>CM062815.1:133058297-133631198 GCA_031772625.1 Pinus tabuliformis
TCGCACTTTTTGGGCTGAAAACTACGATTTGGGGTTGGAGAAAGAGTTGGTATGCTAGCTTGGTGGGGGATGTAGGTTGATCAATGTTGGGTCCCTATAATACTAGTGATTACCCCATTAATATTGTAGTTATACCCCTTATTTATATTGTTGTGCCCCATATTGTTATTTCTGTGCCCCATAGAAGCCCCCTATTGTTATTTGTGTGGCTTTATATTATTATTGTTAGGTCGGCTGGATTATATTGTGACTCCTTAGACTCCTATATATAGAAAGGAGGTTTTGTCATTTGTATCATCCAAGAATTGTTCATTTATGTAATGTAAAGGAGGTTGCCCCCTCGAAGAGGCTGAATTCTAAGGCGTGGATCTCTCTTTTCTATCCTTTTGTGAGCTGGTTTCATAACATTTGGTATCAGAGCTTTGGATTCTAGGGTTTCGCTGCTCCAAACAGGTCATCGTGGAATTTTCGCTATAACTTTTTTTCTGTGACGTTTCAGAAGTCGCAAAAAAAACCCATTTGAGAAGAATTGGCGCTGAACCTTGGGCCCAAATTTCAGAGATTTTTGCGTGATATTTTCGGAGATATGATCTGAGGAATTTGGCCTTTCTGCAAACTCCTGAATTACATTCAAAACAGGTGACCTGGGGAAAATCGTCATAACTCTCTCTCTGAGGATCGGATTGAAATTTCGTAAAAAGGTACAGAAAGAGGACAGACTGTAGTTTCTTGTATGTGTGTTTCAGATTCAAAGGTTGAAACAGTGACTCGTGGCACGTCGTACAAGTTCGCTCTACTGAACCAGTCTAAAAGCAAGTCACTGTGGGAGATTTCACATAACTCTTACTTGGAGAATCCAATTTGGCTCAGACTTGTGGCATTGGAAAGAGGACACAGAAGGCTACTACAGGTAGCAATTTCAGAACTGGATGATCCGAAATTACAGAGATACATCAGATTCAATATCAGGCTTCTATAAAGTGAAAAAAGGTGTGTAGTTTTTTTTAAATTTTTATGTAAACTTGGTTTAACGGAATTCAAAGGGCATAGTAAAGCATTATTATCGGTAACTGATGCCCCGAGGAAAGAAAATGCAAACACCTAGTAAGGAACCTGAAAGCTCTAGCATGACTCATGAAGAAGAGGAAGAAATGCTACATGATATATCAAAATTACAAGAACAAGTGCAACAAATGTCACGCTCACAAAAGCTAACAGAAGCTAAGATAAGTGGCGTGGAATCTAAGATAAATGGCGTGGAATCTAAGATAAAGGGCATGGAAACTAAGGTGGAGGATTCGATGGTAAATTTGAAGATAGATTTGAAGACAGACATGGAAGAATTGAAGAACTTGCTACAAGAAAGGGTCACTAATGGTGAAAAGGTAGTAAAGGAAACTCATGATGAGAACAAAAGAAATGTTAATCATGATTCCATAGACTCTAATGTTGGATCGAAGACTCACCATGTTCCAAAAATCGATATGAGGAAGTTTGATGGCAAGGATCCCGCCACATGGATATTACAGATGGAGCAATTCTTCGATCTCAATAATGTGCAAAACACACAAAAGGTACGTATGGCAACTTTATATTTGGAACCAAATCAGTTTGTATGGTATCAATGGCTTTGTTCTCGTAAACAATTTATCACTTGGGCAATTTTTACGGAAGAATTGATAGCACATTATGAGGATACAAAAAGCAACACTTTTTTTAGCCAATTGATAAGTCTCAAACAAAAGGGTTCAATAATGGAGCACATTGAGGAGTTCCAAAAATTGAACATAAGGGTAAAAGATATTCCAGAGGAGCATAGGATTGATGTGTTCATAGGGTCTTTAAAGGATAATATCCAACATGATGTGCGCCTTTGGGAACCTGATTCATTAGAGAAGGCATTCAGGTTAGCAAGAAAAATGGAAAGCAAAATTATGGCAACTAGGAAGCATACCATTCACAACTATAAAGATGGAAGTGTTGTTGCCCATAGTCTTCCACAACCTACAAGGTTGACACCACAACAATTGGAAGAAAAAAGAGCAAAAGGGCTTTGTTACAATTGTGATAGCAAATACACAAAAGGTCATAAGTGTGCTGAGAAGAAATTATTCTACATAGATTGTGAAGAGGAAGAAGAAAAGGAGCAAGAAAGGTCAAAAGAAGAGGATATATTCCAGGAACAAAGCCTAGATGAAGAACAAATAAATCCGACCATATCTTGTAATGCATTGGCGGGAATTACCACTCCTCAAACCATCAAGATAGAAGGACAAATCAAGAAGAAAAAGGTAATAGTGTTGATTGATTCAGGAAGCACCCACAATTTTATTCATTGTAGGGTAGCAAAAGAATTGAATTGCTTCCTATATCCAGCACCAGAGTGTCAAGTGATGATTGCAAATGGAGGAACAATAAATTGCTCTGGAAAGTGCCATAATATCAAGCTATCCATGGGAGAATATGTATTGACTAGCCCAATGCTTTCCATTCCAATGGGAGGTGCTGATGTTGTACTAGGAGTCCAATGGCTACAATCCTTGGGTACAATAGCTTTTAATTTTCAAGAACTTTTCATGAAATTTTCTTGGAAGGAAAGGAAGTTGAATTAAGGGGTATTGCAGGGAAACCAGGAAAGATAATCAGCTCTAATGGCATGACAAAGCTTCTAAAAAAGGAGCAAAGAGGTGTAATTGCACAATTATGTTCGCTAGATGTTTCCACATTGGAATCATCTATTTCTCCAGATCTCCAAAAAGTCTTGGACAATCATTCCAAGGTATTTGAGACTCCCAAAGGTCTCCCACCTATGCGTGATCATGATCATGCTATTCATCTGATTCCAGGAAGTGTTCCTCCAAACATCAGGCCGTACAGATATCCCTATGTCCAAAAAAGTGAAATTGAACGTATGGTTGCAGAAATGCTAGAGGCTGGTATAATTCAACCGAGTCAAAGTTCTTTCTCAGCTCCAGTAGTATTGGTGCACAAGAAGGATGGATCATGGCGCATGTGTCCAGATTATAGGGAGCTCAACAAGCTCACTATTAAAGATAAGTTCCCCATTCCTGTTATTGATGAATTACTGGATGAATTGCATGGATCAATTTACTTCACCAAGTTGGATCTTCGTTCGGGATATCATCAAATCAGAATGAAGATTGAAGACATTCCAAAAACGACATTTAGAACTCATGAGGGTCATTATGAATTTTTGGTCATGCCTTTTGGCCTTACCAATGCACCTTCAACATTTCAAGGTTTGATGAATTCAATTTTCAAACCATTCCTTAGAAAATTTGTGTTAGTATTTTTTGATGATATACTAATCTACAGCAAGTCTTGGAAGGATCATGTTGAACATGTTGACAGGGTGCTACAACTATTGGAGGAGAAACAATTATATGCAAAAAGATCCAAATGTTTCTTTGGAGTCCAGGAGGTGGAATATTTGGGTCATATTGTATCTCATGAAGGAGTTAAGGTAGACCCTAGCAAAATTAAAGCCATTAAGGAATGGAAAATCCCCACATCCATAAAGCATCTGCGAGGATTTCTTGGGTTGACAGGGTATTATCGCAAGTTTGTTAAGAATTATGGGAGAATAGCAGCACCTCTAACAACATTATTGAAGAAAGATTCATTTTCATGGACTCCGGAAGCAACAAAGGCCTTTGAACATCTTAAAGAGGCAATGTGCCAAGCACCGGTCTTAGCTACACCGGACTTCACAAAAACCTTTATTGTGGAATGTGATGCTTCAGGAAATGGAATTGGTGTTGTTCTAATGCAAGATGAAAGACCCATTGCTTTTGAAAGTCGTCCAATCAAGGGAAAGTTTTTAAGCAAAGCTATTTATGAGAAGGAAATGTTGGCAATACTCCATGCACTTAAGAAATGGCGACCCTACCTAATGGGAAGACACTTCAAGGTAAAAACGGATCATGATAGCCTTAAATACTTTTTAGAACAAAGATTATCCTCTGAAGAGCAACAAAAGTGGGTCACAAAGATGTTGGGTTATGACTTTGAAATCATCTACAAAAAAGGGAAGCAAAATGTGGTGGCAGATGCACTCTCAAGAAAGGATGAGGATGTGGAAGCATTGTTGTGTGCCATTTCTATTATCCAACCAGATTGGATAAACGAAGCAAGGGAGGAATGGAAGAATGACGAAGAAGTGTGGGCACTTATTCGAAAGCTACAACAAGATTCCAGTACTTCTGATACATTTAGCTGGAAAAATGATTCGTTATGGTACAAAGATCGCTTATACCTCTGTAAGAATTCCCAGCTAAAACAAAAGATTCTTATGGAATTGCACACTTCTCCCTTAGGAGGGCACTCAGGATTTTTAAAAACTTACCACAGGGTTAAGAAGGAATTTTTTTGGGATGGCCTTAAATCAGATATTCAAAAGTTTGTGGCGGAATGTTTGGTTTGCCAACAAAATAAAGTTGAAACAATTAAGACACCGGGTCTATTACAACCTTTATCCATTCCAAGCCAACGTTGGGAGGAGGTTTCAATGGATTTTATCACAGGTTTACCCAAGTCTGAGGGAAAGAGTGTCATCATGGTGGTAGTTGACAGACTTACCAAGTATGCACACTTTTGTGCATTATCACATCCATTTAAAGCCAGTACAGTTTCTACTGCATTTATGGAAACAGTTCAAAAGCTACATGGAAACCCAAAGATTATTGTAAGTGACAGAGATCCCATTTTCACTGGAAATTTTTGGACAGAATTATTTTCTTGTCTTGGTACTCAGTTAGCTCATAGCTCATCTTATCATCCTCAATCTGATGGGCAAACTGAGATAGTAAACAAATGTTTGGAAGGATATCTTCGTTGCTTTGTATCTGATAAACAGACACAATGGGTCAAATGGTTGCCTCTGGCTGAATGGTGGTATAACACTTCCTTCCATACAGCAACAAAAATGACCCCATTTATGGCACTTTATGGGTATCAACCACCATCCATCACATCATATTTAAGAGAAAATTCTAAGGTTCAGGCAGTGGAACATCACATCGAACATCAACAACAAGTCCTCCAACTCTTAAAGGATAACCTCGTGTTGGCACAAAATAGAATGAAACAACAGGCAGATCAACATCGCAGTGAAAGAAGTTTTGATGTAGGTGATTGGGTATTCCTACGGCTACAACCATATAAGCAAATGTCCCTAAAGCAAGCTAAGAAGGATAATAAATTATCACCAAAGTATTATGGTCCGTACAAGGTGTTGCAAAAGATTGGTACTATGGCATACAAATTGGAGCTTCCTGCAGCTTCTCGATTGCACCCAGTTTTCCATGTTTCATGTTTAAAGAAGGTTATAGGTGACAAGCTCCCAATTCAAACAATATTGCCAGAACTTGACGAGGAAGGAAAAATTATATTGGAACCGGAAGCAGTCACAGAAACAAGAACTCGACAGCTACGAAATCGATCAATTTCAGAGTATCTTATCAAGTGGAAGAACTTATCCGCTGAAGATTCCACATGGGAGGATGAGAATTTTATGCAGAAGTATCCAGAACTACTCAAGCGTTGAGGACAACACTTTTTTGAAGGAGAGGGGCATGTTGGGTCCCTATAATACTAGTGATTACCCCATTACTATTGTAGTTATACCCCTTATTTATATTGTTGTGCCCCATATTGTTATTTCTGTGCCCCATAGAATCCCTCTATTGTTATTTTTGTGGCTTTATATTATTATTGTTAGGTCGGCTGGATTATATTGTGACTCCTTAGACTCCTATATATAGAAAGGAGGTTTTGTCATTTGTATCATCCAAGAATTGTTCATTTATGTAATGTAAAGGAGGTTGCCCCCTCGAAGAGGCTGAATTCTAAGGCGTGGATCTCTCTTTTCTATCTTTTTGTGAGCTGGTTTCATAACAATCAATGTATACCATTGTTTTCGTTTCTGAACTGACAAGACATGTGGTGTTTTGTAAATATGGCAGAGATGAAAATCAATTGGCATGAAAAAGACTTGGATACCCTTTGATCCAAGATCCAGGGTGATCAGGTGGTTCGAGGGGCATTGGATCGTTATGGGGTTCTCAAGTTCGTAGAGAAACCACTGATGAGGGCAGGTGAGTCCATGCTATCGAGAATTGTGAGCTATTGGGATCCAGACCAAGAGGTATGTTAGGTCCCTATAATACTAGTGATTCCCTCAGTACTATTGTTGTTGTATCCCTTATTGTTATTGTTGTGCCCCTATTTTCCTATATTGTTATTATTGTGCCCCATAGAATCCCACTATTATTATTTTTGTGCCTTTTATATTATTATTGTTGGGTCGGCTTTGTTTATATTGTGACCCCTTAGGCTCCTATATATAGAAAGGAGGTTTTTCATTTTAATTATCTAAGAATTGTTCATTTGTGTAATGTAAAGGATGTTGCCCCCTCGAAGAGGCTTATTTCTAAGGTGTTGATCTATATTTTCTATCTTTTTGTCAGCTGGTTTCATAACATTTGGTATCAGAGCTTTGGATTCTAGGGTTTCGTTTTTCCAAATAGGTCATCGTGGAATTTTCT
Source organism: Pinus tabuliformis (assembly GCA_031772625.1). Classification (NCBI taxonomy): domain Eukaryota; kingdom Viridiplantae; phylum Streptophyta; class Pinopsida; order Pinales; family Pinaceae; genus Pinus; species Pinus tabuliformis. The sequence continues at coordinate 133,064,864 of CM062815.1, forward strand.
CTATAACTTTTTTTCTATGATGTTTCAGAAGATAAAAAAACCCCATTTGAGATGAAATTGCGCTGAACCTCGGGCCCAAATTTCAGATTTTATCTCGCTATATTTGTGGAGATATAATTTGAGGAATTTAGGGTTTTTGCAAACCCCCGAACTACATTCCAAACAGGTGACCTTGGGAAAATCGTCCTATGTTTCACTCTGAGCATCAGATTGAATTTTAGTAATAAGTTACAGAAAGAGGATGGACAGTAGTTTTTTTGAGTAACATTTTTAGAACCTAAGTTTGAAACAGTGACCCACGGAATGTCGAACAAGTTTTCTCTACTGAAGCAGTCTATACTTAGGTCATCGTGGAAGATTTGGCATAACTCTTCATTGGAGAATGTAATATTGATTTGACTTATGGGGTTAGAAAGATTACTCAGAGGGTTATTGCAAGAAAAAAATTCAGACCTTAGAGATCCACAATCACATAGATACATTAGATTCAATATCGAGCTCCTACAAAGTGAAAAAAGGTGTGTAGTTTTTTTTAAATTTTTGCATAAGATTGGTTTGAAAAATTAGTTTGAAGGAAGTCAAAGGGCATAGTGAAGCATTATTATCGGTATTAATGCCCTGAAGAAAGAAAATGGAAACACCTAGTAAGCAACATGAAAGCTCTACCATGACTCATGAAGAAGAGGAAGAAGTGAAACATGATATATCAAAATTACGAGACTAGGTGCAACAAATTTCACTCATACAAAAAGTAACAGAAGCTAAGATGGATGGTGTAAAGAAAGATTTAGAAGCTAAGATGTATGGCATGGAAGCTAAGATGGATGGTTTAAAGAAATCAGTATAAGCTAAGATGAATTACGTGGAAGCTAAGATGGACAATGTGGAAGATAAGATGGATGGCGTGGAAGCCAAGATGGATGGTGTGGAAGCTAAGGTGGATGATTTAAAGAAAGGGATGGAAGATTTGAAGACAAAATTGACAAAGTTTCTACAAGAAATTCTTACTAATGGCGAAAGGGTGGTAAAGGAAACTCATGATGAGAACAAAATAAATGTTAATCATGATTTCATAGACTCTAACATTGGATCGAAGAACCACCATGTTCCAAAGATCAATACGAGGAAGTTCGATGGCAAGGATCCTAGAACATGGATACTATATATGGAGCAATTTTTCGATCTCCATAATGTGCAAAACACACAAAAGGTACCCATTACAACTTTATATTTGGAACCAAATCAGTTTGTATGGTATCGATGGCTTCACTCTCGTAAGAAACTTGTCACTTGGGATATTTTTACAGACGAGATGATAGCACATTATGAGGATAGAAAAAGAAACACCTTTTTTAGCCAATTGATAAATCTCAAACAAAAGGGTTCAATGATGGAGCAGATTGAGAACTTCCAAAAATTGAATATAAGGTTAAAAGATATTCGAGAGGAGCATAGGATTGATGTGTTCATAGGGACTTTAAAAGATAACATCCAACATGAGGCTCACATCTGGGAACCAAATCCATTGGAGAAGGCATTCAGGTTGGCAAGAAAAATGGAAAGCAAAATTACGGCAACAAGGAAGCCTACAACTCACAATCATAAAGATGGAAATGTTGCTACCCCTAGCCAGCAACAACCTACAAGGTTAACACCACAAAAATTGGAAGAAAAAGGAGCAAAAGGGATTTGTTATAGTTGTGATAGCAAATACACTAAAGGTCATAAGTGTGCTGAGAAGAAATTATTTTACATATATTGTGAAGAGAAGGAAGAAAAGGAACAAGAAACGTCAAAAGAAGAGGATATACGCCAGGAACAAACCTTAGAAAAATATGAAATGAATCTGACCGTATCTTGGAATGCATTGGTTGGAATTACCACTCCTCAAACTATCAAGATAGAAGGGCATATCAAGAAGAAAAAGTTAATAGTGTTGATTGATTCAGGAAGTACCCATAATTGTATTCATTGTAAGATAACCAAGGAATTGAATTTCTTCCTATATCCAGCACTAGAGTTTCAAGTGATGGTTGCAAGTGGAGGAACCATAAATTGGTCATGAAAGTGTCATAATATCAAGCTATCCATGGGAGAATATGTATTGAATAGTCAAATTCTTTCCATTGCAATGAGTGGTGCTAATGTTGTACTAGGATTCCAATCGCTATAATCCTTGGGTACAATAGCTTTTAAATTTCATGAAATTCTCTTCAGAAGTAAAGGAAGTTGAATTAATGGGTATCGCAGGGAAACTGACAAAGATAATCAGCTCTAACGGAATGAAAAAGCTTCTAAAGAAATAACAACGAGGCATAATTTCACAATTATGTTCACTAGAGGTTCCCACATTGAAATCATCCATTTCTCCAGATCTCCAAAAATTCTTGGACAATCATTCCAAGGTATTTGAGACTCCCAAAGGCCTCCCACTTATTCATGATCATGATCATGATATTAATTTGATTCCAAGAAGTGTTCTTCCAAACATCAGGCCTTACAGATATCCCTATGTCCAAAAGAGTGAAATTGAACGTATGGTTGTAGAAATGTTAGAGGCTGGTATAATTCAACCTTGTCAAATTTCTTTATCTGCTCTAGTAGTATTGGTTCACAAGAAGGATGAATCATGGTGCATGTGTGAAAATTATAGGGAGCTCAACAAGCTCACTATTAAAGATAAATTTCCCATTACTGTCATTGATGAATTAAATGGATCAATTTACTTCACCAAGTTGGATCTTTGTTCAGGATATCATCAAATCAGAATGAAGACTAAATACATTCTAAAAACAACATTTAGAACTGATGAGGGTCATTATGAATTTTTGGTCATGCCTTTTGGCCTTACTAATGCACCTTTTACATTTCAAGGTTTGATGAATTCCATTTTCAAACCCTTAGAAAACTTGTGTTAGTTTTTTTTGATGATATACTAATCTACAACAAGTCTTGGAAGGATCATGTCCAACATGTTGACATGGTGCTCAAACTATTGGAGGAGAAACAATTATATGCAAAAATATCCAAATGTTTCTTTGGAGCACAAGAGGTGGAATATCTGGGCCATATTGTATCTCATGAAGGTGTTAAGGTAGACCCTATCAAAATTAAAACCATTAAGGAATGGAAAATCCCCACATCCATAAAGCATCTGCAAGAATTTCTCTGGTTGACAGGGTATTATCGCAAGTTTGTTAAGAATTATGGGAGAATAGCAGCACCTCTAACAACATTATTGAAGAAAGATGCATTTTCATGGACTCTAGAAGCAAAGAAGGCCTTTGAATATCTTAAAGAGGCAATGTGTCAAGCACCAGTCTTAGCTACATTGGACTTCACAAAAACCTTTATTGTGGAATGTGATGCCTCTGGAAATGGAATTGATGTTGTGTTAATGCGAGAATAAAACCCATTTCTTTCGAAAGTCATCCAATCAAAGGAAAGTATTTAAAAAAAGGTATTGATGAGAAGGAAATGTTGGCAATACTACATTCACTTAAGAAATGGCGGACCTTAACTAATGGGAAGACACTTCAAGCTAAAAACAGATCATGATAGTTTTAAATACTTTTTAGAACAAGATTATCTTTCGAAGATCAGCAAAAATGGGTCACAAAGGTGTTGGGTTATGAATTTGAAATCTCTATAAAAAAGGGAAGCAAAATGTTGTGGAAGATGCACTCTCAAGAAAGGATGAGGATGTGGATGCATTTTCTTGGATTACAAAAGCAACGAAAGCCTTTGAACATCTTAAAGAGGCAACGTACCAAGCACTAGCCTTAGCTACACTAGACTTCACAGAAACCTTTATTGTGGAATGTGATGGCTCAGGGAATGGAAGTGGTGTTGTTTTAATTCAAGAAGAAAGACCCATTTCTTAAACCTTTATTATGGAATTTGATGGCTCAGGGAATGGAAGTGGTGTTGTTTTAATGCAAGAAGAAAGACCCATTTATTTTGAAAGTCATCCAATCAAAGGAAAGTATTTACACAAAGCTATTTATGAGAAGGAAATGTTGGCAATAGTACATGCACTTAAGAAATGGCAACCTTACCTAATGGGAAGGCACTTCAAGGTAAAAACAGATCATGATAGTCTTAAATACTTTTTAAAACAAATATTGTGTTCAGAAGAGGGTCACGAAGATGTTGGGTTATGAATTTGAAATCATCTACAAAAAAGGGAAGTGAAATGTTGTGGCAGATGCACTCTCAAGAAAGGATGAGGATGTGGAAGCATTTATTTGCGCCATTTATATTATCCAAGCAGATTAGATAAACAAAGCAAGGGATGAATGAAATAATGATGAGGAAGCATGGGCACTCATTCAAAAGATACAACAAGATCCCAGTACATCTGATACATTTAGCTGGAAAAATGAGTCGTTATGGTACAAGGATAGGTTATACTTATGTAAGAATTCACAACTCAAAACAAAAGATTCTTAGGAAATTTCACACCTCTCCCTTAGGAGGGCACTCTGGTTTTCTAAAAACCTACCATAGGGTTAAGAAGGAATTTTTTTGGGATGGCCTTAAGTCGGATATTCAAAAGTTTGTGGCAGAATGTTTGGTTTGCAAACAAAATAAAGTTGAAACAATTAAGACCCCAGGACTATTACAACCTTTATTCATTCCAAGCCAACGTTGGGAGGAGGTTTCAATGAATTTTATCATAGGTTTACCCAAGTTCGAAGGAAAGAGTGTTATCATGGGGATAGTTGAAAAACTTACCAAGTATGCATACTTTTGTGCATTATCTCATCCATTTAAAGCGAGTATAGTTTCTACTGCATTTATGGAAACAATTCAAAAGCTACATGGAAACCCAAAGATTATTGTAAGCGACATTGATCCCATTTTCACTGGAAATTTTTGGACATAATTATTTTCTTGTGTTGTACTTAGTTAACTCATAGCTCACGTTATCATCCTCAATCTGATGGGAAAAATGAGATAGTAAACAAATGGTTGGAAGGATATCTTTGTTGTTTTGTATCTGACAAACAAACAAAATGAGTCAAATGGTTGCCTCTGGTTGAATGGTGGTATAACACTTCCTTCCACACTGCAACAAAAATGACCCCATTTATGGATCTTTATGGATATAATCCACCATCCATCACATCATATTTAAGAGAAAATTCTAAGGTTCAAGCAGTGGAAGATCACATTGAGCATCAACAACAAGTTCTCCAACTCTTAAAGGATAACCTCACCTTGGCACAAAAGAGAATGATACAACAGGCAGATCAACATCGCAGCGAAAGAAGTTTTGATGTAGGTGATTGGGTATTCCTACGGTTACAACCATATAAACAAATGTCCCTGAAGCAAGCTAAGAAGGATAATAAATTATCATCAAAGTATTATGGTCCATACAAGGTGTTGCAAAAGATAGTTACTATGGCATACAAATTGGAGCTTCATGCAACTTCTCGAGTGCACATAGGATTCCATGTTTCATGCTTAAAGAAGGTTATAGGTGACAAGCTTCCAGTTCAAACAATATTGCGAGAACTTGATGAGGAGGGAAAAATAATATTGGAGCTTGAAGAAATCAAAGAAATAAGAACTCGACAACTATGAAATCGATCAATTTCAGAGTATCTCATCAAGTGGAAGAACTTACCATCGAAGATTCCACATGGGAGGATGAGAATTTTATATAGAAGCATCCATAGCTACTCAAGCGTTGAGGACAACACTTTTTTGAAGGAGAGGGGCATGTTAGGTCCCTATAATACTAGTGATTCCCCCATTACTATTGTCATTGTATCCCTTATTGTTATTGTTGTGCCCCTATTGTCCCCATATTGTTATTATTGTGCGCCATACAATCCAACTATTATTATTTTTGTGCCTTTATATTAGTATTGTTAGGTTGAATTTGGTTATATTGTGACCCCTTAGACTCCTATATATAGAGAGGAGGTTTTGTCATTTGAATCATCTAATAATTGTTCATTTGTGTAATGTAAAAGAAGTTTCCCCCTCCAAGAGACTTATTTCTAAGGCGTTGATCTATCTTTTCTATCTTTTTCTGAGCTAGTTTTATAAAAAGGTATTTGTCATGCAAGGGCACAAGCTCGAGCTCACATTATAGGATATTTACTTCTTGACCGGACTACCTCTCCTCATAGTGGTGGTGGATATTGATCCGGTGTTATCTCGTGGGAGGAACATTACTGAGTTCATGGAGCGCCATTGTCCACGAGGTGTTTGTGTCAAGGGCACGACTATCCCGCTTGTTGATCTAGAGAGGCTAGAGAAACAAGTTGTTGCCACAACTGTCCTATGGGTCTTGGGAAGCGAGGCGTTCCACCATGTCACTCGTGGGTAGGTGATGTTAGTTGAGAGTGTTTTGGCCAAGACATACTATGGGTGGGCCCAGATGATGCTGTCGTAGTGAAATGATAGTTGAGTCTTTACAAGAGGTGTGTGAATCATGACTGTGCTTTTGGTACAATGTTATGTGCGTTCTTTTTTGAGAAGATACCTGCTATCTGTTCTCATGTATAGATCCAATATGGGGGCCCACAGGACCCTAGGATGCGCTGCTGGGGGAATCTACCGCAGAGAGGAGGAGGAGGGGGATTCAGACAGGTGTTTTGATTTGCATTTTTCACACATTGGGATCAAGATTGACGATTACCCTTATAGCAGGATGAAGTATCGGAGGGATCTTGACTTGCCACTTTTGCCTAGGCAAGCATGGGGACTAAATAGTAAGTGTTACATCGCTATGTTTTATGGTGCATTTTATATTTCTATCACATCTATATGGTACTAAGTGTGAAATATGTTGTATGCAGACATAGCACCAATGAAGCCAGCAGTATATCTAGGCCAAGCCACAGCACCTGGGGCTATAGAGCGGGGGACATCATCATCACAATAGGGTCTAGAGGATACTACGCTGCTTGTTGATTTGCATCGTAGGTTTGATGCACTCTTCACCAGGGTTTCTGAGTGCGGATGGCATGAATTAGAGCATCGGTACACAGATGAGTGCACCGGTCTTCCCTCAAAGTGACGAGGTATCATGCAGCATGTGGTGATGGTAGGTCATGCAGTACATGATCTACATGTGGGTGGAGCGGAGCCTTTGGTGCAGAATCCACTAGAAAATGACTAGATGTAGGGACATGTGGGTCCCTTTGATTGTGAATTTTGTGACATGCTATGGGCATGTCAGATGTATTTAGAGCTATGGCTCCAAACACTTTTACAATACATAATATGATTATGCATTTTATGTGACAGTGATGGTTCACCATTTGTTTGCTTATCTTCTATGGTATACATGTGATAAATGACAATATAGAATGTTGTTTGCAATGGTATCTACATAGTGATTTCAGGCTCTAGGCACATGATTGAAAGTAATGGTTTCAAATTCATGTACCAATAGCTTCACCCATAGATATTTTATAAATAGGACTTGGTGATGCACATGATACAGACAATTCAATTGCATGAAAAGTAGCAAGGAATCTAAATGGAAATGAAGATGAACGATGCGATGAGCGAGGGCATCGACTAACAAACCTATCACTACATCATATTCAACTTGATTATTGGTTGCAAGCCCAATGCACATTCTATTTGAAAGGACTAATATATGTAAGGGGGTAAAAATGACCTAGGCTGCCTAGGATAGATTCCGGGAAAAGTAACTTTCCCCATCGGCATGACCAATATACGGTGTGTATGATGGATCCATCTGAAAGGTTCAAAAGAAAACTGATGAGATGATGAAATATACCTAACTTCATGGCAGAAAAAAAAGACGCGCAAATCAAAAGGATGTTCTATGAGTGAAATTTCTTGAGGTAGAGCACATTGGGATAATTAGGAAGGAGATGGCCCTCAAAATCCTCTAAAGAAATGCCCCCTTAATTAAGGGTAGGGGTAATCAAGGGTAGACATAGCTTCCATGGTGTCCTCATTAGGCTGAGAGATGGGCAGATGGGAGGGAGACTGATTACATGATGCAACGACGGTACATGGTGCATCATCCTAAGAAAGAATGTTTACATACGGATCATCTAAAATGGTAGACGACAAGCTAGTAGATGGAGGATCTATAGATGTTGAGACCTGGGATTCTATCGAAATAGGTTCGATAGAAGTTCACACAGAAACCACAGAAATGTTTTCCTGTGAGGAACTCAAGGATGATGACAGGTAAAGGATATGGCTCGTCATGTCCATCAACTTGACATCGGGGGGAGGGATCATGATGGTGGGACTAGAGTCTTCCTGTTTTGGTTTAATGGTACCAAAATCCATAGGTAGAGGAGTAGGTTATCCAATATGAGTGGTCTTGTATTTGTGAAGCGCTTGAAGGAAATCACGAAATTTGTCAAGATGAGGGCATCAATGGGAAAAATGATCATAATGATCACACAAGGCACAAGGGTGATTTGTACGTGGTGTTTTGATTTTCAGGGTTGGTCCCAATAGGTTAACATGGACTTCTAGGATTTTTGACTCAGTGAATGCTTCATGAACCAAAGGTTTAAGTTGAGGATGTTTGGGAAAATTATTGGTGGTGTTACCAACAACTTTACACATTTGACAACTTTGGGGCTGGGGGAGCTTGGGGAGCCTTGTCTTTTGATTCTTTCCTTTTGGCAATTCCTCCCTAGCTAGATGATTTTGCAACAGGAGTGGGTTCTTGTTGAGGTTTTAATGAATTGAAGAAACAGTAGGGGTCGTATGGATCGGTTGGACCGAGGTAAAAGCATGATAAGGTCTTAGCTGACCAGGCAGAATGTTTTTAGGGAATTGATGTACCATACTTGGATCCACAAATTCATGTGAGGTAGGACCAGCAAAGCCATGACAGGGACATAAAATAATCTTGGAGGGGTCAATAGGAAAGGTATCTAGCGAGGGTGATTGGATTTTGGCTACAATACGCGGGTGCCGGGGATGGCTAGGGTTTGGCAGCTAGGGTTACGGGCGGAACCTCGCACAGGGCACGGGTAGGGAGCAAGATGTCGTTGTCCGTGTGCAGCAGCAGGAGCAGGAATAGGTTTATCTGATTTGACTGGCAGCTGGAGGTTGTTCGAAAGTGTTTTCGCAGTAAGACGGGTGTTATCCCTCCATCAGCAATCGCAAAGGCTAATTTCGCTTTTCCCGTTTTACCAGAGTAAGGACAAGGTTTTGCTGGCATCTAGCACTGTTTCAGGCGGTTATCTCGGAACGGCTCCCGTAACCATGGTAAGCCCCAACGAATTGGTCGACCTGGACCCAGAATTGGAAGACCTTCTTTCTGTTTGGGGGAAGGAACCGACAGTACAAAATGTGGAGCGGTATTTCGGGGGGTTTGAATACTCCAAGTTAATCTCGGTTTCGCAAGGAAATAAGGTTTTGTCACAGCAAACCGGTAAGGACCATGACAGTTTTGCCATCCAGGCTCGCAGACAAGTACTCCAAAAGCAGCTAGCTAGTGGAGAAGCAGCGGGAAGAGTGTTCACAGCGGGTCATTTTCCCAGTTCTAAGGGAAAAGCAGGGTCAGGAAGATTTCTTCTTTTAGGAGGCATTGAGGATGTGGTAAATTTAGGGATTGCTTCTGGGTCAGGCAGAAACAGGGGTTCTGAAAGGGTTTCTTCACTATCTAGGGTCTCTCTGCCGAGAAACCCTTCTTTTACAAATGAAAACGATGCAGGAGGGCGCAACGGCCAGATTGGCAGCCTCGAGGTAGAGCCGGAAGGCTACAATGTACCGCCGGATGGGAGGTTCAAAGCAGATATCCCGATACCTGATAACACTGGGCCTTATCAGTCTTTTCCGGAGGTAGAGAATCTATCGGTTCCGCCCTTGGAGGAACCAGAATGGACTGGTCCTTTTGAGGAAGCTAGGGTTTCAGCTGAGGGTTCTGGGAAAAAAGGGGGAAAAAGGAAAACCCAAAGGCCGATTGGATCCTAGGAGGTGGACGGAAACCTGATCCTCGGCATGGAGGTCTATATCGATGAAACCCTAGTAATGGCAGTGTGCACGCTGGTAGGCAGGGCAAGAGGTAAGAAGTTTTCGTCAGGCTTCTTGCAGACATGGGGAGAACAACGTTTTGTCCGTGACAGACCCCTGGGGTTTGAAGCCTTAGCACTAGCTAAGGGCTGGTTTATGCTCAAGTTCGAGGACAAGGAGGCAGCGGAGTGGGTGCTCGGTAGGAATTGGATTATCGACAATATTCCAGTCCTGTTGAAAAAGTGGAGTCCCTTGTTTGATGATTTCAAAGAAAAAACTGATGTTTTCCCGGTTTGGGTAAGGACCCCGGGTCTTCTGTCGTTCCTTTGGACCGAAGCAGTTTTCAAATCCATCGGTAACAGATTGGGAACCTTCTTGGAGGCAGATATGTCTTTCTTGCAGACCAAAGATAGAGCGATGGCACGCATTTTGGTGAGTCTTAATCCCAGCAACGGTCTTGCGCAAAAAATCAATCTCCAATATAAAGATTATGTTTTCGAACAGATATTGGATTATGAGCATCTGCCTTTCCGATGCCATCAATGCCATGAATATAGTCACCTTGCCAAGGATTGCACGCAAGCCAGAAGAAGAAGGCGATTCTAGAGGACCCCTTTTCCAAGCCAACCAGTTTTCAGGCAAGGACCTGTGCCTCAAGAGGAAAAAGGAATGACAGAGCAGAACGCTGAAGACATGGAGACGGAGGGGGGGTAGAACGCAGAAGTATCTGTGGACTCCCAACCCCATGACGTGGTCAAGGACCCAGAAGCACAACTGGAGGATTCTAAGGAGGAGATTGCAAAAGTTTCAAGTGATGATCAGCCCGATGCCTCAGTACCTGAGAAGGGTAAGTGTCCAGATCCTCCTCCTTCCTCTTTTCTTTTTCCAGGGCTTATATCTGATAACCATCAAAATTCTCCTTCGCTTCATTCTTCTCCTAATAATGGTTTAAACCAAATCACTGATCATTTTGCGGGCTCCCCTGACATCGACACCCTTTCGGCTGCCATGCCTTCCCTAGATTTAAATAGTGATGATAAGTGGCCTCCTCTTGGTAATCCGGTCCCTCAGACTCCATGCCCCTATAATCTCAAATCAATGGTTGGGAAGTCCGGGCCGTCCGTTTCTGTAGGTGGTTTAGGGGTTATGGCCTCCCAAAGCTTACCAAAAAACAAGAGAGGTAGAATTTCGGACCTATCAAAGGCAAAGCTAAAAGCGAAGTTGGATGTAGCTGATGGGAAACAATACTGAATTCCTGGGGTACTTAGAGTGGTGCAGAACCCCGGCTCAGTAATCAAATGATCCTGTCTTCATGGAATTGCAGAGGTTTGGCCAGCAAACCTAAAAACCTGGCCCTTAGAGATTGGCTCCTTTCCTCTAAATCTGACATTATCTTCCTTCAAGAAACTCTGGGAAAAGGGTCGAAAGTGGAAAATATGTTAAACTCCCTCCTCCCAGGTTGGAAATTTACAACAATCGACTCATCAGGCCATTCTGGGGGGTTGGTAATAGGCTACAAAGAAGGAAGAATTAAGGTCATGAACCTATGGGGGTCGAAACAAGTAATGGGTATGGAGATCATTTCCCCATATTTTTCCCTTCCCTTTTTGATTGTTAATATTTATGGCCCCTGCCAAGGTAGGGAGTCTTTCTGGAACGATTTGCTGAACAAATCTTTGATGAAATCGCCCCTATTGATTGTGGGAGGTGATTTAAATTTTTCAATAGGGCGCGCAGAAGCATGGGGTCCTTCAGCAAGGGAAGACCCTCTGTCGGATTTCTTCCTCAGTCTTCTCTTGGATAACAATCTCATAGACCCTTCCCCTTCTAATTTGAAACCTACTTGGAGGAATAGAAGGACTGGGGAGGATCGAATTGCAAAAAGATTGGACCGGTTCCTCCTCTCTGAAGGTTTAATCTCAAAGGCTCCTATTTTCAAGCAATGGGTGGAGGAAATTGGCAACTCTGATCATTTCCCTATTTTCCTTGATATCTCCTGCCCTCCCCCTAAGCCTCCTTCCCCCTTTAAATTTAACTCTTCCTGGCTTCAAGATCCCTCCTTTAAAAATCTTTTTGTGGAAACATGGATTCATCCGGACAGGGATGCAAGGGAGGACAAAAGTTTCTTATTCATGGAGAATCTCAAGAGACTGAAGAAGGCAACTATTTCCTGGGCAAAGGATAGGAAGTCCAAACAGAATGGAGAATTAAACAGAATTAGGGAGGAGTTGAAAATTCTGGAAAGCACTGAGGAGGACGGTTATATCTCGCAGGCCTCCAAGGATAAAATCCTTCAATTGGAGAAGCTTCAGAACAAAATTCTTTTGGATAAGGAGGAAGAATGGAGGCTCAAGAGCAGGGATATATGGTTGAAAGCAGGTGACGAGAATACCAGCTTTTTTCATAACTTTGCAAAAGGGAGAAAATCTGTTAACACCATCTGGAGCCTAAAATATGAAGAAGGCAAGGAGGTAAATACTTTCTCAGGCCTCTCCGGTCTTGGACAGAGACACTTCCAGAGTCTTTTCTCAGATTCAGGAGAAGCCACAATAGCTGCAGTTATTAGAACTGCTCAATGTTTTCCAAGATTTGTCGAAGAGGATGAAGCAGAGGATTTATCAGCCCCTGTTACCAAGGATGAAGTTGAATCAGCTATGAAACTCATGGCTAAAGAAAAAAGCCCTGGACCGGACGGATGGACTATTGAACTCTTCCTCTTCTTCTTTGATCTAATAGGTTCTGAAATAACTGATGTAGTTGAAGAACCAAGACAGAAAGGAGAAGTTTATAGGCCCTTCAATTCAACATTCATAGCTCTCATTCCTAAAAAGGATGATCCGGAGACCTTTAAAGACTTCAGGACGATATCCTTATGCAACTGCATATACAAAATTATTGCAAAGGTGATAGCTATAAGAATTTTTCCCATTCTGTCAAGGAATATCTCAATGGAACAATTCGGGTTTTTGGATGGGAGACAAATCCATGAGGCCATAGGAGTAGCCCATGAAGTCATTCACAGTGTCAGGCAGTAGAAAAAGAAAGGGGTGGTTTTCAAAATTGATCTATCTAAAGCCTATGACCGAATAAACTGGATTTATCTTCGGATGTTGCTAACTCACTTGGGCATGAGATAGGGTTTTGTGGCTCCACCTGGCAGATTGAGGCTTGAAGAAAACATGGTATAAGGTTTTATCGCTCCAATTGTTGATGGGGTCTTACCTCTTTTTGGATATTCGCTCACGGAGTGTTTTCATTGGTGGGATTCTATTCAATGTAACGACATGAGTACAACTAGAGATTCAGGTCTTCACACTAGCATCAATGAATTTCTAGAATCTTCAATTAGTTGGGGTTTACATTCCTCAGAGGGTTTCTTATTTCCCCCCCCCCCCCCCCCATTATTGTCTATTTTCGATGATCTACATGGATATGGGCCGCCAACTAAGGTTTTCTCCTTGTGGTTATTTTCCCCATTTATTTCTCCTCATGGGTTACCGATTTCCATTATGGATCCCTACCTTCATGAAAATATTTTGTTGTTATTGACATACTTGACTACTGTTGGTACCAAATTATGACTGTCCATTTTATTAAAAAATCCTCTTTTGATTATTATTTTGACCATCTAGCCTTCATATTCTAGCTATAATCCTTAGAAACTAAATGATATGATGCCATTATCATAATTTTTAGCTTGAAATTAACTTTTGAAATTACTGTGTTAAAATGACATTTTTCAGAAAATTACAAGAAGCTGTAACTTCCTGTAATTGCTCCATTGTTTGACATATTGCATAGCAGGTGAGCGAATTTGAAGCTTGTGGGAATGAAGCTAAATGTACAAGGATGGTGGATTTCCTATCCACTTTCAAATTTGAAGAAAGTAGGTGTCCAGTGAACGCTAGTCAAACCCAACCACCTCAGTAGAATTTCCAGATTTTTGTGAACAAAATAATTTCTATTTTGAGAATTTTTGCATAAAGGAAGGAACTGATCTAATTTATACCTTCTTGGATGTAATTAATAGAATTTTGTTAAGATAATATGGAGCAGAAATAGCTTCTTTTGTTATGGGATTTGTGATAAATAGCCTAGGAGGACAAACTATGTTTAGTTGCCAGATTTTGAACATATGAAAGTACAGTTTATGCATTGTTGATTCCAGACTTAATATAGACTTCATTATCAAGCTTATGCCTTCAGATCCAATAGTTACACTTTTCTGAATCGTTTTATATTATGCTTGTGAAGTGTTGAATGACCCTCATCATTACGCTGGTACACTCTATTTTCAAGTTTCCTTACTAGTTACATATTTGGATTTGAAAGTTATTTTATGTGCTGTAAGAAAGGTTATGTTATTGAAGTTATCAATTGAAAAGGACTTGCATTCATTGTGAACAGAACCTTGTTAAAGGATTCAACCAATTCTGATCTTGAAAATTGATATATATGCTCGCTGTCATACAGTTTCCATATTGCTTATTGGCTTTGACTTCGAAGACAGTTCATGGTTTAATTTGCAAGTGATTCAGATTTGTAATTGTTAAATTCAATTTGCAGTTTGATAAGTGACTCTTGTAAAAGATTCAACTGTTATTGGTTTTCAACATTACTTATCTTATGCACTGTTTGATTTAATTAGTTGTTGAAATTACTTTGGATTTTTATGATTGGGAAGGTTCTGTTGAGCATTATTCTTGTAAGAGAATGATAGGATTTTAACTAGTCATTAATACTCTATTTCGTTATCTAGGCAATCGAAACTTCACTAGGTTAGTTTTCATCTAAAATTGAGGCTTAAGTAATTGAAAAAAACGATGACGAACCTATTGTAAAAAAAGCATTGTTGTCTCAATTTACTAAGCTGTCATTAGAACATTAGATCCTTCTAGATCTATATACTTTAGATGAGCACCTCTAAGTGTACTTTCCTAGGTTGATAAAGGAATTAAGAGTTTAACTTACCTTAGTAAGCAAACACCAAACATTTTGGTGCCATTGCCGGGGAGGTGCAACTGGAAAGATTAAAAAAAATCTAAAAAACACTTGAAATCAACAAAACAACAAAAACATAGATTTAAATTTAATTTTTAAGTCATGATTATTTATGTCTAGATTTAGGGATGAGAAAGGAAGATTCGCAAAAACCCCCCAAACAACAACTAACCCACCATTAGGAGCAGAACCATTAGAAAAGATTGAGTACATAACATCAACTGCAAAAGTTACTATGGAAAAACTTGAGGAAAAACAAAGAACAGGCCTAAGACTTACTCTCATTGAAAGACAAATCCTACTAGCTCATGAGGCCAAGAAGAGAAATATACCCTAGAATTCTATAGTAGGAAGACCAAAAGATAGTAGTATAAGAATTCAACAGCCTATCTTTGAAAAAACTTTTCCTCAAGAACTAAAACCAGAGGAAGAGATAGAAACCTTAGACAAATCACAAATCACAATGGCTGAAGATGGAGGATCTAGAGGACCTACCGCAGAACAATTAAGAGAGTATGAAAGACAAATGGACGAAAGGAGAAGAAAAAGAGAAAATGAAGAAAAACACAGAAATGATACTTTGTTTGGAGGAGATCAAAATCCAAATCCACTAGAGGCAGAGGAACCCACATTTAAATTTCCAATTCAAGACAGAGAAGAGTATATGGATGAGGAGATTAAAATGAACATTATACCACCATCTGTATTACCAAACTTTTATGGTATGACATAAGAAGACCCTGATTCATTTTTTTTTGAAATTGACATAGTATGCCGAACCTATGGATATACTGATGACGCACATAGACTTAGAATTTTTCCTGCTACATTAAAAGTAGTAGCACTTAGGTGGTTCATGGGATTAGGTGAACATTCAGTCACTGATTGGATGACATGAGAAAAATCTTTTTGAATAAGTATCAACCTTACTGTTGATCAAAAGATTCTAAAGATGATATCTTTAGAATGAAACAACAAGAAGATGAGACCTTAGAGGAATACTTGGAAAGACTCTCATATAATCTACAAAATAAAAAACATAGAACCATGTCTGTTGATCTTATTCGAACAATATTTCTTAAAGGCATTCGAGATGAGTATTTAGATGACCTCAATCTCATGGGTAAAGGGGATATTTCCAATTTACCTTTTGAGGAGATTGATGATTTGTGTCAAAAGTACTGTAGAAGTAGGGCAAGAAATGGAAAAAGAGTTATGACATCCAAGATCACAAAATCTGCCACAGGAAATATAACCAGAGCTGAACTAGGAAATTTATTTGAATATTTTAAAATAGATCTTCTAAGTACTTTGGGGAATCAAATAGGCACTTTAAAATCAAAGAAATGACAAGATGAACAAGAAAGATATTTATCTATATTTTGTCCCAAATGCAGACAAAAACATGCTTTGAAAGAATGTCCTTTAAATAATGTGTAGATTTGTGGGTTTTGTACAGAAAATCATGACACTAAGGATTGCACAAAGATGAAAATTTTGTAGAATTACGATTTGGAGGCCAATGTAGAAATGGAGAACATGTATTTCATGGGAACTAGAAGGCTATGGCAGCCAAGACCTCCAGGTATGTATCAAAATCCAAATTTAGCGAATTATAACATGCCTGTTCAAAATTCTTGAAATGTTCCTATGCCTTGGAAAAATTGGTTTAATCAACAACAACGAACTTATCCACAACAAGGATGGAAAGGATATTCTTATCCTCAACAGTTTACTCAACAACAACCTCAGCAATATCAACAACCAATTGCTCAACCATATCCCCAAAACTATCAACCACAATATTCTCAGTTGTATCCACAACAATACACTCAACAACCAATTGCTTATCAACATCAGAATCCCCAACAAGCTTTACCTGCTCCTCCAAAAATAAATTCACCACAGCTGTAACTACCATCCAACCAACCTCCTAGACCCACACAGCTACTAGCTCAACCCATAGCTAACCCAAACAACCGAATAGGTAGACCAGCTTACAACATGGACGAAGGACAATTGTACACAACTCTGCCATTGTAAAATATTGAATTAAGGTCAGGCTGAACTTTGCAAAAAGAATCTCCACCTATTCCAACACAATCACAAAATGAAAATCAAATTGATGAACAAGAAAATCCAACACTTAGTAAACAAAATGATCCAACACAACACAATCTAGAACAAGATAAACAAATAAAAACGCTACAACCACAGCCAATCCCAGAACGACTACTTCAACCAAAATTACCCACACCATTACCACAATTTGATGTTCTTGATGAGTTAAGAAATGTGTATGTCAAAATTCCATTACTCCAGGAAATCAAGGATATTCCGATTTATAACAAAGCCATTAAGGAGCTCTGTCTCAAAAACCCTGTAAAGAAAAGATTTGATCAAAAAACAATACATGTTACAGGCAATTTAGCTGCCTTGACGTCAAATATCATTTCCATGGAAAAATATGTTGACCCGGGAATACCTAGAGTCACAGCAATTATAAAAAAAAAATCAATTCCAAACACTCTGATAGATTTAGGAGCTGCAATAAATGTTATGACATTAGAGACAATGAAAATTTTGCAGCTAACAAATTTATAGACAACCCCGATTGTTTTGGAATTAGCAGATCGCTCTAAAGTCAATCCTGAAGGGATACCAGAAGACATAATTGTTTCACTGGACTCTTGGGAGTATCCAGTTGATTTATTAGTACTCCAGCCAAAATCAAACTTAGGAGTACACCCACTCATACTTGGTAGACCATGGTTAGCAATTGCTGATGCATTCATTGGGTGTAGATCAGGTAACATGATCATTTCTAGAGGCACATAAAGAAAATAACTTACCTTGTACCCATCAGCACAAGAACCAACAGTAACACAAAACCTATGGCTTGATGACAAAGTCAATGATAAGGAAGAAATCTACTCTATCTTAAGCATTAATCAAATGTATGATTTTAGGGAGCACAACAATGAGGATTTCGTGGAAATGTTTATCTCTTAATCTGATGTTTCAGAGGAATTGAGAAGTGAACAATACATTGCTACAGATCAAATATTGGCACAAAGATTTCAGGAAACTTGTACCATGTATTCTATGAAAACATTATTTGAAGAAATTTTTCCAATCGAGTCTATTAAAAATACACAAAGTAATACTATAGAAATCAGCCCAGGAAAAACATTGAACATTGGGGCATTTCTAGAAACATCTCCGAAATGGAAATTGCTTGATTTTCTCACCAAATACCAAAATAAATTCGCTTGGGACTACAATGACATGCAGGGAATTCACCTAGAAACTTGCACTCACCATATCTATACAGACACAAGTTTTCAACCCGTGAGGCAGCCACAGAGACTGATGAAACCCATGCTCAAAGAGATTGTAAAGGATGAATTGCAAAAGCTACTAAAAATAAAGTTCATGTACCCCATTTCCGACAGCCAATGGATATCTCCACTAGTAATAGTCCCTGAGAAAAATGGTAAGTGGTGAGTTTGTGTTGACTATAGAGAACTGAATAAAGCCACCCTTAAAGACTATTTTCCACTACCATTCATTGACCAAGTTTTGGATACTTTAGTTGGAAAAATGTCATATTCCTTTCTCTATGGTTTTAGTAGATACAATCAGATAAGCATAGCCTCAGAAGACCAAGAAAAAAAGAAATTTACTACTATCCCTAGGCCACATATGGTTACAGTGTGCTACCATTCCGCTTGTGCAATGAACCAACAACATTTCAGAGAGCAGTCTTAGCAATTTTTGCTAATTTGGTCCACGAGTGTGTTGAGGTATATATGGATGATTTTTCTGTATATGGTAATTCCTTTGACAACTCTTTGCAAAATATTGAACAAGTTTTACAACAATGTATAGAAACCAACTTGTCTTTAAGCAATGAAAAATGTTATATGATGATGAATGAGGGAATCAAGGTAGATCAAACCAAAATACAAATTATTGTCAAACCGCCAATTCCAATCAATCCAAAAGATGTAAGGAGCTTTCTTGGTTATGCAAGCTACTATAGGATATTTATTAAAAAATATAGTAGGATAGCCTTGCCTTTATTTAAGATTCTTGCAAAGGATGTACCTTTCATTTGGAATGAGGCATGTCAAAAAGCAATTGAGAAACTTAAAGAAAAACTAAGCACTACACCAGTTTTGAGAGGACCCAATTGGACTTTACCTTTTCACATCTCGACTGATGCATCCAACATAGCAGTAGGGGCTTCGTTAGGGGAAAAATAAGATGCTCTAACTTATGCCATTTACTTTATTAGTAAAAATTTGACACATGTTGAACTCAACTACACAGTAACGTAAAAGGAAATGCTTGCAATTATACATGCAGTGAACAAATTTCACCACTACATAACCGGATATGAAGTCCTTGTTCATACTGACCACTTCGCTATTAAATATTCAATAAATAAACTTATTACTAATGGTAGGATCACCAGATGGCTACTCTTATGTCAAGAGTTTAATATCACGATACTGGATAGACCAGGGAAAGAAAACCAGGTAGCCAACTACTTCTCTAGATTACAAAATCCAGGTGAAGTTGTCCAAGTTGAAGATTCATTTCCTGATGAACACTTGTTTACAATTTTAGTATTAACACCATGGTATGCTGACTTTGCTAATTACTTGTCTACAGGAAAAGTGCCACCATCATTCAGTTCAAAGGAGAAGAAAAGACTCATCAAACAAAGTGAAAGATATTCATGGGTTAACGATGACTTGCTTTATATTGGTTATGATATGATTATTAGAAGATGCATTAGAGAGGATGAAATTATTGACATACTAGCATCATGCCATGATCAACCTTGTGGTGGCCATTTTGCAGCAAAGAGGACAAAACACAAAATTCTTAGCCTTGGCTACTATTGGCCATCAATTTTCAAAGATTCAAAAAAGTATGTAAGAAGTTGTGACAGCTGCTAATGCATGGGCAGACCAACCACCTCTGATGATATGCCACTACAGCCACAAGTCCACCTAGAACCATTTGAAAATTGGGCTCTAGACTTTGTTGGACCCATCAATCCACCATCCAAAGGCAAGAAATACATTCTTCTATGTACCGATTATGTGACCAAATGGGTTGAAGCAAAGGCACTTATTAGAGCAACAGAACAAACAGTAGTCAATTTCCTCTTTGAAGAAATTTTTGTAAGATATGGAGTACCTAGAGAGATAGTGATACAATAAGGGACTCAATTTACTTCTAAGCTAGTTCAAGAAATCATAGACAAGTAAAAGATCAAGCACAGAAGGAGTACACCCTACCATCCGCAGGCCAATGGCCAAGTGGAATCTACAAACAAGATACTAGACGGGATTATGAAAAAAACAATGGCAACAAACAGAAAGGATTGGGTAGATAAGCTCAATGAACCACTTTGGGCATATAGAATCACTTGGAAAAACAAAACAGGGTTTACACCTTATCAGTTAGTGTAAGGTAAGGAAGTCATACTACTAATAGAATTTCAAATACCTACATACAAATTGGTAGTAGACCTAGGAATAGATCTATCTGACTCACAGAAGGAACAAATCATGCAATTGAATCAGCTGGACGAAATGAGACTGCAAGAAATGGAAAGGAAAACAATGATACAACAACAGAGGAGGCAATGGCGTGATAAGTTAATTAAAAAGAAGGAGTTTCAAGTTGGCAACTGGGCATTACTCTTTGAATCAAAGTTCAAAGACTATAAATCCAAATTTACAACCCAATAGATGGGGCCTTATGAAATCATAGAAGTCTTTGAGAACGGATCAGTCAAGCTCACAACCATTGATCAAGAGGAACGAACATTTCTAGTGAACGAGCACAGGCTAAAGATCTATCATAAGCCTGTCAGCAAAGAAGATTTCATGACCATGGTATCACAGCAAAAGAAGGTACATATAGTATAGCAGCCAGCTGTAATAGCTAAGGCTTAATCAATTCTCTACTTTGAAATTAAAAAAAATAAAAATAAAAAAACATTAATAAAAGCTAAAAAAAAAAACCATAATAATGTTTAGATATGAAAACCAGAGATGGCATAATCTAAACATAATTCTTATGAGAAAACCAAGCAATTGGCTTGTAAGAATTCCTTTTCCTTTAGTTCAAGTTTGAAATAAAAGTACTCTGCAACCAACATGACTGGAGGAAAAGTCAAACAATCAATAGGGGGGAAGAAAGTTTGAACTTGTTCATGCTTTTTCATCTCCCTAAATTCATCTCCAACAGAGGAAGAGATTTATTTACATTTTCTAATTGATTCTTAAAAAGTGATTGGTATTTAGTATTTTCAAAATGATTTGATTTTAAAGTCAGAACATATCTCAGAAAGGAACCTGTTATATGTAATTTCTCAGCAAGGGACCTGTTATGTCAATTTCTCATTCTAAGGCAAGGGACCTGTTCTATGCACATTATCAGAATGGGATCTGTTCAAAGGAAGATTGCATCAACAAAGAAGAAGACCACACCCAAGAAGAAGAAGATTGCAAAGAAGAAGATTGGACTGCACCTAAGAAGAAAGAGACTACATTTAAAAGAGAAATGGACACCATCACATTCTGCCTGAACATATCAAGCAACAAAAGCCAGCTCCCAAACAAAGAGATATCAGAGGGCTGTAAGAATTGTCATTTTAATATTTTTAATTTCTTTTATTAATTTCAATTTTTAGATGATGGTTTATGATAATTATTGATTTTAGTTTCTAAATACCTAGTTTATCCTATATCGTTCATTCTTATATCCTGTAGGAGTTAGTCCTACTCTTCTACCTATATCCTATAACTATAACCTATTTCCTATTTCTGAACATTAGTCTTATCTTCTACCTTGTATATATTCCTAAAAGTCTAATCCTTAACACCCACCTTTTGATCCTATACATATATTTCTAATCAACCTATAGTCATAAGTACCAACAGACCTACCAAAACTAAGCATGCATACTTAAGAACCAATTAAGTCACCAACTGCAGATTGGAAGTATCAATTTGTAAGCCACGGAACCAAATTTTGAAGAAGGGATCAGGTCACGAATACAAAGGATTTATCAATATTAAGCCACAGAACCAAATTTTGAAGAAGGGAGCAGGCCACAAATACGAAGGATTTATAAATTTTTATGGTTTTCAACCTAAAATTTTTAAATATAGAAAATAAAACATAATTGATAGACAAAAGGGTATGTGATCATAAGTAAAGATTAATGGCTAGTTCAGCAAAATCATCATGACCGATGCTCTTGTGATCTGAAGGTATCATAATGGTTTGTATACCCAATTTTATCATTCAAAGACCGCTACCAAGACTTTGTAGGCCATCATTAAAAATCCTTGTGTAAGGCATTGAAGGGATTATCAGTGAACCGTATGCTGCGTGAAGAGAATGAGAGTTCATTGCATAAACATGTAATGAATGAAGTGAGAATGAAACCACTATGATAAAAAGGGGAAGTAAGTATTGTATTCATCATGTAGTATAGGTAGAAGTACAAGCCTATAGAAAACGTTGTGAACGAGAGCTATTTGCCATTTTGAAGGTTATAAAGCAATCCTCTCCGAGATACATAAGGGTATAGTGTTACGAGTATGTCTACATACGTGTAAAAGGGCCACTGTGCAGGGGAGATTCTACAGAACCGGTTGAAGGGTATTTTGATTTAATTAGCAGCATCCTCCACTAAACACGAGATATGCATAGTACTCAAGCTCAGGTAGATTTCTTATCACAATTATGGTAATTTTTTTTACAGCATAATAAAAATGCAGTAATTTCTTCTCCCTTACAGCCGTTAATTCTTCTTATAGTACAGGGTAACCAAAAATTCTTTTTCTCATGGAAAACCGAGCAGAGCCACAACAATCTGACCCCTCTAAATACCATAAGGACTAAATAGACATTTTTAGGGAAAAACAATGGCTGCCATTTTTAGAAAAATATGGTGGGTACAATGAGAAAATGACAAGGGATTTTTCCTTTTCATTGACTGGAGAGAGACCTATTGTAGGAAACTTGTCTTTTAGAGTCTCCAAAGACACAATTGCTCAAGCAATAGGCATAAGCCTAGAAGGGGAGAAGTATTTAAAACAAAGTAGTTCAAAGAAAAAACATAGACACATTTCATATCCAAGAAAAGGGTATCATAAGTTGACTGGAAATAAGGGATTCCTAGGAGTTGGATTATTCATCCATGGGATGAAATAGTTTATGTCATTCAAAAATTTATAACCTATGAGGGAAGATACAACATTGTACTTATTTATCATATCAAATTGTTAATGCATCTAAGAGGGGACCGCATTATAAGTTTGCCTTATTTTTTTTTACAAAGTTTGGCTAAAATGTATAAGACCATAGAAAAGCAAAGGAAAAACAAGGATAAGCGTATATACCATTTTGGTTTGGTAAAAATATTGATTGAATTTGAACTACAAAAGATAAGTGTGACTTGGAAGAAGTTCTTGTAAACTAATGAGTTTATGACAGATGAGGAGCAAACAAAGTAACAAAATTCACAATAAGAGCATAATAATTCAAAGGAAGGGAAGCAACATGCAGAACTAGTGATTGATGTAGATGCTATAGAGGAAAACGTTTTAGGGTATAGACAGGGTAACTCTGTTCCATCCAACAGTAGTATTAGAACAAGAAGTATGGTAAGGGGGGAAGCTGAGAGAGCTAAACAAGATAAAAATTTTACCACTTATACAAGGAAGTCCAGAAATATCAAGTTTGGTCAGAAAGGGAAAACGGTGGAGGAAGATGAAATTCTACAATAGCCCCAGTACGACTACATACAAGGATTGGAAAGTAAAGACAAGGAAAAGGAACAACAAGAACAAAAGTTCTCAGGTAAAAACAAGAGAAAACTGGAAAGGAAAATTAAGAGATTACAACAGTAGCTTATGGAATCAGAAGTCGTGGAAAGAGTGGTAAAAAAGGAAAATGAAACACTCAATATACAAAGCAAGAAGTTTCAAGAGGATAATGCAAAATTGAAAAATAAGATTAAAAAACTCACAACCTATAAAATGAAAATCTGTAGGAAGGCCTATAATATTTATAAGCAAAAGAAGGAAATTAAAACCAAGTATCAAGTTTTGAAGATGGAGTATGAATCCCAAATGAACATCAATGATTTATTTCAGAAGCAGAGGTAGAAGCAGAGGCAGAAGGCATAATTTAACAGGTTAGAATTTATTTGCATGAGGGCATGCAAAATCCTGAGTTTGGGGGAATGTTGGTACCAAATTATGACTATCCATTTTATTAAAAAATCCTCTTTTGATTATCATTTTGACGATATAGCCTTCATATTCCAGCTATAAACCTTAGAAACTAAATGATACGATTCCATTATCATTATTTTTAGCTTGAAATTAATTTTTGAAATTATTGTGTTAAAAATGACATTTTTCAGAAAATTACAAGAAGTTGTAACTTCCTGTAATTGGTCCATTGTTTAACATATTTCATAGTAGGTGAGAAAATTTGAAGCTTGTGGGCATGAAGCTAAATGTAAAAGGATGGTGGATTTCCTATCCACTTTTGAATTTGAAGAAAGCAGGTGTCTGGTCAACACTGGTCAAACCCGGGCACTTCAGCAGAATTTCTAGATTTTTATGAACAAAATAATTTCTATTTTGAGAATTTTTGCATAAAGGAAGGAACTGATCTAACTTTCACCTTCTTGGATGTAATTAATAGAAGTTTTTTGGGATAATATGGAGCAGAAACAACTTCTTTTGTTATGGGATTTGTGATAATTATCGTAGGAGGAAAAACTATGTTTAGTTGCCATATTTTGAACATATGAAAGTACAATTTATGCATTGTTGATTCCAGACTTAATACAGACTTCATTATCAAGCTTATGCCTTCAGATCCAATAGTTACACTCTTCTAAATCATTTTATAGTGTGCTTGTGAAGTGTTGAAGGGCCCTCATCACTACGCTGGTACACTCTGTTTCAAGTTTCTTTACTAGTTACATATTTGGATTTGAAAGTTATTTTATGTGCTGTAGGAAAGGTTATGTTATTGAAGTTATCAATTGAAAAGGACTTGCATTCGTTGTGAACAGAACCATGTAAAAGGATTCAGCCAATTATGATATTGAAAATTGATATATATGCTTGCTGTCATACAGTTTCCATATTGCTTATTGGCTTTGACTTTGAAGACAGTTCATGGTTTGATTTCCAAGTGATTTAGATTTGTAATTCTTAAATTCAATTTGCAGTTTGATAAGTGACTCTTGTAAAAGATTGAACTATTATTGGTTTGCAACATTACTTATCTTATTCATTGTTTGATTTAATTAATTGTTGAAATTACTTTGGATTGTTATGATTGGGAAGGTTCTATTGAGCAATATTCTTGTCATTAACACTCTGTTTCATTATCTAGGAAATCAGGACTTCAATAGGTTTCTAAAATTAAGGCTTAAGTAATTGAAAAAAACAAGGACGAACCTCTTGTAAAAAAAGCACTATTGGCTCATTTTACTAAGTTGTCATTAGAACCTTAGATCATTCTAGATCTATATACTTTAGATGAGCACCTCTAAGTGTATTTTCCTAGGTTGATAAAGGAATTAAGAGTTTAACTCACCTTAGTAAGTAAATACCAAACAACTACCCTTGTCACCCATGGGCTCTCTTCCCCCTCCTCGCCTCTAGATCTCTCTATCTCGCCTATCGGTTTTGAAGGATTTCTTCCTTTTAGTTATTCAGAAATTGCTTCTCCACCTGGAAGTCTTTCCTCCATTCCTTTTTCTTCTCACAATGTAGTCCCCCCACCAATCTCATTGAAACCTCCTCCCTTGACCACAGTCCCCTCCACAAGAGCCCACTCATTCTCCCAAGCCCAACCCCCCATTTGCTACTAGAAAATTAAAGAATCCCTATGTTAAAGAAAAGAAGGGCCAACTCTCCTTCATTCTGGGTGACGTGATCGATATGCACTAAATCGTTTAAATGTATGAGTTTTCATTGATGGGTTGTGCTCATGGTCGTCATTTTAGTGGGAAGAAAATATCAGAATGGATGAGAAAGGAGTAGGGGGTCCATTCAACTCACTACCAACTTTCAGATACTAGTAAGAGGTTGGCTCATTTTGTTTTTCAACAAGTCTAGAGAGGTTCATTGGGATTTCAATAAGGTTTGGATTATCGACTCCACCCCTTTCATGCTTAATTAATGGACCCCTATTTTTGATCCCACTTGTATAGATGCCAGACAAGGCCCCTATTTGGCTTCAGCTTCCGAAACTAAAAGTATAATTTAGCTTAGAGTATACTCTTAGGGAAATTGGAAACAAGCTGTGGGAATGCTTGTAGGTCGACCTCATTTTCCAAGACTCTTTGGATATCAAGGTGGTGAGGGTATTGGTAAATTTTTATATCACATATGACTTATGGGGTGAAATGAAGCTCCAAGTCAAGGCATCACTTCTCTTCATACCTTACTTTATGAGGGCATCCCCATCAGATGTCGCAGATGTCACAAGAATTACCACAATGCTATGAATTATTCACTGGGGTTCCATGGCATCAAAGGAATGTACAAGCCCATATCTCCCAAGATGAAAGAGCAACGATTTGTCCTAATGATGAAGACTCCTTCTGTCCTTTCTGTAACTGTCTCAGCTACCCTTACTATCTTGATGGCTTCGGCTCTCGAACTCAATGCGATTGTTCCTATGATTATTGATGGGGCTTCCATAAAGCACTGATCAACCACAATTCCACTTAGCCACTATTTCGATGATGTCGCCTTTGGGTACTCTCTCTTCACCTGTTTCTTTAACTTCTATTATTAGTTGTATTTTGGATTTGGAGAAATATTGGAATACAATCGAACATGAAATCCTTGTATATATGTTATTGACAGTGATTATAAGTTTGTGTGGCTAGGGTCAGGTGGTAGATATCAGCTTCTTCAATTAGTCCTAGAAGTCACATCCCTTGGGTAGATGACTTCAAGAACAAACTAAATCTAATTTCCATTGTGGCTAATAATTAGAAATGGTTAACTTGATATGAAAAAGGGTATTGTAGGAAAGCCTTATGATTTTTTGATAGCATGTTTAGGTCCTTAGATCAAATGCGTGTTACGCAACCAACTCAAAAAATAGCAGAAAAGATAAATCAACAACTTGAGAAACAACCTCTTCGAGGGGGGAACCTCCTATACATCATATAAATGAATAATTCTTGGATGATACAAATCATTAGACCTCCTTGGTATATATAGGAGTCTTAGGGGTCACAATATAATCAGAGCCTGCATAATAATAATAATGTAAGGGCACAACACTAACAACATGGGGGATGCATGGGCACACCAATAACATTAGGGAGCTACACTAACGATAACAATAAAGGAAATACACTAATATTATAGTGACAAAACATGCCCCTCTCTTTCAAAAAATTATTGTCCTCAATGCTTGAGTTCTAGATGCTTGTGTATAAAATCCTCATCCTCCCATGTGGAATCTTCAACGGGTAAGTTCTTCCACTTAATGGTTAGGTATATCATGATCTCGACAATTTTCCTCGTTACTACTCCATGATGGGAGAAATAATTGGTAAACATTTGGGGTATGCCCACAATCCACATGGATCCATATGTTTACACTAACAATAATAATAAGGGGCATACACTAGTATTATAGGGGCATAACATGTCCCTCTCCTTCAAAAAGTATTGTCCTCAACGCTTGAGTAGTTTTGGATGCTTCTGTATAAAATTCTCATCTTCCCATGTGGAATCTTCAATGGGTAAGTTCTTCCACGTAATGGTTAGGTACATCACGATTCAAATATTTTTCCTTGTTACTGCTCAAACAATCCGTGTTTGGAGAAATAAATGGGAAACAATTTGGGTATGCCCACAATCCACATGGATCCATATGTTTATCGAGCAAGTTCACTTTAACATATTGATGTCACTTTTAGATATGGTTTACCAATTACCTTGTATGGAATAGAGATTAAAAATTTAACCACCAATAGGTTTTTATTATTTTATCTCAATGGGAAAGAAGCAAAATGTCATGCATGAAAAATAGTTTGTAGGTCTCTTCGTCGTGAAGGCAACATGCATGAATTTTCAAGTAATAGGAGAAAACACAAGTGCAGGTGATATATGGTTGCTTCTAACGGTGCGAAGGCCACAAGTAGAGGTGATATATGAATTGTTTTCACCTACAACATCTCATCCATCCACTCTTATTGACTTTCCTTTGTACCTTTTCATAAAATTACTAGTTTTAATAATTTAAAAGATTAGAAAACACTTCGTGATTTGAAACATGTTGACTAAAGAATATGTAATGTGTTTTACCAAAACATTTACCTTGAAAAATCACTATGAATCACATACATTTACATTCTCAACAAAAAAAAAGTATTATAACAAAAATATTGAAATTAAATCTCATTGGGAAGAATCTTTTTTATATTCCATTAGGAGGGAAAGACATATCTTTATATTTCTTTTTTAGCGAACTATCTCATTTTTGAAACCTTCACATCTATGCTCTAATTCATAATTCATGGTGGTCAACATTTTTCCCTCCTATTACATACTTTCAAACACTTTTTTTTTTATGTACATATAGTTATGATCTACCCCACTTTTTTAAGGTAAACTCCAAGTCATGTATTTCTTTTCATCTAAACTCAGCGACTGAAAATCTATCCTTCTATATTCACCATACTCAACCAATTTAGTGTTCGATGGTAGAGGAGCATAGCAGCGCAGGTGTGCCTTCTTTGTGTCCTCAAAAACAAAGATGAGTAAAGATGATGCATATGTTGGGGTTCCGAACACCCAAAGCGTCAGGTAAGAAGAAGGAATCTGATCTCTCTCCTGCAAGTCCATGGACTCCTACAGTTGTCGGTTCAATTGGCCCGACTAGGTAGTTGAGGTCGGTGCACTGTGATGAGAAGGGAAAATTTAGAATGAACCTGAGGCCTCACTACTCTTCAACTAGTCAAAGGGCCCATCAACATTGTTTCTTTTTGTGGCCAAGGGAACATTTATGAGGAGGTCAAGTTCATTTGGATTGGAGGTAGAAGCCATTCTGAATTACCATAATTATCTCGAGGACAAACTCAATTACTGGAAATCCAACTACATCAAGTATTGTGACCATATTTATGAAGAGGCTGAATATGATGGTTGCATCGATTTTAATGTCTTCATTTGAAAATATGTTCCTAGGGAGTTTTTTTCATAAACTCTGACAACTAACTTCTTTGGATTCAAGGATATCCCATAATTTCGATTTCTAAAGAAACAATACTCAAGAAAATATATTTAAGAAGATGAACATGGGTAATTTTTTTTGGACATAGATTACCTTAGGGATACCCCCCTTGTATTGGTGAAGAGGGAGCCTAATGTAAGGGAAGGTACCATTGAGGTGGCAATGGTAGCCCTTATAAGTTTCCCTTGGGGTTTCACATTTAAAGTTAGGGATTTTTATCATAAGTGCGAACTTGGGTGGTAACAGTTTGGCACTATTGCCAAGGATTCCCATTTCCTTGTGTATTGAATTTTTACATTCATATATCGATGATCCTATAGTTAAAATTTATAAAAGTCATCTGGTGACTCTGCATAAGGAGGTTGTGTTGAAGAGATATTATACAATAACATCCTCATACAAAATTTTTCACTAGATTGCAAAACTAGAAAGCTATTATAGAAGAAAGGTATACAAACTAGCACATTACTCACAAAAGTCATGTAGCTTAAGTAGTTTGTTTGTTAATGATATAAGTTCCTTAATTTTAATAGATATGGCCACACCATGGTTAGATGAAATCTACAAACCACTTGAATTCTCTCAAATTAATGAAGCTCCACATGAAATTCTAGAAAATTTCATTGATATCATTCCTACATTCCAAGAAAATAATGTTCTTTTTTCCTTGGATCATTGGCAAAAATTAGGAGTGTGATATTTAATATGGGAGGCGCGAGACACTTAGATGTCACCGCAAAGTTATTTACATTGTCTCTTGTGGACAGTGTTGTGGAATGGTGGAACAAATTTCTTGATAATTAATTCAATGCATGGCCCCCTTCAAAATGATTTCATTGAGAAATGGGGAGAACGAAAAGATAATAAATACTTATTAGTTGATGTTAGTAGTTCTAAAGGAAATGAAATTTAAATAGAAGAGTTTAATAAGTGGTTTAACTGGATTATGCAAAAATCACCATGAAAATATTAAAACTCTACTTATATATTACCTTGATTAAATTGATGAAGAGCTTGGTTTCCATATCAAAGAAAATGATCCCCTGAACCGTATGGCAGTCCAAATTTGTTGAGTCTAGGATAACATGTTCTTGTTTAAGATAAATAGTTCAAATTCCATATTAGCCCATTTTTTAGTCCATTTCAGTTTTATTACAACTGAATCATTATGACATTGGGAGAAACTTAAGAAAGAACATATGATCGAATCAAAAGACATGCCAAGACAAGAGAACACAATAATTGGCACAAGCCAAGGAAAAACCCCAAATATGGGGAAACCCTTGATCAAATATTCTTATTAACAATATCAAATATTCTTTAGAGAGAGGAAGAAAGACAGTACAATAAATGTCAAGGTTGACTTGCCAATATGATGACTAGAACCACTGACCATGTGCCAAATATACAAATCAGACAAGTTTGCAATTCTGTCTTCAAATGATAACAAAGAAGTTCTGCCTTAACAAGTAGACAATAGTATTCAAAGCTACAACTCAATAGGTTCCAAAATGAGCTCGGTAGTGGTTTACTTCAAGCAGCTTCCTTTGTTGATTATAAAGAGGCCAAGGTAGTCCCAAATTGAGTAGTGAAGCCTGGTCAAAGGTTTGACGAGTTCTGAGGTCAAAGATCTACAATTAGGGCTTGTAAATTAGCCCAGGTCTTGAGACACTTGTTGTGGTCCTTCCTTTAGGAAAACCTGATCTAAGGTTCTATGCTACAAATAACCTCCATCAAGGTTTCATTTCTACTTGTACTGTGGCCTGTTCTACTCCTTAGAATAACCTTTCGATCCCCTTTCCAAGACACACAAATCATGTGGCCTGTTCTACTCCTTAGAACAACCTTTCTGTCCCCTTTCCAAGACTCACAAATCCTGCGCTCTCCCAAAATGATTACAAGAAGATGCATCCTTCAATAGAGATGAAAGCTCACCAAAATTCTATGCCATGACCTAAAACTACCATATTGCTTCAAGATCGAACCTATGGAAGGAGTAACACACCAAAAACATACCCAATACTTGTCCTCCTAGCTGCTTCAAGTTGTGGCTACCTTAGAGATATATTAGAGCCCTTGAGTTGTGTCAAATGAGGTTGAAAGGAAAATCTTTATATACAATTCAATGGGGTTGAAGAGACGTGACTTTTGGTCTTATTGAGGTGACATATAGGTGAGGCCAACCATGATGATTATATATGATGGAAACATAAATTCAAAAAACACACTTTTCCTTAACCAAATTCGATGAACTTTAGGTCAATTTTGGTCCTATCGGAAAGAGGAATTCAGTGCCATAATTATATTCTTCAAGAGACCTGCCCAAAGTGGAATTTGGACTAATTTTTGAATTTTAACACTCCTTCTCAACTAGGGAGATTTCCACCTGCCAATCCATCCAACATCAATCATGCCATCGTGTCGTCGTGAACCATCTCAATATCTCTTCTCTGGTATGCTTTGTTGAAAATTGATATGAATAAGAAAGAAGAATCGAGAGTGAGTCACAAGACCTTACCAATCTACTCTTAAAAGTCAATCCATATAACCAACAGGTGAACTCCAATCAGACTCGATCCCAAGTGATCAAGTTGAAGAAACATCTTTCATCCTAGACATAGGAAGTACGACAATACATGCGTCCATTGGTAGTCCTATGGTCCCAAGCCATTTTTCCCAACTCATTGGCTAGATGAGAGGTACTTCCCATATGTCTCTAACTACATGGGTAGGATGACGCAATAACATCAGCAGGGAAAATAATATATCACATATGTCTCACAACCACTTGTAGGGAAAGGGGAAACAACATCCTAAAAACACATTTCATAATCACATGTACAAAAAGGATGAACCACATCCTACAAAAACATATCACAATCATTGTAGGGAAAGGATAAACTACATCCTACATGCATGCAAAACAACAATAGTAGGAAGGATCCTACATGTGGGGAAAGGATGAACCACATCCCATCAATATGTCAACCATAAATAGTAGGGAATAAGCATCCTACATTTGGGGAAAGGATGAACCACGTCCCACCGAAATGTCAACAGATGCCTATATGCATCTCTCACTGGGGTATTTGCAGGAGAAGGTGGACTACTCATCCTACTCATATGCCATAGGTGAAGGTGATCCACTCATCCTATGCATATGTCATCAACAGTAGGGGAAGGTGAACCACTAACCCTACACACGTGTCATGACAACCACCATGGGATATCACAGGGGAAGGTGAACCACTCACCTTGTATGAAACGCACCAATAGGGGAAGGTGAACCACACAACCTGTGGTCTTTCATAGCTCAATAAGTACCCCAGATCCCCAAGAGCTCCTAGAGCTTAATGTTCAACCAGGATCCTCATAGTAGGGTTTATCCATGACTCCCGGTCTCCCCCTGAAGAAAGATAATCCTGACCTTACCAAGAGGATGACAATAATATGCTCATACAGCCAACAATGATGGAGCTTGGTATCTCTCCAATGTACCATATCAAAATAAGGCAGTACACAATACTTGGAGTTGTTGTGGAACATGGATTCCATAAAAAATGAACCCCACTAAAAGGTATCTCAATATACAACGATGGTTACTAGTACGTGCTCAAATGGCTCACTAAAGAGCTTCCTCAACCAACTATCTTCATAATAAACCATACTTTCTCCTATATACATCCAACCTCAACAGTGCTTCCAAAGCAACCAAATCAAGAGTTACAACACTAAATGTGCTTTTCCATCCATCACATTGCCAACTGAGCCAATATCAGAATACCCAATATATGAGGGTTTATACATAGATTGAATTAGAGTATTCATAGTGAGGCATATGACAGATACATTGTTTCTCAATAACACCAGGGATCGCACAAGATATACATAAGAAAACTTGCAACATTTCCAACTATATAGACCTTTAAGTGCAGAAAATAGTGTAACATGGCTAGGTCTTCCATCTTGACTTTAAAGGTCAACTCCCTCTTACATTGAAAAACGAGAGGGTCATTAATAAAAAATCATCAATATTTGCATCTTTACAATTAGCATGGCTTTTTCATAACTCCGTCTGAATATAGTGAATGTGACCATGCCAAATCATAATCAACGAGCCATCTGTAACCTAACCCTTTTCCTTAGGTCCATGTGACAAAGTCATCAACCACAATTTTCTTCCATGACTTATCTTTGTCAGCAAACATCAGGCAGGAAGAGTCATCGCGATATCCTACCCGGTGTTCTGAAGCCTTGTTTGATGAGATTCTTATTAGAGAGACTTTCCATAAGGCACCTGCAACAACAAAATTCTAAGAAGCTTACCTAAGAATAGAAAGAAAGCTTTGTAGAATCATCATAGTCCTTCTTCAACCAAAATGAAGAAATAGCTTCATTATCCTCCTTTGCTAGATGATGATCCAATGAATTAAATTACCGATTCCATGATATCTAGGCATCCATATTCATAAGTCTGTCTTTTATTGTAGTGTTTTCTTGTCAATGATGTACGAAAAAAACCCAATTAAGATTGTGGATGACAAACAATATCAAAAATATAAAAGGCTACTAAACATTGTAGATCTGCAGCAACTGATAGAAACAAAACCTTGCAAAGTCCGGATCTATGCCACAATCATAGTTAAACATCAAAAAGAAAGAGGAATAACTCCATTCATCCAATGGAAACCAGATATGTAAAGAATAATTTTATTATAACACCAGTGAAGAGAATAGATAAATGTTACCAGTCCCCCTCTATGGGATGGGTTCTTGGCTATCCTCAAACTTCTTCAGCTTGTGTAGATTCTCTCTCCTCTATAATGCATAAACCCAACAAAAATATGGTGTGCAACAATGAAAATAATCATAGTTACAAAAATGAGTGCAACAATGAAAATAATCAAAAGTGAATAATGAATGGAAAACCCTTCTATTTATAACAAAATATTGAGTTATCCTCGAATAATGAGCAATAATAAAATATTATTGATCCCTTTCTTGGAATAACCACTTGGAATATTTTATTATATTTGGTTAGGAGGGAAGAAGTATTTAAACTTTATTTAGAAATAATAAATAAATAAATGATTTATTTATCATCTCAAGGAATTAGTTAAGGAATAATAAACAAATAAGGATTTATTTAATTATTCCTAAGGGATTTAGTCAAATTTAACAAAGAATAATAATTAATTAGTGATTAATTAGTCATTCTTAGAGAAAAATAAGAAAAATAATGATTTATCTTGGATTTGAGGCATCTGTGGTTCATTTCTTCCAAGTTGAATATCAGAGTATCCACAATAATAATCATACTTGTCAACGTTTCAAATCCCAACAGGGATCCATCATGAGGACAATTTCTGAATAATGATAGAAGAAGAGCTTAGTGAGAGGATAAATAGTAAAAATATATTTTGATTTTAAGGAGATGAGGTCGGCTTAATTTTCTTTTCTTTTTTAATTTCTAATTTTAATTTTTATAAATATTAATCATGTTTTAAAGTTTTATTATAATCTTTATAATAACTTGTATTTTATATATTTTCATTATTATTAAAAGATCCTTTAATGAATAGTTTTTTAATAATCACTAATATATTTCTTATTTATTCTAATGTTATTATAATGTGACTATTTTTTGTTATTAAATTTTAATTCATTATCATACCTTTTATTCCAATTAGTTAGTTAATTAATTGATTAATAAATATTATAACAATAATTGAATTCATATTTAATAAAGATAATTAATTCTTTTTAATTTTGTTATTAATAAAAGATAAATTTATTTTATTTATTATAATAATATAACTAATTTTATTGGAATTAATTAATTAATAGATATTATAATTAAATACTAATTGTTATTGTAAATGCATTATTTTATTATAAGTAATATAACTAATTTGATTAGATTAATATAGTTTTGATTGATTGATTAATTAATTAATTAATAGGTATTGTAATGACTAATTATTATTATGGGTTAATTAAAAAAAATGTTAATAAACTAAATAATTAATAGAAATTATAATATTAATTATTGTTATTAATAATTAATGATACTAATAATAATTATTATTATTATAAATAATCTTTAATTAATTATTATTATAAATACCTAATAATAATCATGATAATTATTATTAAGAATTATAATTAATAACTATTTTAATTTTAATTTTAATTTTAATATAAGATCAGAAAGTTATAATAGGAGAGGAGCAGTTACCTGATTACCTGAGATGTGTTGGTGGTCCTAATCCCTTTGATTAAAGGAAGCCAACTTCCACTGATCTCTATACCATTGTCCCTGTTGAGATTCTGTGGATGTTTTATAATTTCAAGAGCCTCCCTAATCTTCCATCTTTGATAATGTTCTTCTCTTGCGATAATTGAGGCGCTCTCCAAACAAACCTGGTGTTTCATCTTTGAGGAATGCTCTGAAAGGGCTGATGTACGAGACCTTCCATTCTTAATATCTATTTATTTTCCATGATTGGGTCAAGTTTGACAAGGAATAATAATAAAACAATGGTTTAATTAATTATTCCTAGAAGAAAATCAAATAAATAGTGATTTATTTAATTATTCTCCATGGGTTTAACTATAAATTACTTAACAAAGGTGGTTTATTAGGTAATTTCTCATAGTAAAAATAGTTTTACTATGGTAAAATTGGCTTTACATGGTGTACTTCAATCCATCTAGTAAATTAGGCTAGATGATCAATTTTGTGATGATCACAGATTACCCCTCAATGTACGAGTGTTAGGAGCTAAACGTATCACCGAAGTATGTTGTAAAGACACAATCATTTAGAATACACAAGGCAGTCAAAGAGATAGATAGACAGACCAATGAAGCTGAATTTGAAAGAGGATAGGGACAGATGGGGCGAGACTAATGCAAGTCTCCTTTTATGTTGTGGTACTTGTTAGCACCTAAATCTGCGTTAGGCTGAAGGAAGGAAAAATTCAGGGTAACCACAAACCATGCTCAGTCTGGTAGTTAGCCCTACCAGAACAGGAGAGGGCTCTCTTCGAGTCACGCTCAGCGAATAAGTAAACGGAACGGTTTGAGATGACTAATAGTGAATATTGATCTTAGGCTAGTAAGTAAATATGGATACAAGAAGCAATTTTTTATGAATGACTGAGTTTCTAGGATGGTATGGGACCAACTGACAACAATGAGCAGAGAATTTAATACAAAGGCACAGATTACTTCATGAGGCAAGACAGGCGGAAAGTCTAGCAATTTAGTTTGAAATAACGTGGAATGGAGGTATTGCTTAGGAGGGTGAAAAGGGAATAAGTACATGAATCATTTTCAATAGAAGAAGAACACTGAACATGAAATTTTCCCACACGCAGAGCCATAAAAATGAATTCTACGTTATCTAACTTAGAAAATTTCACTGGAAATGAATATGAAATGAACTGTGAAACATTACGAAATACATATGAAACATAAGAGACACATTTTCTACACTCACAACCACATGAATCTCATGAAACAAAGCCATTTTCATTAATCCTCTGTCAAAATATACAATGAAGAATTGAGTTTCTCTGCCACAGTCTCCCATAAATTATAAATCAACTAACCATTTGCAAATGGTTTTCATACAATAAATAGGCTACGCCATGAGGAAATATAATGACCAAGAGTTGGGGAGTTTTTCGAATCATTACAAAGTGGAAGTGGAAAGGCAACCATTAGTTATAGGTGCAGCGTTACAAAAATGACAAATGGCTTGGGTGACTACTCGCCTTCCTTTGCCACTTAGATAGGAGTCCACCTTTAGTGAAAATGATTTTTAAACATTGCCTTAGTTTCCAAGAAAAATATAGTGTAAGTGAGCAGGCCCACTTGGAGAAAGTCGCGAATTGAAATTTCGCGAAACAGGCGCGATTTTGGCCTTTTCTTCTATATGCACACGCCCAAATCTATACGCGCCACGCCATTTTTGGAGGTGATTTTGAGTTACCTTCTAGAGTCCAAATTGTGCCCAAGTGTACTTGTTGGAAAGCCTGGCTTGTCTACTTTCCAACCCAAGTGTAATTTCTAAATTTTGTGCTCATTTTCCCCTCCAAATATTCATTCTCCCAAGACTTCTTCCTGAGTGTCAAAATAGGGGCAGAGAGGTCATTTTTTGAGTGTTTTTGACCTGTTGGAGACTCAAATCATGTCCAACTTTCTTTTCCAAGCACCATTAGTTGTGATTTTTCATCTTGAATCCAAAAATGCAAACCATTTGTGATTTGGAGCTCCCAATCCTAAGCGTCGCGCCAGTGGCGCGACGCACAGGGAGAAAAAACTTGTGTTGTGACCAAAAATTTTCCATGTGACCAAAATTGCCCCAAAATTCTTGAAATTTGGGCTGGAGCTTCCTTATCAAGTGTTATGCTGGGCCAAAGAGGCTTTGGCCAATATCTAAAGTCAATCGATCTCCCTTTGCCTCTTTTGCTTCTTGATTGCCTTCCTCAATTTCGCCTTCAAATTCCTGATTCGGGCCTTGCACACTTTGTTTCATGCCATGTAGTGGAAAGCCATGTGTCTCAGTAATGCATGGTCCTTATCGATCTTGTCAGGTAGCCTCTCTAGGTGAATGTTAACTCTCTCGAGGTTGTCCTCCTGATCTTCATTAATCTCTTGCTCCAATGACGTGAGCTCAACTCTTCTCCTTTGTGCAGCTTGGCGATGCTCACAAATGTTTTGTAGCTCCATGATCACTTGCTGATCCTCAAGCTATTTGTTCCTCTGCTCCAGATATTTCATGTTCCACTTAGCCCTCTCCAAGTCAAGGGATAAGGCTTCGATCTCTAATTGTTGCTCCTGGATGATCTCTCTAAGTTGTGCACTTGTTGGTTCTGTATCTGTATCATCATGAAGGAGAACGAATTCGGTCTCTCGTTCACCTGATGGCTCACCTGAAGGCCCCTCATCATGCATTGGCTCCTTACCTCTGTCCTGTACCTATAGTGCTAATGTCGGAAGCGAGGCCCCTTCCACCTCGGGTGGAGATAACACTCACTTTGTTGCTGCAAACAAATGTCTAGCACCCCTCTGATATGTGATGAAAACCGGCACACTAGCAGTCTCATGGCGCTCATACCGACGAGAAGGTTCACCCTCATGCTTAACCTCTTATAATACCTGTGAAGTACTGAAGAGGTCACGAGAGATGAAATCATCCCATGTAATGCCCTGCAATCCCAGCTGATGAACCACAAAAATATTAATAAGGGCAAAGTGATAAACACTGTTAAGTTGCTGTTGAGGGGTCTTGTAATACATGAAGGTGTTCATCCTCTCTATGTTCCTGCAAAAGAAAAATGGGATGTTCATCATTCGTACCCTAGTAAAGTGCATGAGCAACCTAATGTGATAGGCATATAGACGAGAGAACCTCCCCTCACAGCTGAAGTACCTCATGATCAACCTCATGAGTGGAGCATATTCATCTCTCAAATATCTAAATGGAAAGACTCTTGTGAGTTGCCTCAAGCAACTGGCTTTAATGTAAGGCTCATAATACTGTTGATCAACCTTCTGTTTCTTGTGCCAGGGTTCTCCAACATTTGGTATACCTGTTGCTAATGAGACAGTTTCGGGTGTCAGTGTGAAGGTGACCCCGGCCAAGATAGAGTGATCTCCATGTAGGTGAAGCACCAAAAGATGGGCCAACTCATGATGAACTCGAACATTATCCACTCTTTGACAAAATTCAAAACATGATAGATGCTGGAAGCATGACATGGCAAGAGGGCAGGCCTGCAATTTAGTGAGGGTAGTTGGCTCATCCCTTACATGTTTGCCACTCTTGTGATGTCTCCTGGGAGCCTGTTCTTCCGAGGATGAATCACTTTGTGTCTCCATCTCATACTTTGATGAATGCTCAGATGTCATGACTGCTGTGTGTACTATACTTGGGCTGTCCTTTGATGATGGTGTGAAACTAGGTGTTGTTGTGGTATCTTACACCAAAGGAATAATGAAAAAAAAGGGAGTATTAGGAGGGGAATAAAATGATGGGAATAGGGGTTATGGGGAGAAGTGCTTTTTAGGGATATGTAGGGGGGTTTGGGGATTTGATAAGGTAGGGTTATGGGGTTTTGATAAGGTAGGGTTTTGGGGTTTTAATAAGGTAGGGTTTTGGGGTGTTATGTTGACAAATAAGAGGAGGGGATAGGGAATGGAGTTTGGTAATATTTTAGGGTAGGGGTAATAAGGAAAAATGAGATGGGGGGAAGGGAAAAATGGAGAGGAGGGAAAAGATGAGAGGTGAAAGAGGAGCCTTGGCATCAACACCACAATTTTGCAACCCTAGCAACAATGGCTTTGGTGTTTTCTAGTGGTTGGTTTTATGATTTTTAGTTGCCACTATAACTAGCCATGAACCACCATAACCTTCACAAAAATACATGAGCTATTGAGATTTAGAGCCTACCTATCGATTTTAGGGGTTTCAAAGGCAACTTGAGGCAATTTGGCATGATTTCGGGCCTTTGTGGGTGTGCGCCGCATGACAAACCCAGTGTGTCGCGCTCTTTATATGCGTCGCGCCCTTGTAAACTTTGCACTGTGGGGTGGCTCTATGTTTGCCGCACTCTGTATGTGCATCGCGCCCCTCTGTGTGTGTGCCGCACGCCTGAAAACGACTCCAACTCCCTCCAAACGCGTGCTTTGCACTCTCAAACACTTTTCTATGTTTCTCAATAACCTTGATTTGCACAATGACCTTGTTTCCTTGTGGAAATTCTTATATAAAGACTTTGAAGTCATGGATTAAATATTTTCTTCTTCAAAAACCCACTTTGCAAATGTTTCCTTTTGACACTTTTCACTGACTTAAAGCAACACTGAATTTCTTTCATCCCTTTGAATTTTTAGCTAGAATGATGAAATTTTCGGCACTTTTTGCAGGGGTTGCATGACAAGGCATTTGGCCATGGAAACCATGACTGCATCTGAAGAAATCAATTGGCGACCTTTTGAAAATTTTATCACAAATGACACACTGTTTGACTTTTTCTTCAAAACAGAGTTTTGAAGAATAGTCGAAATTTGTCCACATGATGATGAAACTCTTTGAATCATAACTTTGTAAGGGACCCAGTCTGGCCTACATGGCTTTATTGGACATGGTTGAAGACCAAATTGATTAATCCCTAGACCTAATTATCGAAAATGACTTTTGTCCATTAAAGGACCAGACCTTGACTATCATGGACTTTAGTGATCATTGACAAAAGACCTAAGCCAGCAGGAGCCAGACATGAGGGGAAATGACTAGCATGACCTTTTCTGTCAGATTATGGCATGCTCCTAGCAGAATGTAGCTAGGTAAATGGAGCGGGACTCCTAAAAATGAAATGCATAAAGATTTTTGATCTCTGACGGAGGACTGACCAGACCGACTCTAACAGTACTCAACCTCAATGAGGTGGAGGAGGCATACCCATACCCACCGAGATAACTTAGTACAAAAATAATGGTTCACCGAGGAATATAAAACTGAGCAATGAAGTACATGATAATGGTACATGACATGCTGGCATAAGAGAACCATAAAATAATACAAGGTGTCCCATATACATAATGCACCTGGAAAAACAAGAGTCAGGACTAAATAAAATGATATCTGAGTACATGACATACAAAGCCCCTTCCCTTAAAATTGGGTTGGAGGGAGGGTAAAACAACATGATAAGACTTGTTGAATAAGGAAGGGCTCTACCAAACTAAATGGATCATCTGGAGGAGACGTGCATGCTATGAACACTTCAATTGATAGGAACTGAACCCATCAACTCTGCGGAACTGCATCTGAGGTTGTAGCATAGTAGGTATGCATCTGGGAATGTGGGGGGCTACCTGAAGGGCCTTCCCCTCATGAGGTCTGAAACATCTCACACAAATCCGGGAATCACTGGTACATTCTGCTGCATCACTGGACCATCAAATGTATGGATCAAGAACATGAAATCACCAAGTCAAAGGGAAATAATGAGACCCTCTGCTCGATCCAAGGCAGCCAACAAGAATAGAAGTTGGAACTGAGATACATCGCCCTCTAGGTTGTTCTTCTGGAATAAATGAGTTGATGTCGATAGAATAGGGCTCGCGATAGATGAGGTAATGAGGATCCTCAACTAAAGCACACAGTAAAATAATGATGTGACTGATGGAATGACAATAGGGATAATGGGGAAATGGAAATGGGGGAAAAACAGACGAGTACCCTTGTTAGAGAAAAAGTGCATGGTTGACCTCGCAGCAGTTGACTCAACTCCAGAGGGGAAGAGGAAAATATGACTGGAGTAGAAAATGGGAAACAAAGGATGGACAATATGCAAATACGGATGGAATACTGTGAAATGAGATGATGGGACATGAAATATATTCCAAGAATGTAAGGGTGACTCATCACAGATGCTCTGAACAAAGGTGACTCGATGATGTTGCCACACAGACTAAGCCCGGTGGGGACCATGAATTCATGAGTAAATGATGGTTAATCATGACGAAAGTAAACATATGGTATGAAAAGTACTAAGAAGAGGTGAAACTCCAAGTACAAGTGTCACTTTATGACAAAATTCAGTTTTGATAGGCGACGAAGTGACCTAGTCTGGAAAAATGGTTTCCTAGTGAAGTGTCAAATTGTAAAAAACTGAGGAAGACCCATTATAGAGATGGGTTAGAGCTTTCCAATGGTACTGACAGTGTGTAAAACTAAGCTACGGTCTAGTCACAATGGGAGATAGAAAACTGTGGGTTTTCCTATAAAGGGTGCTTTCCCTCTAATTTGAACTCATTCACTAAGTGAGGTGTGGTGAATTTGGAGAGGAGGAAAAGGCCCTAAATGTTGTGGACATCGTAGTGACAAACCGACTGTCAGAATCAGGATCTGCGACTTTCAGGTAGGTGGCTTTACTCATCTCTTCAATTTCAGTGGTTTATTTCCTAATTTTTGGTACCTGATAGCTCCCTGAGAGACCCCTACACTTTGTCATGGTCACATCGCACTTTTTGGGCCTAGAAGTGCGATCTAACTGAGAAGAAACAACTGGAAATATGCGAGCTCGCACTTTTTGGGCTAAAAACTACGATTTGGGGTTGGAGAAAGAGTTGGTATGTTGGCTTGGTGGGGGATGTAGGTTGATCAATGTATACCATTTTTTTCGTTTCTGAACTGACAAGACATGTGGTGTTTTGTAAATATGGCAGAGATGAAAATCAATTGGCATGAAAAAGACTTGGATACCCTTTGATCCAAGATCCAGGGTGATCAGGTGGTTCGAGGGGCATTGGATCGTTATTGGGTTCTCAAGTTCGTAGAGAAACCACTGATGAGGGCAGGTGTGTCCATGCTATCGAGAATTGTGAGCTATTGGGATCCAGACCAAGAGGTATGTTAGGTCCCTATAATACTAGTGATTCCCTCATTACTATTGTTGTTGTATCCCTTATTGTTATTGTTGTGCCCCTATTTTTCTATATTGTTATTATTGTGCCCCATAGAATCCCACTATTATTATTTTTGTTCCTTTATATTATTATTGTTGGGTCGGCTTTGGTTATATTGTGACCCCTTAGGCTCCTATATATAGAAAGGAGGTTTTTCATTTTAATTATCTAAGAATTGTTCATTTGTGTAATGTAAAGGAGGTTGCCCCCTCGAAGAGGCTTATTTCTAAGGCGTTGATCTATCTTTTCTATCTTTTTGTCAACTGGTTTCATAACATTTGGTATCAGAGCTTTGGATTCTAGGGTTTCGTTTTTCCAAATAGGTCATCGTGGAATTTTCTCTATAACTTTTTTTCTATTATGTTTCAGAAGATAAAAAAACCCCATTTGAGATGAAATTGCGCTAAACCTCGGGCCCGAATTTCATATTTTATCTCGCTATATTTGTGGAGATATAATTTGAGGAATTTAGGGTTTTTGCAAACCCCCGAACTACATTCCAAACAGGTGACCTTGGGAAAATCGTCCTATGTTTCACTCTGAGCATCAAATTGAATTTTAGTAATAAGTTACAGAAAGAGGATGGACAGTAGTTTTTTTGAGTAACATTTTTAGAACCTAAGTTTGAAACAGTGACCCACGGAATGTCGAACAAGGTTTCTCTACTGAAGCAGTCTATACTTAGGTCATCGTGGAAGATTTGGCATAACTCTTCATTGGAGAATGTAATATTGATTTGACTTATGGGGTTAGAAATATTACTCATAGGGTTATTGCAAGAAACAAATTCACACCTTAGAGATCCACAATTACATAGATACATTAGATTCAATATCGAGCTCCTACAAAGTGAAAAAAGGTGTGTAGTTTTTTTTAAATTTTTGCATAAGATTGGTTTGAAAAATTAGTTTGAAGGAAGTCAAAGGGCATAGTGAAGCATTATTATCGGTATTAATGCCCTGAAGAAAGAAAATGGAAACACCTAGTAAGCAACATGAAAGCTCTACCATGACTCATGAAGAAGAGGAAGAAGTGAAACATGATATATCAAAATTACGAGACTAGGTGCAACAAATTTCACTCATACAAAAAGTAACAGAAGCTAATATGGATGGTTTAAAGAAAGATGTAGAAGCTAAGATGTATGGCGTGGAAGCTAAGATGGATGGTTTAAAGAAATCAGTATAAGCTAAGATGAATTACGTGGAAGCTAAGATGGACAATGTGGAAGATAAGATGGATGGCGTGGAAGCCAAGATGGATGGTGTGGAAGCTAAGGTGGATGATTTAAAGAAAGGGATGGAAGA
Organism: Pinus tabuliformis; assembly: GCA_031772625.1. Lineage (NCBI taxonomy): Eukaryota > Viridiplantae > Streptophyta > Pinopsida > Pinales > Pinaceae > Pinus > Pinus tabuliformis. The sequence goes on from CM062815.1 coordinate 133,108,963, forward strand.
TTTGAAGACAAATTTGACAAAGTTTCTACAAGAAATTCTTACTAATGGCGAAAGGGTGGTAAAGGAAACTCATGATGAGAACAAAATAAATGTTAATCATGATTTCATAGACTCTAACATTGGATTGAAGAACCACCATGTTCCAAAGATCAATACGAGGAAGTTCGATGGCAAGGATCCTAGAACATCAATACTATATATGGAGCAATTTTTCGATCTCCATAATGTGCAAAACACACAAAAGGTACCCATTACAACTTTATATTTGGAACCAAATCAGTTTGTATGGTATCGATGGCTTCACTCTCGTAAGAAACTTGTCACTTGGGATATTTTTACAGACGAGATGATAGCACATTATGAGGATACAAAAAGAAACACCTTTTTTAGCCAATTGATAAATCTCAAACAAAAGGGTTCAATGATGGAGCAGATTGAGAACTTACAAAAATTGAATATAAGGTTAAAAGATATTCGAGAGGAGCATAGGATTGATGTGTTCATGGGGAATTTAAAAGATAACATCCAACATGAGGTTCACATCTGGGAACCAAATCCATTGGAGAAGGCATTCAGGTTGGCAAGAAAAATGGAAAGCAAAATTACGGCAACAAGGAAGCGTACAACTCACAATCATAAAGATGGAAATGTTGCTACCCCTAGCCATCCACAACCTACAAGGTTAACACCACAAAAATTGGAAGAAAAAGGAGCAAAAGGGATTTTTTATAGTTGTGATAGAAAATACACTAAAGGTCATAAGTGTGCCGAGAAGAAATTATTTTACATAGATTGTGAAGAGAAGGAAGAAAAGGAACAAGAAACGTCAAAAGAAGAGGATATACACCAGGAACAAACCTTAGAAAAATATGAAATGAATCTGACCGTATCTTGTAATGCATTGGTTGGAATTACCACTCCTCAAACTATCAAGATAGAAGGGCATATCAAGAAGAAAAAGTTAATAGTGTTGATTGATTCAGGAAGTACCCATAATTGTATTCATTGTAAGATAACCAAGGAATTGAATTTCTTCCTATATCCAGCACTAGAGTTTCAAGTGATGGTTGCAAGTGGAGGAACCATAAATTGGTCAGGAAAGTGTCATAATATCAAGCTATCCATGGGAGAATATGTATTGAATAGTCAAATTCTTTCCATTCCAATGAGTGGTGCTAATGTTGTGCTAGGATTCCAATCGCTATAATCCTTGGGTACAATAGATTTTAAATTTCAAGAACTTTTCATGAAATTATCTTCAGAAGTAAAGGAAGTTGAATTAAGGGGTATCGCAGGGAAACCGACAAAGATAATCAGCTCTAACGGAATGAAAAAGCTTCTAAAGAAACAACAACGAGGCATAATTTCTCAATTATGTTCACTAGAGGTTCCCACATTGAAATCATCCATTTCTCCAGATCTCCAAAAAGTCTTGGACAATCATTCCAAGGTATTTGAGAATCCCAAAGGCCTCCCACTTATTCATGATCATGATCATGATATTAATTTGATTCCAAGAAGTGTTCTTCCAAACATCAGGCCTTACAGATATCCCTATGTCCAAAAGAGTGAAATTGAACGTATGGTTGTAGAAATGTTAGAGGCTGGTATAATTCAACCTTGTCAAATTTCTTTATCTGCTCTAGTAGTATTGGTTCACAAGAAGGATGAATCATGGTGCATGTGTCCAAATTATAGGGAGCTCAACAAGCTCACTATTAAAGATAAATTTCCCATTACTGTCATTGATGAATTAAATGGATCAATTTACTTCACCAAGTTGGATCTTTGTTCAGCATATCATCAAATCAGAATGAAGACTAAATACATTCTAAAAACAACATTTAGAACTGATGAGGGTCATTATGAATTTTTGGTCATGCCTTTTGGCCTTACTAATGCACCTTTTACATTTCAAGGTTTGATGAATTCCATTTTCAAACCCTTAGAAAACTTGTGTTAGTATTTTTTGATGATATACTAATCTACAACAAGTCTTGGAAGGATCATGTCCAACATGTTGACATGGTGCTCAAACTATCGGAGGAGAAACAATTATATGCAAAAATATCCAAATGTTTCTTTGGAGCACAAGAGGTGGAATATCTGGGCCATATTGTATCTCATGAAGGTGTTAAGGTATACCCTATCAAAATTAAAACCATTAAGGAATGGAAAATCCCCACATCCATAAAGCATCTGCAAGAATTTCTCCGGTTGACAGGGTATTATCGCAAGTTTGTTAAGAATTATGGGAGAATCGCAGCACCTCTAACAACATTAAGAAAGATGCATTTTCATGGACTCTAGAAGCAAAGAAGGCCTTTGAATATCTTAAAGAGGAAATGTGTCAAGCACCAGTCTTAGCTACATTGGACTTCACAAAAACCTTTATTGTGGAATGTGATGCCTCTGGAAATGGAATTGATGTTGTGTTAATGCGAGAATAAAACCCATTTCTTTCGAAAGTCATCCAATCAAAGGAAAGTATTTAAAAAAGGTATTGATGAGAAGGAAATGTTGGCAATACTACATTCACTTAAGAAATGGCGGATCTTAACTAATGGGAAGACACTTCAAGCTAAAAACAGATCATGATAGTTTTAAATACTTTTTAGAACAAGATTATCTTCCGAAGATCAGCAAAAATGGGTCACAAAGGTGTTGGGTTATGAATTTGAAATCTCTATAAAAAAGGGAAGCAAAATGTTGTGGAAGATTCACTCTTGAGAAAGGATGAGGATGTGGATGCATTTTCTTGGACTACAAAAGCAACGAAAGACTTTGAACATCTTAAAGAGGCAACGTACCAAGCACCAGCCTTAGTTACACTAGACTTCACAGAAACCTTTATTGTGGAATGTGATGGCTCAGGGAATGGAAGTGGTGTTGTTTTAATTCAAGAAGAAAGACCCATTTCTTAAACCTTTATTGTGGAATGTGATGGCTCAGGGAATGGAAGTGGTGTTGTTTTAATGCAAGAAGAAAGACCCATTTATTTTGAAAGTCATCCAATCAAAGGAAAGTATTTACACAAAGCTATTTATGAGAAGGAAATGTTGGCAATAGTACATGCACTTAAGAAATGGCAACCTTACCTAATGGGAAGGCACTTCAAGGTAAAAACAGATCATAATAGTCTTAAATACTTTTTAAAACAAATATTATGTTCAGAAGAGGGTCACGAAGATGTTGGGTTATGAATTTGAAATCATCTACAAAAAAGGGAAGTGAAATGTTGTGGCAGATGCACTCTCAAGAAAGGATGAGGATGTGGAAGCATTTATTTGCGCCATTTATATTATCCAAGCAGATTAGATAAACGAAGCAAGGGATGAATGAAATAATGATGAGGAAGCGTGTTCACTCATTCAAAAGATACAACAAGATCCTAGTACATCTGATACATTTAGCTGGAAAAATGAGTCGTTATGGTACAAGGATAGGTTATACTTATGTAAGAATTCACAACTCAAAACAAAAGATTATTAGGAAATTTCACACCTCTCCCTTAGGAGGGCACTCTGGATTTCTAAAAACCTACCATAGGGTTAAGAAGGAATTTTTTTGGGATGACCTTAAGTCGGATATTCAAAAGTTTGTGGCTGAATGTTTGGTTTGCAAACAAAATAAAGTTGAAACAATTAAGACCCTAGGACTATTACAACCTTTATTCATTCCAAGCCAACGTTGGGAGGAGGTTTCAATGAATTTTATCATAGGTTTACCCAAGTCCGAAGGAAAGAGTGTTATCATGGGGATAGTTGACAAACTTACCAAGTATGCACACTTTTGTGCATTATCTCATCCATTTAAAGCGAGTATAGTTTCTACTGCATTTATGGAAACAATTCAAAAGCTACATGGAAACCCAAAGATTATTGTAAGCGACATTGATCCCATTTTCACTGGAAATTTTTGGACATAGTTATTTTCTTGTGTTGTACTTAGTTAACTCATAGCTCATGTTATCATCCTCAATCTGATGGGAAAACTGAGATAGTAAACAAATGTTTGGAAGGACATCTTTGTTGTTTTGTATCTGACAAACAAACACAATGAGTCAAATGGTTTCCTCTGGTTGAATGGTGGTATAACACTTCCTTCCACACTGCAACAAAAATGACCCCATTTATGGAACTTTATGGATATAATCCACCATCCATCACATCATATTTAAGAGAAAATTCTAAGGTTCAAGCAGTGGAAGATCACTTTGAGCATCAACAACAAGTTCTCCAACTCTTAAAGGATAACCTCACCTTGGCACAAAAGAGAATGATACAACAGGTAGATCAACATCGCAGTGGAAGAACTTACCATCAAGTGGAAGAACTTACCATCGAAGATTCCACATGGGAGGATGAGAATTTTATATAGAAGCATCCATAGCTACTCAAGCGTTGAGGACAACACTTTTTTGAAGGAGAGGGGCATGTTAGGTCCCTATAATACTAGTGATTCCCCCATTACTATTGTCATTGTATCCCTTATTGTTATTGTTGTGCCCCTATTGTCCTCATATTGTTATTATTGTGCGTCATACAATCCAACTATTATTATTTTTGTGCCTTTATATTAGTATTGTTAGGTCGAATTTGGTTATATTGTGACCCCTTAGACTCCTATATATAGAGAGGAGGTTTTGTCATTTGAATCATCTAATAATTGTTCATTTGTGTAATGTAAAAGAGGTTTCCCCCTCCAAGAGACTTATTTCTAAGGCGTTGATCTGTCATGCAAGGGCACAAGCTCGAGCTCACATTATAGGATATTTACTTCTTGACCGGACTACCTCTCCTCATAGTGGTGGGGGATATTGATCCGGTGTTATATCGTGGGAGGAACATTACTGAGTTCATGGAGCACCATTGTCCACGAGGTGTTTGTGTCAAGGGCACGACTATCCCGCTTGTTGATCTAGAGAGGCTAGAGAAACAAGTTGTTGCCACAGCTGTCCTATGGGGGCCCACAGGACCCTAGGATGCGCTGCTGGGGAAATCTACTGCAGAGAGGAGGAGGAGGGGGATTCAGACAGGTGTTTTGATTTGCATTTTTTGCACATTGGGATCAAGATTGACGATTACCCTTATAGCAGGATGAAGTATCAGAGGGATCTTGAATTGCCACTTTTGCCTAGGCAAGCATGGGGACTAAATAGTAAGTGTTACATCGCTATGTTTTATGGTGCATTTTATATTTCTATCACATGTATATGGTACTAAGTGTGAAATATGTTGTATGCAGACATAGCACCAGTGAAGCCATCAGTATATCTAGGCCAAGCCACAGCACCTGGGGCTGTAGAACGGGGGACATCATCATCACAATAGGGTCTAGAGGATACTACGCTGCTTGTTGATTTGCATCGTAGGTTTGATGCACTCTTCACCAGGGTTTCTGAGTGCGGATGGCATGAATTAGAGCATCGGTACACAGATAAGTGCACCGGTCTTCCCTCAAAGTGACGAGGTATCATGCAGCATGTGGTGATGGCAGGTCAGGCAGTACATGATCTACATGTGGGTGGAGCGGAGCCTTTGGTGCGAAATCCACTAGACAATGACTAGATGTAGGGACATGTGGGTCCCTTTGATTGTGAATTTTGTGACATGCTATGGGCATGTCGGATGTATTTAGAGCTATGGTTCCAAATAATTTTGCAATACATAATATGATTATGCATTTTATGTGATAGTGATGGTTCACCATTTGTTTGCTTATCTTCTATGGTATACATTTGATAAATGACAATATAGAATGTTGTTTGCAATGGTATCTACATAGTGATTTCAGGCTCTAGGCACATGATTGAAAGTAATGGTTTGAAATTCATGTACCAATAGCTTCACCCATAGATATTTTATAAATAGGACTTGGTGATGCACATGATACAGACAATTCAATTGCATGAAAAGTAGCAAGGAATCTAAATGGAAATGAAGATGAACGATGCGATGAGCGAGGGCATCGACTAACAAACCTATCACTACATCATATTCAACCTGATTATTGGTTGCAAGCCCAATGAACATTCTATTTGAAAGGACTAATAGATGTAAGGGGGTAAAAATGACCCAGGCTGCCTAGGCTAGATTCCGGGAAAAGTAACTTTCCCCATCGGAATGACCAATATACGGTGTGTATGATGGATCCATCTGAAAGGTTCAAAAGACAACTGATGAGATGATGAAATATACCTAACTTCATGGCAGAAAAAAAAACGCGCAAATCAAAAGGATGTTCTATGAGTGAAATTTCTTGAGGTAGAGCACATTGGGATAATTAGGAAGGAGATGGCCCTCAAAATCCTCTAAAGAAATGCCCCCTTAATTAAGGGTAGGGGTAATCAAGGGTAGACATAGCTTCCATGGTTTCCTCATTAGGCTGAGAGATGGGCAGATGGGAGGGAGACTGATTACATGATGCAACGACGGTACATGTTGCATCATCCTAAGAAAGAATGTTTACATACGGATCATCTAAAATGGTAGACGACAAGCTAGTAGATGGAGGATCTACAGATGTTGAGAGCTAGGATTCTATCGAAATACGTTCGATAGAAGTGCACACAAAAACCACAGAAAGGTTTGCCTGCGAGGAACTCAAGGATGATGACAGGTAAAGGATATGGCTTGTCATGTCCATCAACTTGACATCGGGGGGAGGGATCATGATGGTGGGACTAGAGTCTTCCTGTTCTGGTTTAATGGTACCAAAATCCATAGGTAGAGGAGTAGGTTATCCAATATGAGTGGTCTTGTATTTGTGAAGCGCTTGAAGGCAATCACGAAATTTGTCGAGATGAGGGCATCAATGGGAAAAATGATCATAATGATCACACAAGGCACAAGGGTGATTTGTACGTGGTGTTTTGGTTTTCAGGGTTGGTCCCAGTAGTTTAACATGGACTTCTAGGATATTTGACTCAGTGAATGCTTCATGAACCAAAGGTTTAAGTCGAGGATGTTTCGGAAAATTATTGGCGGCGTTACCAACAACTTTACACATTTGACAACTTTGGGGCCTTAGGGGCTGGGGGAGCTTGGGGAGCCTTGTCTTTTGATTCTTTCCTTTTAGCAATTCCTCTCTAGCTAGATCATTTTGCAACAGGAGTGGGTTATTGTTGAGGTTTTAATGAATTGAAGAAACAGTAGGGGCCGTATGGATCGGTTGGACCAAGGTAAAAGCATGATAAGGTCTTAGCTGACCAGGCAGAATGTTTTTAGGGAATTGATGTACCATACTTGGATCCACAAATTCATGTGAGGTAGGACCAGCAAAGCCATGACAGGGACATAAAATAATCTTGGAGGGGTCAATAGGAAAGGTATCTAGCGAGGGTGATTGGATTTTGGCTACAATACGTGGGTTCCGGGGATGGCTAGGGTTTGGCAGCTAGGGTTACGGGCGGAACCTTGCACAGGGCATGGGTAGGGAGCAAGATGTCGTTGTCTGTGTGCAGCAACAGGAGCAGGAATAGGTTTATCTGATTCGACTGGCAGCTAGAGGTTGTTCGAAAGTGTTTTCGCAGTAAGACGGGTGTTATCCCTCCATCAGCAATCGCAAAGGCTAATTTCACTTTTCCAGTTTTACCAGAGTAAGGAAAAGGTTTTGCTGGCATCTAGCACTGTTTCAGGCGGTTATCTCGGAACGGCTCCCATAACCATGGTAAGCCCCAACGAATTGGTCGACTTGGACCTGGAATTGGAAGACATTCTTTCTGTTTGGGGGAAGGAACCGACAGTACAAAATGTGGAGCGGTATTTCGGGGGGTTTGAATACTCCAAGTTAATCCCGGTTTCGCAAGGAAATAAGGTTTTGTCACAGCAAACCGGTAAGGACCATGACAGTTTTGCCATCCAGGCTTGCAGACAAGTACTCCAAAAGCATCCAGCTAGTGGAGAAGCAGCGGGAAGAGTGTTCATAGCGGGTCATTCTCCCAGTTCTAAGGGCAAAGCAGGGTCAGGAAGATTTCTTCTTTCAAGAGGCATTGGGGATGTGGTAAATTTAGGGCTTGCTTTTGGGTCAGGCAGAAATAGGGGTTCTGAAAGGGTTTCTTCGCTATCTAGGGTCTCTCTGCCGAGAAACCCTTCTTTTACAAATGAAAACAATGTAGGAGGGCGCAACGACCAGATTGGCAGCCTCGAGGGAGAGCCGGAAGGCTACAATGTACCGCCGGATGGGAGGTTCAAAGCAGATATCCTGATGCCTGATAACACTGGGCCTTATCAGTCTTTTCCGGAGGTAGAGAATCTATCGGTTCCGCCCTTGGAGGAACCAGAATGGACTGGTCCTTTTGAGGAAGCTAGGGTTTCAGCTGAGGGTTTTGGGAAAAAAGGGGGAAAAAGGAAAACCCAAAGGCCGATTGGATCCCAGGAGTTGGAGGGCAACCTGATCCTCGGCATGGAGGTCTCTATCGATGAAACCCTAGTAATGGCAGAGTGCACGCTGGTAGGCAGGGCAAGAGGTAAGAAGTTTTCGTCAGGCTTCTTGCAGACATGGGGAGAACAACGTTTTGTCCGTGACAGACCCCTGGGGTTTGAAGCCTTAGCACTAGCTAAGGGTTGGTTTATGCTCAAGTTCGAGGACAAGGAGGCAGCGCAGTGGGTGCTCGGCAGGAATTGGATTATCGACAATATTCCAGTCCTGTTGAAAAAGTGGAGTCCCTTGTTTGATGCTTTCAAAGAAAAAACCGATGTTTTCCCGGTTTTGGTAAGGGCCCCGGGTCTTCCGTTGTTCCTTTGGACCGAAGCAGTTTTCAAATCCATCGGTAACAGTTTGGGAACTTTCTTGGAGGCAGATATGTCTTTCTTGCAGACCAAAGATAGAGCGATGGCACGCATTTTGGTGAGTCTTAATCCCAGCAACGGTCTTGCGCAAAAAATCAATCTCCAATATAAAGATTACGTTTTCGAATAGATATTGGATTATGAGCATCTGCCTTTCCGATGCCATCAATGCCATGAATATGGTCACCTTGCCAAGGATTGCACGCAGGCCATAAGAAGAAGGCGATTCCGGAGGACCCCTTTTCCAAGCCAACCAGTTTCAGGCAAGGACCCGTGCCTCAAGAGGAAAAAGGCATGACAGAGCAGAACGCTGAAGACATGGAGACGGAGGGGGGGCAGAAGGCAGAAGTATCGATGGATTCCCAGCCCCATGAAGTGGTCAAGGACCCAGAAGCACAACTGGAGGATTCTAAGGAGGAGATTGCAAAAGTTTCAAGTGATGATCAGCCCGATGCCTCAGTACCTGAGAATGGTAAGTGTCCAGATCCTCCTCCTTCCTCTTTTCTTTTTCCAGGGCTTATATCTGATAACCATCAAAATTCTCCTTCGCTTCATTCTTCTCCTAATAATGGTTTAAACCAAATCACTTATCATATTGCGGGCTCCCCTGACATCGACACCCTTTCGGCTGCCATGCCTTCCCTAGATTTAAATAGTGATGATAAGTGGCCTCCTCTTGGTCATCCGATCCCTCAGACTCCATGCCCCTATAATCTTAGATCAATGGTTGGCAAGTTCGGGCCGTCCATTTCTGTAGGTGGTTTAGGGGTTATGGCCTCCCAAAGCTTACCAAAAAACAAGAGAGGTAGAATTTCGGACCTATCAAAGGCAAAGCTAAAAGCGAAGTTGGATGTAGCTGATGGGAAACAATACTCAATTCCTGGGGTACTGTTGGGGGGAAAAGTATCTAATGCAGAATCCCTCTATCCCACTCTGAAGGTGATAGTACTCCAGCAACAACTCAATACAAAGCTATTCAAAGTTTCTTCTTTATGAGATGAGAGAGGGAAGAAAAGGATGATCTACTAACCGTTATCTTGCGCTAATAGTCAATCCAGTCTTCACTCCTTGCCGCTTGCTCCTAGCTCCTTGCCCTTTCACCGGCCCAGCTACACACAGATCCTGTAAAAGCACAAGAAAAGGAAACTACAAGAAGCATACATCCATAATCGATTATAGGATTAGCATAAATCAAATATACAAGCATCTAATCATCATAAAGACACATGCATATAGAAGAACCTCAAATACTTTATTGATAATAGAAGTAAAGTTCTGAGAGAATTACAACCACAATGGGCCCAATCCAGCAACACCTCCCAGCTAAAAGAAATCTCCTCTTCACCTCCTTCAAGCAAAACACCCAATAGATCTATACACAAACCAACAGCACTTCCTTACTTGCACAAAATTCCAGCCTCCCTAGACCTCATGAGAGAGCTCTATATATAGGGTTTTGGAGAAAGGATGAGTCATCTTGAGACTGGCCTGAAGCTGACTTGTGTCCTCTCCCACTTTAGTTAATCTTCAGTTCTTGAGTCCACTTGGAGAATCTTGCTTCCACTTGGAGATCAAGACCCTCTTACTCATCACTAGGCGAATTCCTTGACCCAAGTGTCAGTTTGGAAGCTTCCTGGGCAGTTGACACCTTGCAGAATGACTGTGCCACTTGGCCAATCTCGCCCAGCGCAGGTAGCCTTCATTAGTTTTGACCTTCAGCGCAGGTACAAGGAGGAGCAGTTGACATTCAGCGCAGATGCTCAGTGGAGCAGCTGACATGATCCAGAAATAGCCTGTTTTTGAGTGTTTTTGGGTGGAGAACTGATTCTTAGTGCTGTGGTTTGCAGACCTTGTTCCTCTAAGGGTAAGAACAACATGTTTAGGGACTTTGGATCCCTCAGATTATTGACATTTCATGCTCCATGCTGTTAGGCACAAAAATGTCTATAACAGTTGCCCCCTAAAGTATGAGGTCGTTTATCGGGTGAAATGCTTTATTAGGAGGATCCGAAGTTCATTCAATCGGCTGAGAGGTGCCCTGCAATAAAATACAATACAATACATTATTTTCCATTCTGCTTTCATGATCTAGCTGAGGCGGGCATTCCCATGCTCAGCTTTATAAATTCATTTTGGTACACATAACAGACGACCGTCTGATGATAGACTGATAATTCTCTGCTGAAATTATCATCCTTTGAGTAGGATGATCATCTGCTGTAATGATGTACATATCAAATGTCTTTATATCCTGAACATATATCGCAGCCCGGATGGATGAAACTAGGTCTGGGGTCTTCAATCTCGTTCGATCTTCACTCTAAGTACAAGTCGATCCATGTGAGAATTGCGTTGAAGTCGAACATGGAAAGACATCGCTTGATTACCGGTCAATAATGTAAACCGTTAACAAGCGCGAGAGGAATCACCAATAATGACAATGACCCTCAAGGTACTACAGTACAATTCACGTGGTGTGAATAAAGGACTTGGCGTCGAACACCACGCAAAATCTTCTGGTCGAAGGTCATTGATGTATACCTGTCGCCGGAAGTGAGAAACTTGCCATTGAGGCATGCAAGCTTCAAAGTACTGGGGGGGGTTGTTCCTAGATCAACTTCTTGGATAATGAGCTGAAGTCGACAAGAAGCGATCCGTCAAAGGAGGGCCTTAATGAATCCCACATTAGTGACACGGAACGGAGCTAATGACTTTAGTGGAGGTGAAAACAAACTGTGAGATATGATTTAGGGTGGCGATCATGGGTGGATGAAGGATAATGTATGGTAGTGGATGGGACACGGTTGACTCTTTCTGAACACATCTCTTGAACATATAACGACACTAATGTGATGGATTGGTAGCATTACCCCAAATACAGATGGTTTGGCGAGGACCATGGTGATGAGACCGGTGAATGAAACAACCCAACCCGATGTGGTACGGAGGACAAAGTGTCATGTTCAAGAGCGACTTGCTACCATCAAAGCTTTGAGGTTCTCCCAATTTTTCCCCAGTCATTTCTGACCAGTACCTCTTTATTTTTGTCAAGCTTGAGGAGGATAACATATGCTTGTTCTATAACCTGCCCTTCGGGCAAGCCCATCGCTATGTTTTAACGAGCCTAGCGATAGGGAGACTCATTCTCGTCTAAAGACAAGTTTGTCGCTATTTAATCATTTTAACGAGTCTAGCGACAAAGACAACTCGATCCTTTTCATTTTTAGAGAGTCTGAAAAGGTACAGAAAGTTAACTCCAAAATTCCTTTTTCGTCATCTAATCCCTTAAGTCCGAAAAAGTATAAAACAATACAAAAGGTATGAATTTTCGATAACTTTAACGAGCCGAATAAAACAAGCGCTCGACCTTTTTGTGCAATAATCCCTCAAGTCCAAAAAGATTAAAATCTAGAGGAGGGATAGCTCTTCCGGTCCTTTTAACGAGCTGGAAGGCCAAAACTCGGCAAACTTTTCATATTTTACGAGTCAGATGAAAAGAGCTCAAAGAAGACTCGTCTTTTGAGGAACGAGTGATAAACAGGGATAGCAGTAGATTCCAGGTACAGGTTGGAATTTTCCAATCACGACAGTGTCACAAGGATGGCTAAGTGAAATCACTCTTCGCAGTTGTTCCTCAAAAAAAGGTAAACAATCATATGGGGGTGAACGATCGGCCAAATGGAATGGAGGTGGCAGGTGCAAAACACGACCAAGGCTTTTATGGCTAATAAATTTACGATCACAATGGTTATTTACCGGAATAGGTTCATTTTTTAATGAGCTTGAGCTCTGGTGGAACCCTTGCTCACGCTTTTCTATTTTTTAACGAGCATAAATTCCGCGGTAAAACTACTCGGACTTGCGTTTATTTTTTAACGAGCATGAAATTTATGCTAAAACTGCTCGATTTGTGGTCAAATTTTTTGATTTTTTACCATTACTAGCTTTTCTCTTTTCAAATGTAGCGCTGTATTTTTCAATTGCTGCAACAAACTATGTTAGAAATGGATAATATTCGCATGAAAATGAGATTATAACCCTAATATTTCACTTTGTACTATGTAAAAAGCCATTAAAAGGTGTTTTTACCTCTCATTTACCATTTCACTTGCATTTGGTTTGTTGGAGCTCTGGAGGTGCCTCTTCCCCCTTGATTTTCACCAGCTGATTCCGGGAGATTCTGTGGACGATTTTCGGCGCCGTCTAGACCAGGTAGGAGCTAAACCCTAGCTCTTTATTTTCATGATTTCCTTTTCCTATTTTTTGCCTGTTTTCAAGCCTTTCTGAGCCCCTGGGGTTTTGCCAGGGTGCCCTAGGATCAGCGCAGGTTTCCCTTTCGAAACCTGCGCTGAAGGTCAAGCTGCCTTAAGGCAGCCTAACCCTCAGCGCAAGTGGGAGACTTCCTGCCTGCGCTGGGCTCAAAAAGACTGAGTTTTAAGGTAATTTTTGATGATTTTTTTTTACAGTTTTTCATCAAAACAGGAACTCATTCTCTCTCTTGTTTGCTTTGCAGGGTGACTTGAGAAAAATGTCCCTTACATGGTGAGAACGAGAACATGAAGAAGAGGACATGATTGCCCTCCGTGACCCGGTCACGGTGAACGCGTTGCGGAACTGTGGCCTGCTAAAGTTCTTCCGGATCTCTAGTATGAGAGCACAGATTTCTTTACTGCAATATATGCTTGATGCTTGGGATCCTGTTAACCAAGTGTTCCAGATTAGGGGGAAGACCATCCCCTTGACCATAGAGGACATGTACTTCTTGACTGGGTTGTCAAGACGTGGTGCCTTCGTTTCCTTATCAGGTACGGCCCGAGGGACTGATTCCACCAGAGATTATGTCCGCCAGTATTGCAGCGAAGGTTCTCAGCCGAGCAGAGACGACAAGATTGTTATTCGTGAGATTACTGATCGGGCTCTCAGGTCCATTCTGTTTACTATTGGTAGGATGGCCGGTAGCACAGCTTTACATGTTGCCAACAGGTCCTATATACAGCACGCCTTGGAGTGTCTCCAACCGAAAGTATTCAACTGGTGTGATGCAGTACTTGTTCAGATGAAAAGTCAATTGACCAAGATAAAGGACGGGAAGCTGAATAACTTTGGATTTGGTTCTATTCTGACTGCCTTTGCCTTGGAGAAAATCCCACTGATGCAGCCTCAGTACATCATACTTGACTTGCCTTCTCCGAACGAGCCACGCATGCAGAGGTGGGTTGACCACATGTCTAGGCACACAGGTCAACCTCAGATTACTTTCACTGAGGCCTTCTTTAGGTGGTTCGAGCGTCAGGAGATGGCGTTTTCTAAGTATCCATATGTGGGTATGGATTTCCGAGGTGATCCGGATTTGGTTCTACCGGATGGCGAGCAGTGGGGTGCTATTGGTAAACTCTTTGACCACATTACTGTTTACTGTTCTCGTTCATAACGTTGTTGTGCTTTATTCTATCAAGACCTTTAATTGTACTCTTGGGTGCATGCAGATATTGGTCCTGTTCATCCAGCAGTTCGTCCGAGATCGCCAGCTGCTGCCCCAGCAGGGGAGCCTGCTAGGAGAGTTGTTATCCGCGATCTTGACGACACTGAGACCCTTGCAGCTGTGCAGGAGCAGGTTCAGAGCCTTACTCGTGGCCTTCCAGATGTACAGATCGACGAGTTACCTTTACAGATGCAGCGTCACACCAATGGTGTGCCTAGACGACGGACTCGTCTCTTGCGCATGATTGCACAGGTCGTGACGTACTATCATGAGCACCACTAGGCTAGGGTGCCCCCTAGCATCTTTTTGAGTTTTTAGGTCATATCACCAATTTTGTCTTGGTTACAGAACATTATGTATGAACTTATATAAACAGCTTATATATTTTGATTTTCGGATTTTATTCTGGTTGATTTACGTGATCCATATGTACAATCTTTGATGATGTGTCCTTTTTATAAATGTTGCAAATGTCTATCTAACACACAGTTTGCTAATGAGTCGGTTAATGTGTTTAAATTTCTTGAAATATGTTGATATTGAATTGAATCAAATCGTCTTTCCAAGATCTTAACTCTTAGGAACATGCGATAAATAGCTGGATTGCGAACATAATATATACCATTGAGTTGTAGTATGACGAGCTGTGAGTCTAGCCTAACAATTAGTCGGCGTATGCCACGTGTGATGGCATCAGAGAGTAGTTCTATCAACACGCTATACTCAGCGATGTTATTCGTTGATTGCCCAATACATACACCTCTGAAACTTACTAACTCGCCGCTTGGATAAAAAATGGCCCAGGTTGCGGAGGACAGGTTCCGCGAACTACGACTCGCTCCGTCGGCATATCCAACACATGTCTCCATAAGGTTTGACATCTGCCATCAATGAAAAAGGTGGATCACTCGACCAGAACAAATGCTTAAGCGAAAACAAAATACAACAAAAGCATACAGGTTACTATTTAAGCATAGTAACGCTTGAGATACAACCCGTTGCGGGGCTGCGCCAGTGGAATTCCATCGTAATCCATTAACTCATAGGCTCCTTTTGCTAACACCCTTTTAACAATATAGGGGCCCATCCATATGGATTTGAATTTACCTGCTCCCAATTTATCGGATTCTTGGTCATAAAGCAAGACCAAATCACCTTCTGAGAAGACACGGGGTTTGACATTTTTGTCGAACTAAGCCTTGACTCGTTTCTTATGGGCCTCGTTAGCCAAAGCGGCATCACGACGGGTTTCATCCAACTGGATTAATTCCAAGAAACGAGCCTCTTCCTCTGAAGTTCCGGGGAGGAGGTCGAACGCGAGTTTAAGCGACGAAATTTCGCACTGGGTCGGTAAGACAGCTTCCAGACCATACACCAGTTGAAAAGGTGTGAACCCGGTTGCGTTCTTTACTGAGGTTCGGTAAGCCCACAAAGCTGAGTACAGGATTAGGTGCCATCTTCTTTTATGAACCCCGATCATCCTTTGCAACATACGCTTCAGGACCTTGCTGATTGCCTCAACTTGTCCGTTGGCTTGCGGATAATATGGGGTAGAGCTGTCGTGAGATAGCCCTAGCTTGGCAGCTAATTCGACCATCATGTGATTGCAAAAATGCGATCCATGATCTGTAACTATAGCCTGTGGTACGCCGAACCTGGCGACTACATGATTGAAAAAGAAAAGGGTAGCTGTTTCACCGGCGTTATCCAATGTAGGCATCGCCTCGGCCCATTTGGTAAAATAGTCGACAACGACTATTATATACCCATGCCCCCTGGTCGAGGTGGGGTTACATTGCATGAAATCGATGCCCCACTTGGCGAAGGGCCCAACAGCAACTATAGGCTGCAAGGGTGCGGGTGGTCGTCTGGTTTTGCTATCAAAGATTTGACAAGCATGGCAACTTCTGACTGCTGTTATGCAATCTTTGAACATGGTTGGCCAGAAGTATCCTGCTCGTAGGATTCTTTGTGTTGTTGCATATCCAGACTGATGCCCCCCACACGCACCTGAATGACAATCATTCAGGGCTTTTTCGGCCTCCTCATGGGTAAGGCACCTCCTCAGAACTGTATCGACACCACGACGGTAAAGTGTATCACCGACGATCATGTAGTCTTTTGCTTGGTATCGTATACGCTTTTGTTCGGAGCGAGAGGTGTTAGGCCTGAAATTTTGGGTTTGGAGATAAACTATGATATCTCCATACCATTCATCGCTTACAGATATCAGAAACAAACTTTCGTCCACAATTGACTCTTCTGAAATTTCATCGTTGGACAATGATGGGAGATCGCATATCAATTCTGCAAAAACTAGAGCTTTCTTTGATTTGGATTTTACAAATTCCAGATCAAACTCTTGAAGGATCGCTATCCATTTTGAATATTTGCCCCCAAGAAACTGTCGCGACAGTATATAAGTCATGGGGTTGCAATCTAACAAGATGGTAGTTTTCCGAAAGAGGACATAATGTCGAAACCTTTGAATCGCTTGAACAGCTGCAAGCGCTAGTTTTTCCACATAAGAATATTTACTTTCTGTATCGTTTAAGTTTTTACTTAAATAATAGATAGGATGTTCAATTCCATCGACTTCTTGAACTAAAACCATCGCAATGGTCGTATCCGCTGCAGCCAGATACAGGTTAAAATCTCTTTGATAGTCCGGGGCGTACATTAATGATGCTTTTACTAGACAATCTTTCAGAGCGTCAAAGGAAGCTTGCGCCACCTGGTCCCAGACAAAAGGTACATGATTTTTCAAAAGACGAGTATAACCTTTAGCAAGTTCTGCGTAATTTGGAATGAACCTCCTCAGAAAGTTTGCTTTCCCTTGGAGTTTCTGAATCTGAAGCAAATTTGAAGGTGGAGGCAAATTAATGATTGCCTGAACCTTACAGGGGTCGAGACGAATCCCATCCTTAGAGACTACAAAACCAAGTAAACGACTAGAACTGACGCAAAACACACATTTGTGTGGGTTGAGTCTTATTTTGTAGTGTCGTCAACGTAGAAATATCGCTCTTAAATGCTGCGGATGATCAGTCCGCTTTCGCGAATGAGCCGGAAGATCGTCGAGATAAGGTTGAACTATGTTCTTGATGTCATGGAAGGCATAATTCATTGCCCTCTGAAACGTCGTCCCTGCGTTCTTTAAACCAAAGGGTAATTTTCGATAAGCGAATGTGCCCCACGGACAAATAAATGCAGTCTTTGACTGGTCCTGTGGGCGGATATTTATTTGATTATACCCGGAAAAT
Organism: Pinus tabuliformis; assembly: GCA_031772625.1. Lineage (NCBI taxonomy): Eukaryota > Viridiplantae > Streptophyta > Pinopsida > Pinales > Pinaceae > Pinus > Pinus tabuliformis. The sequence continues at coordinate 133,126,500 of CM062815.1, forward strand.
CCGTCCATAAATGAAAAGATTTCACATCCGGCGCATTCATCAATTATCTGGTCGATGAAGGGTGTAGGGTAGTTGTCCTTCAGACAAACTTGGTTTACATCCCTATAATCGACACACACTCTAATTGTCCCTTGTTTCTTCATAACAGGGACAATATTCGATACCCAATCGGCTAGAGGAACCGGGTAGATGAATCCAGCATGGAGGAGTTTTTCAACTTCCGCCTTAATGGCAGTGGCTTTCTTCGGGTGCACTTGCCGAAGCCGTTGTCTTACTGGTTTGACATCAGGATACATTTTAATTTCATGTTCAACGATACTCGAGTCAATGCCTGGCATTTCATCATATGACCAAGCAAAGACATCTCTAAATTCGCGAAAAAGAGCGTTATATATTTCCAGTTCTGAAGGGGAACAACCTTTGCCGACATAAATATTCTCTACAACATCTTCTTTGGTCAAGATATTTATGGCCATAGTCGCTTCAATATTGGATAGGTTTCGCTCAGAATCCACCGTATTTACAGTATTAGTTAGGAATTCAAATACTGAAGGGTGATAAAGGTCACCTTGAGTATCTTCTTCATATTCCGGAAGAAGGGAATGATGGTGGTGATCATTCCATGGTGCCCCCTCAATCATCATTGAGTGTAAGATTCCTTCCTCAGTCCCATGTACTTTCGCCCAAGGATCTAATGGGGTTCCATATTCTCTAGATCTATCTACCCAAACGCTTGACGAGCGTTGATTTGGGCTTGTCTCCCATGCCTGAAACATTGATTGCTACAATATTTCCAAAGGGCTTGGGGACAAAACCATTGCATGATCCATGTTGACCTTCGTGGAAGATATCATGTTGCAGTTTGCTACAAATGGTACACTTCCTGTATAAAAAGGAGGTGGTAGCGCAAAAGTTCCCATCAATGTGGGATCTTTCAATAATCCTACTCCGATATCTTGAATTGAATGGTTGCTCTCATGGATCATGGGAATGCTTCCTGTAACTTGTGAACCATTAGGGAGGAAATTCTGTTGGTCGACGATCGTAATCCCTCCTTCAAACGAGAATGCGATCTTCCTAAAATAAGTCGACACGACAGCTGCCATGGCATAAATCCATGGTCTACCCAGTAGGATGTTATAGTCAAGATTTCCATCAATGACTTATACATCAATTTCTACTGTCTTTCCTCCTAGTTCAACTTTCAAGTTATTAAGGATACCGTAAGGGGTATAAGTCCTTCCGTCGAAGGCTTTTAATGTCGTCGAAGATCGCGACAAGGTTGGAGATCCTAAAGTTCTCCAGCAACTCATTGACATAATACATGTCGAGGCTCCCTCATCAATTATTGTTCTGTGAACAGTTTTGTTGAGTGCTTTCACTTGAATAAGGAAAGCTAGCTGAGCTGGTAACTAAGGATCATATCCCTTGTGATCAAAGGACACAAGATTGGAATCCTTAGCATCAACCCCACCAATTGCTGATAACAATGCCTGCCTTTGGGTCAGAAAATTTTGTAGTACTTCAAGAGTCGACATAGCGGATGGCGATTGGGCCAAATCTTCCACTATATTATAATGCTGCGCCGCTCTAGCGCGAGGATTAAATGTCGACTTATGTACTACACCCTTTGGCGGTTTTATTGTTAATTCAGGGATGGTGGGTGTAACTTCTGTCGAAGTTGTTGTAGAACTACTCGGTTGATCTTTACCTTTTTCGTTCGACACGTGAGGATTTCCATAATCTTTGTTCCTTGTCGAAATCAAAGCATCATTCTGCTGTTTCGAAACCGACAACATAAGAACTTGTGACGGGGAAGCATTTCCACTATCAACCATATTTTGACCTGGGTTGGGAAACGGATCAGTCAACACAGCTGAGGTTTGGGAACTTTTAAAGAACCTCTTTAACTCAGCTTTGAATGGGCAATTCTTTGTGTTATGATCCTTATCATCACCTATTAAACATGGATAATTTTGTTTCCCTTTTCCAGGAGGGTTTGAAGAATTTTTTCCAGGGGATGACTCACCTTGTTTCTTCTTCTTCCCTTTGTTTTGCTTTTTCTTCTTGCTTCCTGGTTGATTGGTTTCTTTGCCTTTATCTTCCGATACGGCATTTACTTCCGAAGCAAGAATTTCTGCTTTTGCATTTTGATCTGAATTCTTACGGGCTTTCTTTGCGGAAGCCTTTATCGATTTCGTGTTTGCGGTGCCAATCACGCCATCACCGGCATGAGAGTCACTATTTGATTTAGGAGGGGGAGGAATTGAAAATTCTGGTCTAGGGGCGTCAGGTATTTTTTCATAGAGTGTGCTGGACTGGGTATACACCAAGTCCAAATATTGTGCACGAGCAATCACTTGCTCCTCTGTTACGACTCCCCCCTTGGCCACATCTTCCGTAATAGCTGGAAGTAGCGACTTTATAAACCATTCAGCTAATAGCTGATCGGGAACATATGTTTTCACCATCCTAAGACGACGACGCCACTCATGTATATGATCAGATATATGGGTAGCAGTTGTCTGTTTGAAGTTGGTTAATATTTCTGTTCCCGTTTCATACCTTATCGGTAACTGAAAATGGGTTAAGAAGGTCGTGGCTAGGGAACTAAAGTTGTCGAAAGAGGCTCTTGGCAATTCAATATACCATTTAGCCGTTGGACCTGTCAATGTCCTCTGAAAAAGGCAAAGTCTTATCGAATCGTCATTAAGGGTGTTCGACGAACACCACAGATGAAAAGTCATCACGTGATTCGACGGGTCTTCACCTGGATTTCCATTGAATTTAGGAATGTCAGATGGAACTTTATGAGGAATCGCTGGCCACCAAGGGGCATAAGCAATCGGATCGTTGGTTAAACAGTGTAAGTCAGGTAACTCTAAAGTTGCCACGAATGGCAACTGTTGATTCAGGTTAGGCGAAGCATAACCAGGGTACGGTGGAATCGCCTGAGCAGTGGGTCTTTGCATACCAGCATAATGTAATTGATGTTGGTATGATTGATACGGTTGGTGGACTTGACCACTATAAAGTGGTTGGTTTTGACCGTTTTGGATATACGGTTGTCCACTATTCGCAAAGATCTGTTGCTCAGAACCTTGGTACACTTGCTGGAACTGCGGTTGTTGGTATTGTACAAGCCATGGTTGCGACGCCATGTTCTGTTGCGCCATGCTAACCATTGGACCAAGGTGTGGGGTAATTGTACCCGTTTGTACTTGTGTCGCCCCACCAGTTGGCGATTGTGGTTGTGACCCATGGTAAAGTGACTGTTGCATTACAACCTGAGAAATCTGAGGTTGACATGTAACAGGTATCGCTTGAACTTGAGACACAGTTACAATAGCCGGTGTGGTTGGGATATTCGTCACAGGTACACACTGTTGCATAGAATATACAATCCTTGGTTGTTGAGGTAGCATAGGTACCCAACTACTTGACGCAATTCCAGTATAACCTGAATACTGTTGAGAACTGCCATATGGATATCCTCCCGGAGGAGGTAATGAAAGGGCATACTGCCCCTCATATGGTAGCAATCCGAAACTCAGAGGGATTGTTAATCCTTGAGGACTAGATGGCCCAAATTGACCTCCATGAGGATCAATCTGTCGAGTTTCAACATAAGAATTACCGGATATTACTCCGGATGAACAAACTGGAACAGACCATACTGTCGACATAGTCCCTTGGTGGACTCCTTCTAGCTGTTGAGAACTAGTTGGGACAGCTGGTATGCCGGCAAACATTGTAGGAGTGACGACAGGGGCTTCTGTTGTCGCTGTGTCATTTGACACAGTCCTAGATGATGACGGTTGTTGAGACATTTTAAGTCTATCCAATAGATTGCCTAGCGATTCTACAGGGACTTCCACTTGTGATGGATTAACCTCTGATGAAGGAAAGAGAGTGACCCCTGCTCCCAAAATGAGTCGGAGTACTTGCTTGCGGATCCTCTGCAATTTCCTCTATCGCAATCAAACCCGGTGGAAGAGGGAGACCGTCAGGTCCGTAAAATATTTCTGGTGCCGAAGAAGTGGTTGTTTCGACAGCGACAGTTGTTTGGGGAACAAAACTTTCTGGACCGGTTACAGATGGAACTGGTTCACTTATACAAGTATTTCCCCCAGACCAGAATCAGTATTACTGTCCTTCTGTGGCTGTTGAACTTCTTCTATATAGGCAGGGTTTCCAAAAATGTTAGGAGTAACCGGAACCTCGGATGCAGTTGGAACACTTGTTCTAACTTTCAAAGGAGATTTTGAACCGGTTAAACGAGTTCGCTTTGCCCATACTGGTTTCGATTCCGGGGACAAAGACGGTTGACTCGCAAGCCTCCACGAACGATGGATTTTCAATTGACTTTCTTCCACAATTGCAGATTACTTGATCAACTAAAATATTAGAAGGGGAATTTGTGTTTCCGAATTGAATGAATTTTATTAGACGCTTTTAGACACAACTTGCTTTTTCACTTTTTAAGAGTCGAGAAAAAGCTAAAGATGACTCTAGTCTCCTTCGATGTATTAACAAGCCCGAAGTGACAAATGGTCGGTTGGAATTTTTCAGTTATAGAGTTTGAAAAAGGCCAAAAGAAACTGCTCTGGAGATCTAGGTAGAGGGTGTGCCAAACCTTTCGCAAAACCACAGAATACGTTTTACGGTACGAGTGGTCGATCTTCGTGAATGCTGTGTTCACTGCATTGTGATCAGTAGGGCGGCCGACACGGTTTCCTATGGATAAAGGCTTTGATCCTATATGGGTCTCCCAATATATACGCGACGGTACGTGGGAGCACAAGTCCGTATTAGTGCCACCGACTCTCTGGAGGAATCACCCACCTTCGTCGAGATTGACAGTCACTATGTTTAACGACGCCGGAACACGTCTCTAGCTTAGACCCCTAGATGTTTGCGTTATGTTTCAAAGCGTTGTTAGGTTCATTCAATATATTTTAAGTTGATCTTTTTAAAGTTTGCCTTTCAAGGTTCACCACGAGATGTATTGATACAAATTCCTAAATGCAGTCTAAGATGAGAAGCAAGCTTTTCAAATCTTTTCGACTTATGAAAATCTTAACTACTGAGGGAAAAGAGAGATAAAATCCTTTTCACACAGATCAAAGAGCACTCGCTAATGCACTTTTTCCCTAAATCAACATACAAACTTAATGCAAAATGCAAAAATGCAAGTATTTCTTTTCTCTTCCTTAATGTTTTGATGAAAAGCAAAAAGAAAGCTGTTGTATAATTTCGAATTCAATTTCAAGCAAAAGCAAACAAGTTTGTCCAAAACCGAAAGACACCTTACGATTCACTTGTTTCGACACTTAGAAATATATAAATTCAAACCATATAACGAAAGCGACAAACTCAATCAGCTATGAACAGCAAATAAACTAACTCTTCAGATCAAAACGACACTTAATCACAGGTCTAGATCTAAGAGGTCAATGCAAGATTGGTTCACTTTCGTTATGGGAAACTGTAAATGACACAAGAAATACAAAAGAACAAATACAGTTTCTTTATACAACTGAGGAGGAATAATGACAAAGGAAGATGGTTTCAGATAGGCCTACTGACTGGCAGCAAACAGCAAAAACAAGAGTGAAAACAAATCAAGACACAGCAGGAAACCCCAGTAGCTCAAGCCAAGACTGGTCCAGCGCAGGTGTAACACTGCATGTTTGACCTTCAGCGCAGGTAGCCCCTTCGGGAACTGCGCTGAAATGCAAACTGCCTTTGTACAACCTGCAATGAAGAACGAGACTTTCGTTCATCTTGGTTTCCGGGTCACAGATTGCTCAAAAATTCATAGTTTTTGCTCAAATCAGAAGCTATCAGTCAAGGACACATTAAGGGATGTAAAGGAGGATGAAAAGCTATCACTAAGAGCTTATTAGAGTCCTTGTGGATCAGCTCTTCAAATCATAAACTTGCCCAGAAACTGAGCTAGAGTAGCTGCCCTCTACTTTGTGTTTGATGGACTCAAACACAGTTCGATTCGGTACTCCCTTTGTTTATGAAATGAATAGCAAGACACACAACAAGCCAACAAGATACGCTCCCCAGCGGAGTCGTGAATTTGTTGGGGGGAAAAGTATCTAATGCAGAATGCCTCTATAACACTGGGCCTTATCAGTCTTTTTCGGAGGTAGAGAATCTATCGGTTCCACCCTTGGAGGAACCAGAATGGACTGGTCCTTTTGAGGAAGCTAGGGTTTCAGCTGAGGGTTTTGGGAAAAAAGGGGGAAAAATGAAAACCCAAAGGCTGATTGGATCCGAGGAGTTGGAGGGCAACCTGATCCTTGGCATGGAGGTCTCTATCGATGAAACCCTAGTAATGGCAGAGTGCACGCTGGTAGGCAGGGCAAGAGGTAAGAAGTTTTCGTCAGGCTTCTTGCAGACATGGGGAGAACAACGTTTTGTCCATGACAGACCCCTGGGGTTTGAAGCCTTAGCACTAGCTAAGGGTTGGTTTATGCTCAACTTCGAGGACAAGGAGGCAGCAGAGTGGGTGCTCGGCAGGAATTGGATTATCGACAATATTCCAGTCCTGTTGAAAAAGTGGAGTCCCTTGTTTGATGCTTTCAAAGAAAAAACCAATGTTTTCCCGGTTTGGGTAAGGGCCCAGGGTCTTCCGTTGTTCCTTTGGACCGAAGCAGTTTTCAAATCCATCGGTAACAGATTGGGAACTTTCTTGGAGGCAGATATGTCTTTCTTGCAGACCAAAGATAGAGCGATGGCACGCATTTTGGTGAGTCTTAATCCCAGCAACGGTCTTGCGCAAAAAATCAATCTCCAATATAAAGATTACGTTTTCGAATAGATATTGGATTATGAGCATCTGCCTTTCCGATGCCATCAATGCCATGAATATGGTCACCTTGCCAAGGATTGCACGCAGGCCAGAAGAAGAAGGCGATTCCGGAGGACCCGTTTTCCAAGCCAACCAGTTTCAGGCAAGGACCCGTGCCTCAAGAGGAAAAAGGCATGACAGAGCAGAACGCTGAAGACATGGAGACGGAGGGGGGGAAGAACGCAGAAGTATCGGTGGATTCCCAGCCCCATGAAGTGGTCAAGGACCCAGAAGCACAACTGGAGGATTCTAAGGAGGAGATTGCAAAAGTTTCTAGTGATGATCAGCCCGATGCCTCAGTACCTGAGAAGGGTAAGTGTCCAGATCCTCCTCCTTCCTCTTTTCTTTTTCCAGGGCTTATATCTGATAACCATCAAAATTATCCTTCGCTTCATTCTTCTCCTAATAATGGTTTAAACCAAATCACTGATCATATTGCGGGCTCCCCTGACATCGACACCCTTTCGGCTGCCATGCCTTCCCTAGATTTAAATAGTGATGATAAGTGGCCTCCTCTTGGTCATTTGGTCCCTCAGACTCCATGCCCCTATAATCTTAGATCAATGGTTGGGGAGTCCGGGCCATCCATTTCTGTAGGTGGTTTAGGGGTTATGGCCTCCCAAAGCTTACCAAAAAACAAGAGAGGTATAATTTCGGACTTATCAAAGGCAAAGCTAAAAGCGAAGTTGGATGTAGCTGATGGGAAACAATACTCAATTCCTGGGGTACTATTTGGGGGAAAAGTATCTAATGCAGAATGCCTCTATCCCACTCTGAAGGTGATAGTACTCCAGCAACAACTGAATGCAAAGCTATTCAAAGTTTCTTCTTTATGAGATGAGAGAGGGAAGAAAAGGATGATCTACTAACCGTTATCTTCCGCTAATAGTCGATCCAGTCTTCACTCCTTGCCGCTTGCTGCTAACTCCTTGCCCTTTCACCAGCCCAGCTACACACGGATCCTGTAAAAGCACAAGAAAAGGAAACTACAAGAAGCATACATCCATAATCGATTATAGGATTAGCATAAATCAAATATACAAGCATCTAATCATCATAAAGACACATGCATATAGAAGAACCTCAAATACTTTATTGATAATAGAAGTAAAGTTCTGAGATAATTACAACCACAATGGGCCCAATCCAGCAACACCTCCCAGCTGAAAGAAATCTTCTCTTCACCTCCTTCAAGCAAAACACCCAATAGCTCTATACACAAACCAACAACACTTCCTTGCACAAAATTCCAGCCTCCCTAGACCTCATGAGAGAGCTCTATATATAGGGTTTTGGAGAAAGGATGAGTCATCTTGAGACTGGCCTGAAGCTGACTTGTGTCCTCTCCCACTTTAGTTAATCTTCAGTTCTTGAGTCCACTTGGAGAATCTTGCTTCCACTTGGAGATCAAGACCCTCTTACTCATCACTAGGCGAATTCCTTGACCCAAGTGTCAGTTTGGAAGCTTCCTAGGCAGTTGACACCTTGCAGAATGACTGTGCCACTTGGCCAATCTCGCCCAGCGTAGGTAGCCTTCATTAGTTTTGACCTTCAGCGCAGGTACAAGGAGGAGCAGTTGACATTCAGCGCAGATGCTCAGTGGAGCCGCTGACATGATCCAGAAATAGCCTGTTTTTGAGTGTCTTTGGGTGGAGAACTGATTCTCAGTGCTGTGGTTTGCAGACCTTGTTCCTCTAAGGGTAAGAACAACATGTTTAGGGCCTTTGGATCCCTCAGATTATTGACATTTCATCAAGGAAAATTTTAAGGATGGAAAATTTTCTTGAAGTTTAAAACATTGGCGAATCTCACTAATCCCTAATATGCAAATTATAAATGTTTATTGATATATTTGTAAAATTAATCAAATTTATAATTATTTTATATATAGTCTCTATATAATGTTGGCAATTTTTAAGGTAAAATAATTTTATATTCTAAAATTTGGGCGAATCGTCTTTTATAAAATTGGAAATTGACGAATCTTTTTTGTGGAAAAATCATGGAAAATTAGCCCACTGGGCGAACATTAGCCCCTAAAATTTTCCATGTATTTCATGCTCCATGCTGTTAGGCACAAAAATGTCTATAACAGGTACTTAGAGCGGTGCAGAACCCCGGCTCAGTAATCAAATGATCCTGTCTTCATGGAATTGCAGAGGTTTGGCCAGCAAACCTAAAAAACTGGCCCTTAGAGAGTGGCTCCTTTCCTCTAAATCTGACATTATCTTCCTTCAAGAAACTCTGGGAAAAGGGTCGGAAGTGGAAAATATGTTAAACTCCCTCCTCCGAGGTTGGAAATTTACAGCAATTGACTCATCAGGCCATTCCGAGGGGTTGGAAATAGGCTACAAAGAAGCAAGAATTAAGGTCATGAACCTATGGGGGTCGAAACAAGTAATGGGTATGGAGATCATTTCCCCAGATTTTTCCCTTCCCTTTTTGATTGTTAATATTTATGGCCCCTGCCAAGGTAGGGAGTCTTTCTGGAACGATTTGCTGAACAAATCTTTGATGAAATCGCCCCTATTGATTGTGGGAGGTGATTTAAATTTTTCAATAGGGCGCGCAGAAGCATGGGGTCCTTCAGCAAGGGAAGACCCTCTGTCAGATTTCTTCCTCAGTCTTCTCTTGGATAACAATCTCATAGATCCTTCCCCTTCTAAATTGAAACCTACTTGGAGGAATAGAAGGACTGGGGAGGATCGAATTGCAAAAAGATTGGACCGGTTCCTCCTCTCTGAAGGTTTAATCTCAAAGGCTCCTATTTTCAAGCAATGGGTGGAGGAAATTGGCAACTCTAAGCATTTCCCTATTTTCCTTGATATCTCCTGCCCTCCCCCTAAGCCTCCTCCCCCTTTAAATTTAACTCTTCCTGGCTTCAAGATCCCTCCTTTAAAAATCTTTTTGTGGAAACATGGATTCATCCGGACAGGGATGCAAGGGAGGACAAAAGTTTCTTATTCATGGAGAATCTCAAGAGACTGAAGAAGGCAACTATTTCCTGGGAAAAGGATAGGAAGGAGAAATAGGATGAAGAATTAAACAGAATCAGGGGGGAGTTGAAAATTCTGGAAAGCACCGAGGAGGACGGTTATATCTCGCAGGCCTCCAAGGATAAAATCCTTCAATTGGAGAAGCTTCGGAACAAAATTCTTTTGGATAAGGAGGAAGAATGGAGGCTCAAGAGCAGGGCTATATGGTTGAAAGAAGGTGACGAGAATACCAGCTTTTTTCATAACTTTGCAAAAGGGAGAAAATCTGTTAACACCATCTGGAGCCTAAAAGATGAAGAAGGCAAGGAGGTAAATACTTTCTCAAGCCTCTCCGGTCTTGGACAGAGACACTTCCAGAGTCTTTTCTCAGATTCGGGAGAAGCCACAATAGCTGAGGTTATTAGAACTGCTCAATGTTTCCCAAGATTTGTCGAAGAGGATGAAGCAGAGGATTTATCAGCCCCTGTTACCAAGGATGAAGTTGAAGCAGCTATGAAACTCATGGCTAAAGAAAAAATCCCTGGACCGGACGGATGGACTATTGAACTCTTCCTCTTCTTCTTTGATCTAATAGGTTCTGAAATAACTGATGTAGTTGAAGAATCAAGACAGAAAGGAGAAGTTTACAGGCCCTTCAATTCAACATTCATAGCTCTCATTCCTAGAAAGGATGATCCGGAGACCTTTGAAGACTTCAGGCCGATATCCTTATGCAATTGCATATACAAAATTATTGCAAAGGTGATAGCTATAAGAATTTTTCCCATTCTGTCAAGGAATATCTCAATGGAACAATTCTGGTTTTTGGATGGGAGACAAATCCATGAGGCCATAGGAGTAGCCCAGGAAGTCATTCACAGTGTCAGGCAGCAGAAAAAGAAAGGGGTGGTTTTCAAAATTGATCTATCTAAAGCCTATGACCGAATAAACTGGATTTATCTTCGGATGCTGCTAACTCACTTGGGCATGAGATAGGGTTTTGTGGCTCCACCTGGCAGATTGAGGCTTGAAGAAAACATGGTATAAGGTTTTATCGCTCCAATTGTTGATGGGGTCTTACCTCTTTTTGGATATTCGCTCACGGAGTGTTTTCATTGGTGGGATTCTATTCAATGTAACGACATGAGTACAACTAGAGATTCGGGTCTTCACACTAGCATCAATGAATTTCTAGAATCTTCAATTAGTTGGGGTTTACATTCCTCAGAGGGTTTCTTATTTCCACCCCCCCCATTATTGTCTATTTTCGATGATCTACATGGATATGGGCCGCCAACTAAGGTTTTCTCCTTGTGGTTATTTTCCCCATTTATTTCTCCTCATGGGTTACCGATTTCCATTATGGATCCCTACCTTCATGAAAATATTTTGTTGTTATTGACATACTTGACTACTGTTGGTACCAAATTATGACTGTCCATTTTATTAAAAAATCCTCTTTTGATTATTATTTTGACCATCTAGCCTTCATATTCTAGCTATAATCCTTAGAAACTAAATGATATGATGCCATTATCATAATTTTTAGCTTGAAATTAACTTTTGAAATTACTGTGTTAAAATGACATTTTTCAGAAAATTACAAGAAGCTGTAACTTCCTGTAATTGCTCCATTGTTTGACATATTGCATAGCAGGTGAGCGAATTTGAAGCTTGTGGGAATGAAGCTAAATGTACAAGGATGGTGGATTTCCTATCCACTTTCAAATTTGAAGAAAGTAGGTGTCCAGTGAACGCTAGTCAAACCCAACCACCTGAGTAGAATTTCCAGATTTTTGTGAACAAAATAATTTCTATTTTGAGAATTTTTGCATAAAGGAAGGAACTGATCTAATTTATACCTTCTTGGATGTAATTAATAGAATTTTTTAAAGATAATATGGAGCAGAAATAGCTTCTTTTGTTATGGGATTTGTGATAAATAGCCTAGGAGGACAAACTATGTTTAGTTGCCAGATTTTGAACATATGAAAGTACAATTTATGCATTGTTGATTCTAGACTTAATACAGACTTCATTATGAAGCTTATGCCTTCAGATCCAATAGTTACACTCTTCTGAATCGTTTTATATTATGCTTGTGAAGTGTTGAATGACCCTCATCATTACGCTGGTACACTCTGTTTTCAAGTTTCCTTACTAGTTACATATTTGGATTTGAAAGTTATTTTATGTGCTGTAAGAAAGGTTATGTTATTGAAGTTATCAATTGAAAAGGACTTGCATTCATTGTGAACAGAACCTTGTTAAAGGATTCAACCAATTCTAATCTTGAAAATTGATATATATGCTCGCTGTCATACAGTTTCCATATTGCTTATTGGCTTTGACTTCGAAGATAGTTCATGGTTTAATTTGCAAGTGATTTAGATTTGTAATTGTTAAATTCAATTTGCAGTTTGATAAGTGACTCTTGTAAAAGATTCAACTGTTATTGGTTTGCAACATTACTTATCTTATTCTGTTGAGCAATATTCTTGTAAGAGAATGATAGGATTTTAACTAGTCATTAATACTCTATTTCGTTATCTAGGCAATCGAAACTTCACTAGGTTAGTTTTCATCTAAAATTGAGGCTTAAGTAATTGAAAAAAACGATGACGAACCTATTGTAAAAGAAGCATTGTTGTCTCATTTTACTAAGCTGTCATTAGAAACTTAGATCCTTCTAGATCTATATACTTTAGATGAGCACCTCTAAGTGTACTTTCCTGGGTTGATAAAGGAATTAAGAGTTTAACTTACCTTAGTAAGCAAACACCAAACATTTTGGTGCCATTGTCAGGGAGGTGCAACTGGAAAGATTAAAAAAAATCTAAAAAACACTTGAAATCAACAAAACAACAAAAACATAGATTTAAATTTAATTTTTAAGTCATGATTATTTATGTCTAGATTTAGGGATGAGAAAGGAAGATTCACAAAAACCCCCCAAAAAACAACTAACCCACCATTAGGAGCAGAACCATTAGAAAAGATTGAGTACATAACATCAGCTGCAAAAGTTACTATGGAAAAATTTGAGGAAAAACAAAGAACAGGCCAAAGACTTACTCTCATTGAAAGACAAATCCTACTAGCTCATGAGGCCAAGAAGAGAAATATACCCTAGAATTCCATAGTAGGAAGACCAAAAGATAGTAGTATAAGAATTCAACAGCCTATCTTTGAACAAAATTTTCCTCAAGAACTAAAACCAGAGGAAGAGATAGAAACCTTAGACACATCACAAATCACAATGGTTGAAGATGGAGGATCTAGAGGACCTACTGCAGAACAATTAAGAGAGTATGAAAGACAAATGGATGAAAGGAGAAGAAAAAGAGAAAATGAAGAAAAACACAGAAATGATACTTTGTTTGGAGGAGATCAAAATCCAAATCCACTAGAGGCAGAGGAACCCACATTTAAATTTCCAATTCAAGACAGAGGAGAGTATATGGATGAGAAGATTAAAATGAACATTATACCACCATCTGTATTAAAAAACTTTTATGGTATGACATAAGAAGACCCTGATTCATTTTTGTTTGAAATTGACATAGTATGCCGAACCTATGGATATACTGATGATGCACATAGACTTAGAATTTTTCCTGCTACATTAAAAGTAGTAGCACTTAGGTGGTTCATGGGATTAGGTGCACATTCAGTCACTGATTGGATGACATGAGAAAAATATTTTTGAAGAAGTATCAACCTTACTGTTGATCAAAAGATTCTAAAGATGATATCTTTAGAATGAAACAACAAGAAGATGAGACCTTAGAGGAATACTTGGAAAGACTCTCATATAATCTACAAAATAAAAAACATAGAACCATGTCTGTTGATCTTATTCGAACAATATTTCTTAAAGGCATTCGAGATGAGTATTTAGATGACCTCAATCTCATGGGTAAAGGGGATATTTCCAATTTACCTTTTGAGGAGATTGATGATTTGTGTCAAAAGTACTGTAGAAGTAGGGCAAGAAATGGAAAAAGAGTTATGACATCCAAGATCACAAAATCTGCCACAGGAAATATAACTAGAGCTGAACTAGGCAATTTATTTGAATATTTTAAAATAGATCTTCTAAGTACTTTGGGGAATCAAATAGGCACTTTAAAATCAAAGAAATGACAAGATGAACAAGAAAGAGAGTTATCTATATTTTGTCCCAAATGCAGAAAAAAACATGCTTTGAAAGAATGTCCTTTAAATAATGTGCAGATTTGTGGGTTTTGTACAAAAAATCATGACACTAAGGATTGCACAAAGATGAAAATTTTGTAGAATTACGATTTGGAGGCCAATGTAGAAATGGAGAACATGTATTTCATGGGAACTAGAAGGCTATGGCAGCCAAGACCTCCAGGTATGTATCAAAATCCAAATTTAGCGAATTATAACATGCATGTTCAAAATTCTTGGAATGTTCCTATGCCTTGAAAAAATTGGTTTAATCAACAACAACGAAATTATCCACAACAAGGATGGAAAGGATATTTTTATCCTCAACAGTTTACTCAACAACAACCTCAGCAATATCAACAACCATTTGCTCAACCATATCCCCAAAACTATCAACCACAATATTCTCAGCCGTATCCACAACAATACCCTCAACAACCAATTGCTTATCAACATCAGAATCCCCAACAAGCTTTACCTGCTCCTCCAAAAATAAATTCGCCACAGCTGTAACTACCATCCAACCAACCTCCTAGACCCACACAGCTACTAGCTCAACCCATAGCTAACCCAAACAACCGAATAGGTAGACCAGCTTACAACATGGACGAAGGACAATTGTACACAACTCTGCCATTGTAAAATATTGAATTAAGGTCAGGCTGAACTTTGCAAAAAGAATCTCCACCTATTCCAACATAGTCACAAAATGAAAATCAAATTGATGAACAAGAAAATCCAACACTTAGTAAACAAAATGATCCAACACAACACAATCTAGAACAAGATAAACAAATAAAAACACTACAACCACAGCCAATCCCAGAATGACTACTTCAACCAAAATTACCCACACCATTACCACAATTTGATGTTCTTGATGAGTTAAGAAATGTGTATGTCAAAATTCCATTACTCCAGGAAATCAAGGATATTCCGATTTATAACAAAGCCATTAAGGAGCTCTGTCTCAAAAACCCTGTAAAGAAAAGATTTGATCAAAAAACAATACATGTTACAGGAAATTTAGCTGCCTTGACGTCAAATATCATTTCCATGGAAAAATATGTTGACTCGGGAATACCTAGAGTCACAACAATTATCAAAAAAATATCAATTCCAAACACTCTGATAGATTTAGGCGCTGCAATAAATGTTATGACATTAGAGACAATGAAAATTTTGCAGCTAACAAATTTATAGACAACCCCGATTGTTTTGGAATTAGCATATCGCTCTAAAGTCAATCCTGAAGGGATACCAGAAGACATAATTGTTTCATTGGACTCTTGGGAGTATCCAGTTGATTTATTAGTACTCCAGCCAAAATCAAACTTAGGAGTACACCCACTCATACTTGGTAGACCATGGTTAGCAATTTCTGATGCATTCATTGGGTGTAGATCAGGTAACATGATCATTTCAGAGGCACATAAAGAAAATAACTTACCTTGTACCCATCAACACAAGCACCAACAGTAACACAAAACCTATGGCTTGATGACAAAGTCAATGATAAGGAAGAAATCTACCCTATCTTAAGCATTAATCAAATGTATGATTTTAGGGAGAACAACAATGAGGATTTAGTGGAAATGTTTATCTCTTAATCTGATGTTTCAGAGGAATTGAGAAGTGAACAATACATTGCTACAAATCAAATATTGGCACAAAGATTTCAGGAAACGTGTACCATGTATTCTCTGAAAACATTATTTGAAGAAATTTTTCCAATCGAGTCTATTAAAAATACACAAAGTAATACTATAGAAATCAGCCCAGGAAAAACATTGAACATTGGGGCATTTCTAGAAACATCTCCGGAATGGAAATTGCTTGATTTTCTCACCAAATACCAAAATACATTCGCTTGGGACTAGAATGACATGTAGGGAATTCACCTAGAAACTTGCACTCACCATATCTATACAGACACAAGTTTTCAACCAGTGAGGCAGCCACAGAGACTGATGAAACCCATGCTCAAAGAGATTGTAAAGGATGAATTGCAAAAGCTACTAAAAATAAAGTTCATGTACCCCATTTCCGACAGCCAATGGATATCTCCACTAGTAATAGTCCCTGAGAAAAATGGTAAGTGGTGAGTTTGTGTTGACTATAGAGAACTGAATAAAGCCACCCTTAAAGACTATTTTCCACTACCATTCATTGACCAAGTTTTGGATACTTTAGTTGGAAAAATGCCATATTCCTTTCTCTATGGTTTTAGTAGATACAATCAGATAATCATAGCCTCAGAAGACCAAGAAAAAACAAAATTTACTACTATCCCTAGGCCACATATGGTTACAGTGTGCTACCATTCCGCTTGTGCAATGCACCAGCAACATTTCAGAGAGCAGTCTTAGCAATTTTTGCTAATTTGGTCCATGAGTGTGTTGAGGTATATATGGATGATTTTTCTGTATATGGTAATTCCTTTGACAACTCTTTGCAAAATATTGAACAAGTTTTACAACAATGTATAGAAACCAACTTTTCTTTAAGCAATGAAAAATGTTATATGATGATGAATTAGGGAATCAAGGTAGATCAAACCAAAATACAAATTATTGTCAAACCGCCAATTCAAATCAATCCAAAAGATTTAAGGAGCTTTCTTGGTTATGCAAGCTACTATAGGATATTTATTGAAAAATATAGTAGGATAGCCTTGCCTTTATTTAAGATTCTTGCAAAGGATGTACCTTTCATTTGGAATGAGGCATGTCAAAAAGCAATTGAGAAACTTAAAGAAAAACTAAGCGCTACACCAGTTTTGAGAGGACCCAATTGGACTTTACCTTTTCACATCTCAACTGATGCATCCAACACAACAGTAGGGGCTTTGTTAGGGGAAAAATAAGATGCTCTAACTTATGCCATTTACTTTATCAGTAAAAATTTGACACATGTTGAACTCAACTACACAGTAACGGAAAAGGAAATGCTTGCAATTATACATGCAGTGAACAAATTTCACCACTACATAACCGGATATGAAGTCCTTGTTCATACTGACCACTTCGCTATTAAATATTTAATAAATAAACTTATTACTAATGGTAGGATCACCAGATGGCTACTCTTATGTCAAGAATTTAATATCACCATACTGGATAGACCAGGGAAAGAAAACCAGGTAGCCGACTACTTCTCTAGATTACAAAATCCAGGTGAAGTTGTCCAAGTTGAAGATTCATTTCTTGATGAACACTTGTTTACAATTTTAGTATTAACACCATGGTATGCTGACTTTGCTAATTACTTGTCTACAGGAAAAGTGCCACCATCATTCAGTTCAAAGGAGAAGAAAAGACTCATCAAACAAAGTGCAAGATATTCATGGGTTAACGATGACTTGTTTTATATTGGTTATGATATGATTATTAGAAGATGCATTAGAGAGGATGAAATTATTGACATACTAGCATCATGCCATGATCAACCTTGTGGTGGCCATTTTGCAGCAAAGAGGACAAAACACAAAATTCTTAGCCTTGGCTACTATTGGCCATCAATTTTCAAAGATTCAAAAAAGTATGTAAGAAGTTGTGACAGCTGCCAATGCATGGGCAGACCAACCACCTCTGATGATATGCCACTACAGCCACAAGTCCACCTAGAACCATTTGAAAATTGGGCTCTAGACTTTGTTGGACCCATCAATCCACCATCCAAAGGCAAGAAATACATTCTTGTATGTACCGATTATGTGACCAAATGGGTTGAAGCAAAGGCACTTATTAGAGCAACAGAACTAACAGTAGTCAATTTCCTCTTTGAAGAAATTTTTGTAAGATATGGAGTACCTAGAGAGATAGTGATACAATAAGGGACTCAATTTACTTCTAAGCTAGTTCAAGAAATCATAGACAAGTAAAAAATCAAGCACAGAAGGAGTACACCCTACCATCTGCAGGCCAATGGCCAAGTGGAATCTACAAACAAGATACTAGAGGGGATTATGAAAAAAACAATGGCAACAAACAGAAAGGATTGGGTAGATAAGCTCAATGAACTACTTTGGGCATATAGAATCACTTGGAAAAACAAAACAGGGTTTACACCTTATCAGCTAGTGTACGGTAAGGAAGTCATACTACTAATAGAATTTCAAATACCTACATACAAATTGGCAGTAGACCTAGGAATAGATCTATCTGAATCACAGAAGGAACAAATCATGCAATTGAATCAGCTGGATGAAATGAGACTGCAAGCAATGGAAAGGACAACAATGATACAACAACAGAGGAGGCAATGGCATGATAAGTTAATTAAAAAGGAGTTTCAAGTTGGCAACTGGGCATTACTCTTTGAATCAAAGTTCAAAGACTATAAATCCAAATTTACAACCCAATAGATGGGGCCTTATGAAATCATAGAAGTCTTTGAGAACGGATCAGTCAAGCTCACAACCATTGATCAAGAGGAACGAACATTTCTAGTGAACGAGCACAGGCTAAAGATCTATCATAAGCTTGTCAGCAAAGAAGATTTCATGACAATGGTATCACAGCAAAAGAAGGTACATATAGTATAGCAGCCAGTTGTAATAGCTAAGGCTTAATCAATTCTCTACTTTGAAATTTAAAAAAATAAAAATAAAAAAACAATAATAAAAGCTAAAAAAAAAACCATAATAATGTTTAGATATGAAAACCAAAGATGGCATAATCTAAACATAATTCTTATGAGAAAACCAAGCAATTAGCTTGTAAGAATTCCTTTTCCTTTAGTTCAAGTTTGAAATAAAAGTACTCTGCAACCAACATGACTTGAGGACAAGTCAAACAATCAATAGGGGGGAAGAAAGTTTGAACTTGTTCATGCTTTTTCATCTCCCTAAATTCATCTCCAGCAGAGGAAGAGATTTATTTACATTTTCTAATGGATTCTTAAAAAGTGATTGGTATTTAGTATTTTCAAAATGATTTGATTTTAAAGTCAGAGCATATCTCAGAAAGGAACCTGTTATATGTAATTTCTCAGCAAGGGACCTGTTATGTCAATTTCTCATTCTAAGGAAAGGGAGTTGTTCTATGCACATTATCGGAATGGGATCTGTTCAAAGGAAGATTGCATCAACAAAGAAGAAGACCACACCCAAGAAGAAGAAGATTGCAAAGAAGAAGACTGGACTGCACCTAAGAATAAAGAGAGTACATTTAAAAGAGAAATGGACACCATCCCATTCTGCCTGAACATATCAAGCAACAAAAGCCAGCGCCCAAACAAAGAGATATCAGAGGGCTATAAGAATTGTCATTTTAATATTTTTAGTTTCTTTTATTAATTTCAATTTTTAGATGATGGTTTATGATAATTATTGATTTTAGTTTCTAAATACCTAGTTTATCCTATATCGTTCATTCTTATATCCTGCAGGAGTTAGTCCTACTCTCCTACCTATATCCTATAACTATAACCTATTTCCTATTTCTGAACATTAGTCTTATCCTCTACCTTGTATATATTCCTAAAAGTCTAATCCTTAACACCCACCTTTTGATCCTATACATATATCTCTAATCAACCTATACTCATAAGTACCAACAGACCTACCAAAAAGCATGCATACTTAAGAACCAATTAAGTCACCAACTGCAGATTGGAAGTATCAATTTGTAAGCCACGAAAACAAATTTTGAAGAAGGGATCAGGTCACGAATACAAAGGATTTATCAATATTAAGCCACAGAACCAAATTTTGAAGAAGGGAGCAGGCCACAAATACGAAGGATTTATAAATTTTTATGGTTTTGAACCTAAAATTTTTAAAATATAGAAAATAAAACATAATTGATAGACAAAAGGGTATGTGATCATAAGTAAAGATTAATGGCTAGTTCAGCAAAATCATCATGACCGATGCTCTTGTGATCTGAAGGTATCATAATGGTTTGTATACCCAATTTTATCATTCAAAGACCGCTACCAAGACTTTGTAGGCCATCATTAAAAATCCTTGTGTAAGGCATTGAAGGGATTATCAGTGAACCATATGCTGCGTGAAGAGAATGAGAGTTCATTTCATAAACATGTAATGAATGAAGTGAGAATGAAACCACTATGATAAAAAGGGGAAGTAAGTATTGTATTCATCATGTAGTATAGGTAGAAGTACAGGCCTATAGAAAACGTTGTGAACGAGAGCTATTTGCCATTCTGAAGGTTATAAAGCAATCGTCCCTGAGATACATAAGGGTATAGTGTTACGAGTATGTCTAGATACGAGTAAAAGGGCCACGGCGCAGGGGAGATTCTACAGAACCGGTTGAAGGGTATTTTGATTTAATTAGCAGCATCCTCCACTAAACACGAGATATGCATAATACTCAAGCTCAGGTAGATTTCTTATCACAATTATGGTAATTTTTTTTTATAGCATAATAAAAACGCAGTAATTTCTTCTCCCTTACAGCCGTTAATTCTTATTATAATACAGGGTAACCAGAAATTCTTTTTCTCATGGAAAACCGAGCAGAGCCACAACAATCTGACCCCTCTAAATACCATAAGGACTAAATAGGCATTTTTAGGGCAAAACAATGGCTGCCATTTTTAGAAAAATATGGTGGGTACAATGAGAAAATGACAAGGGAGTTTTCCTTTTCATTTACTGGAGAGAGACCTATTATAGGAAACTTGTCTTTTAGAGTCTCCAAAGACAAAATTGCTCAAGCAATAGGCATAAGCCCAGAAGGGGAGAAGTATTTAAAACCAAGCAGTTCAAAGAAAAAACATATACACATTTCATATCCAAGAAAAGGGTATCATAAGTTGACTGGAAATAAGGGATTCCTAGGAGTTGGATTATTCATCCATGGGATGAAATAGTTTATGTCATTCAAAAATTTATAACCTATGAGGGAAGATACAACATTGTACTTATTTATCATATCAAATTGTTAATGCATCTGAGAGGGGACCGCATTATAAGTTTGCCTTATTTTTTTTTACAGAGTTTGACTAAAATGTATAAGACCATAGAAAAGCAAAGGAAAAACAAGGATAAGCGTATATACCATTTTGGTTTGGTAAAAATATTGATTGAATTTGAACTAAAAAAGATAAGTGTGACTTGGAAGAAGTTCTTGTAAACTAATGAGTTTATGACAGATGAGGAGCAAACAAAGTAACAAAATTCACAATAAGAGCATCATAATTCAAAGGAAGGGAAGCAACATGCAGAACTAGTGATTGATGTAGATGCTATAGAGGAAAACGTTTTAGGGTATAGACAGGGTAACTCTGTTCCATCCAACAGTAGTATTAGAACAAGAAGTATGGTAAGGGGGGAAGCTGAGAGAGCTAAACAAGATAAAAGTTTTACCACTTATACAAGGAAGTCCAGAAATATCAAGTTTGGTCAGAAAGGGAAAACGGTGGAGGAAGATGACATTCTACAACAGCCCCAGTACGACTACATACAAGGATTGGAAAGTAAAGACAAGGAAAAGGAACAACAAGAACAAAAGTTCTCAGGTAAAAACAAGAGAAAAATGGAAAGGAAAATTAAGAGATTACAGCAGTAGCTTATGGAATCAGAAGTCGTGGAAAGAGTGGTAAAAAAGGAAAATGAAACACTCAATATACAAAGCAAGAAGTTTCAAGAGGAGAATGCAAAATTGAAAAATAAGATTAAAAAACTCACAGCCTATAAAATGAAAATCTGTAGGAAGGCCTATAAAATTTATAAGCAAAAGAAGGCAATTAAAACCAAGTATCAAGTTTTGAAGATGGAGTATGAAGCCCAAATGAACATCAATGATTTATTTAAGAAGCAGAGGTAGAAGCAGAGGCAGAAGGCATACTTTAACAGGTTAGAATTTATTTGCATGAGGGCATGCAAAATCCTGAGTTTGGGGGAATGTTGGTACCAAATTATGACTATCCATTTTATTAAAAAATCCTCTTTTGATTATCATTTTGACGATATAGCCTTCATATTCCAGCTATAAACCTTAGAAACTAAATGATACGATTCCATTATCATTATTTTTAGCTTGAAATTAATTTTTGAAATTATTGTGTTAAAAATGACATTTTTCAGAAAATTACAAGAAGTTGTAACTTCCTGTAATTGGTCCATTGTTTAACATATTTCATAGTAGGTGAGAAAATTTGAAGCTTGTGGGCATGAAGCTAAATGTACAAGGATGGTGGATTTCCTATCCACTTTTGAATTTGAAGAAAGCAGGTGTCTGGTCAACACTGGTCAAACCTGGGCACTTCAGTAGAATTTCTAGATTTTTATGAACAAAATAATTTCTATTTTGAGAATTTTTGCATAAAGGAAGGAACTGATCTAATTTTCACCTTCTTGGATGTAATTAATAGAAATTTGTTAGGATAATATGGAGCAGAAACAACTTCTTTTGTTATGGGATTTCTGATAATTATCTTAGGAGGAAAAACTATGTTTAGTTGCCAGATTTTGAACATATGAAAGTACAATTTATGCATTGTTGATTCCAGACTTAATACAAACTTCATTATCAAGCTTATGCCTTCAGATCCAATAGTTACACTCTTCTAAATCATTTTATAGTGTGCTTGTGAAGTGTTGAAGGGCACTCATCACTACGCTGGTACGCTCTGTTTCAAGTTTCTTTACTAGTTACATATTTGGATTTGAAAGTTATTTTATGTGCTGTAGGAAAGGTTATGTTATTGAAGTTATCAATTTAAAAGGACTTGCATTCGTTGTGAACAGAACCATGTAAAAGGATTCAGCCAATTATGATATTGAAAATTGATATATATGCTTGCTGTCATACAGTTTCCATATTGCTTATTGGCTTTGACTTTGAAGACAGTTCATGGTTTGATTTCCAAGTGATTTAGATTTGTAATTGTTAAATTCAATTTGCAGTTTGATAAGTGACTCTTGTAAAAGGTTCAACTATTATTGGTTTGCAACATTAATTATCTTATTCATTGTTTGATTTAATTAATTATTGAAATTACTTTGGATTGTTATGATTGGGAAGGTTCTATTGAGCAATATTCTTGTCATTAATACTCTGTTTCATTATCTAGGAAATCAGAACTTCAATAGGTTTCTAAAATTAAGGCTTAAGTAATTGAAAAAAACAAGGACGGACCTCTTGTAAAAAAAGCACTATTGACTCATTTTACTAAGTTGTCATTAGAACCTTAGATCGTTCTAGATCTATATACTTTAGATGAGCACCTCTAAGTGTATTTTCCTAGGTTGATAAAGGAATTAAGAGTTTAAGTCACCTTAGTAAGTAAATACCAAACAACTACCCTTGTCACCCATGGGCTCTCTTCCCCCTCCTCGCCTCTAGATCTCTCTATCTCGCCTATCGGTTTTGAAGGATTTCTTCCTTTTAGTTATTCAGAAATTGCTTCTCCACCTGGAAGTCTTTCCTCCGTTCCTTTTTCTTCTCACAATGTAGTCCCCCCACCAATCTCATTGAAACCTCCTCCCTTGACCACAGTCCCCTCCACAAGAGCCCACTAATTCTCCCAAGCCCAACCCCCCATTTGCTACCAGAAAATTAAAGAATCCCTATGTTAAAGAAAAGAAGGGCCAACTCTCCTTCATTCTGGGTGACGTGATCGATATGCACTAAATCGTTTAAATGTATGATTTTTCATTGATGGGTTGTGCTCATGGTCGTCATTTTAGTGGGAAGAAAATATCAGAATGGATGAGAAAGGAGTAGGGGGGCCGTTCAACTCACTACCAACTTTCAGATACTAGTAAGAGGTTGGCTCATTTTCTTTTTTAACAAGTCTAGAGAGGTTCATTGGGATTTCAATAAGGTTTGGATTATCGACTCCACCCCTTTCATGCTTAATTAATGGACCCCTATTTTTGATCCCACTTGTATAGACGCCAAACAAGGCCCCTATTTGGCTTCAGCGTCCGAAACTAAAAGTATAATTTTGCTTAGAGTAGACTCTTAGGGAAATTGGAAACAAGCTGGGGGAATGCTTGTAGGTCGACCTCATTTTCCAAGACTCTTTGGATATGAAGGTGGTGAGGGTATTGGTAAATTTTTATATCACATATGACTTATGGGGTGAAATGAAGCTCCAAGTCAAGGCGTCACTTCTCTTCATACCTTACTTTATGAGGGCATCCCCATCAGATGTCGCAGATGTCACAAGAATTACCACAATGCTATGAATTATTCACTGGGGTTCCATGGCAACAAAGGAATGTACAAGCCCATATCTCCCAAGATGAAAGAGAAACGATTTGTCCTGATGATGAAGACTCCTTCTGTCCTTTCTGTAACTGTCTCAACTACCCTTACTATCTTGATGGCTTCGGCTCTCGAACTCAATGCGATTGTTCCTATGATTATTGATGGGGCTTCCATAAAGCACTGATCAACCACAATTTCACTTAGCCACTATTTCGATGATGTCGCCTTTGGGTACTCTCTCTTCACCTGTTTCTTTAACTTCTATTCTTAGTTGTATTTTGGATTTGGAGAAATATTGGAATACAATAGAACATGGAATCCTTGTATATATGTTATTGACAGTGATTTTAAGTTTGTGTGGCTAGGGTCAGGTGGTAGATATCAGCTTCTTCAATTAGTCCTAGAAGTCACATCCCTTGGGTAGATGACTTCAAGAACAAACTAAATCTAATTTCCATTGTGGCTAATAATTAGAAATGGTTAACTTGATATGAAAAAGGGTATTGTAGGAAAGCCTTATGATTTTTTGATAGCATGTTTAGGTCCTTAGATCAAATGCGTGTTACGCAACCAACTCAAAAAATAGCAGAAAAGATAAATCAACAACTTGAGAAACAACCACTTCGAGGGGGGAACCTCCTATACATCGTATAAATGAACAATTCTTCGATGATACAAATCATTAGACCTCCTTGGTATATATAGGAGTCTTAGGGGTCACAATATAATCAGAGCCTGCATAATAATAATAATGTAAGGGCACAACACTAACAACATGGGGGATGCATGGGCACACCAATAACATTAGGGAGCTACACTAACGATAACAATAAAGGAAATACACTAATATTATAGTGACAAAACATGCCCCTCTCTTTCAAAAACTTATTGTCCTCAATGCTTGAGTTCTAGATGCTTGTGTATAAAATCCTCATCCTCCCATGTGGAATTTTCAACGGGTAAGTTCTTCCACTTAATGGTTAGGTATATCATGATCTCGAAAATTTTCCTCGTTACTACTCCATGATGGGAGAAATAATTGGTAAACATTTGGGGTATGTCCACAATCCACATGGATCCATATGTTTACACTAACAATAATAATAAGGGGCATACACTAGTATTATAGGGGCATAACATGTCCCTCTCCTTCAAAAAGTATTGTCCTCAACGCTTGAGTAGTTTTGGATGCTTCTGTATAAAATTCTCATCTTCCCATGTGGAATCTTCAATGGGTAAGTTCTTCCACGTAATGGTTAGGTACATCAAGATTCAAATATTTTTCCTTGTTACTGCTCAAACAATCCGTGTTTGGAGAAATAAATGGGAAACAATTTGGGTATGCCCACAATCCACATGGATCCATATGTTTATCGAGCAAGTTCACTTTAACATATTGATGTCACTTTTAGATATGGTTTACCAATTACCTTGTATGGAATAGAGATTAAAAATTTAACCACCAATAGGTTTTTATTATTTTATCTCAATGGGAAAGAAGAAAAATGTCATGCATGAAAAATAGTTTGTAGGTCTCTTCGTCGTGAAGGCAACATGCATGAATTTTCAAGTAATAGGAGAAAACACAAGTGCAGGTGATATATGGTTGCTTCTAACGGTGCAAAGGCCACAAGTAGAAGTGATATATGAATTGTTTTCACCTACAACATCTCATCCATCCACTCTTATTGACTTTCCTTTGTACCTTTTCATAAAATTACTAGTTTTAATAATTTAAAAGATTAGAAAACACTTCGTGATTTGAAACATGTCAACTAAAGAATATGTAATGTGATTTACCAAAAAATTTATCTTGAAAAATCACTATTAATCACATACATTTACATTCTCAACAAAAAAAAAGTATTATAACAAAAATATTGAAATTAAATCTCATTGGGAAGAATTTTTTTTATATTCCATTAGGAGGGAAAGACACATCTTTATATTTCCTTTTTAGCGAACTATCTCATTTTTGAAACCTTCACATCTATGCTCTAATTCATAATTCATGGAAGTCAACATTTTTCCCTCCTATTACATACTTTCAAACACTTTTTTTTTATGTACATATAGTTATGATCTACCCCACTTTTATAAGGTAAACTCCAAGTCATGTATTTCTTTTTCATCTAAACTTAGCGACTGAAAATCTATCCTTCTATATTCACCATACTCAACCAATTTAGTGATCGATGGTAGCGGAGCATAGCAGCGCAGGTGTGCCTTCTTTGTGTCCTCAAAAACAAAGATGAGTAAATATGATGCATATGTTGGGGTTCCGAACACACAAAGCGTCAGGTAAGAAGAACGAATCTGATCTCTCTCCTACAAGTCCATGGACTCCTACAATTGTCGGTTCAATTGGCCCGGCTAGGTAGTTGAGGTCGGTGCACTGTGATGAGAAGGGAAAATTTAGAATGAACCTGAGGCCTCACTACTCTTCAACTAGTCAAAGGGCCCATCAACATTGTTTCTTTTTGTGGCCAAGGGAACATTTATGAGGAGGTCAAGTTCATTCCTACATTCCAAGAAAATAATGTTCTTTTTTCCTTGGATCATTGGCAAAAATTAGGTGTGTGATATTTAATATGGGAGGATCGAGACACTTAGATGTCACCGCAAAGTTATTTACATTGTCTCTTGTGGACAGTGTTGTGGAATGGTGGAACAAATTTCTTGATAATTAATTCAATGCATGGCCCCCTTCAAAATGATTTCCTTGAGAAATGGGGAGAACGAAAAGATAATAAATACTTATTATTTGATGTTAGTAGTTTTAAAGGAAATTAAATTGAAACTATAGAAGAGTTTAATAAGTGGTTTAACTGGATTGTGCAAAAATCACCATGAAAATATTAAAACTCTACTTATATATTACCTTGATTAAATTGATGGAGAGCTTGGTTTCCATATCAAAGAAAATGATCCCCTAAACCGTATGGAAGTCCAAATTTGTTGAGTCTAGGATAACATGTTCTTGTTTAAGATAAATAGTTCAAATTCCATATTAGCCCATTTTTTAGTCCATTTCACTTTTATTACAACTGAATCATTATGACATTTGGAGAAACTTAAGAAAGAACACATGATCGAATCAAAAGACATGCCAAGACAAGAGAACACAATAATTGGCACAAGCCAAGGAAAAACCCCAAATATGGGGAAACCCTTGATCAAATATTCTTATTAACAATATCAAATATTCTTTAGAGAGAGGAAGAAAGACAGTACAATAAATGTCAAGGTTGACTTGCCAATATGATGACTAGAACCACTGACCATGCGCCAAATATACAAATCAGATAAGTTTGCAATTCTGTCTTCAAATGATAACAAAGAAGTTCTGCCTTAACAAGTAGACAATAGTATTCAAAGCTACAACTCAATAGGTTCCAAAATGAGCTCGGTAGTGGTTTACTTCAAGCAGCTTCCTTTGTTGATTATAAAGAGGCCAAGGTAGTCCCAAATTGAGTAGTGAAGCCTGGTCAAAGGTTTGACGAGTTCTGAGGTCAAAGATCTACAATTAGGGCTTGTAGATTAGCCCAGGTCTTGAGACACTTGTTGCGGTCCTTCCTTTAGGAAAACCCGATCTAAGGTTCTATGCTACAAATAACCTCTATCAAGGTTTCATTTCTACTTTTACTGTGGCCTGTTCTACTCCTTAGAATAAACTTTCGATCCCCTTTCCAAGACACACAAATCCTGTGGCCTGTTCTACTCCTTAGAACAACCTTTCGGTCCCCTTTCCAAGACTCACAAATCCTGCGCTCTCCCGAAATGATTACAAGAAGATGCATCCTTCAATAGAGATGAAAGCTCACCAAAATTCTATGCCATGACCTACAACTACCATATTGCTTCAAGATCGAACCTATGGAAGGAGTAACACACCAAAAACATACCCAATACTTGTCCTCCTAGCTGCTTCAAGCTGTGGCTACTTTAGAGATATATTAGAGCCCTTGAGTTGTGTCAAATGAGGTTGAAAGGAAAATCTTTATATACAATTCAATGGGGTTGAAGAGACGTGACTTTTGGGCTTATTGAGGTGACATATAGGTGAGGGCAACCATGATGATTTTATATGATGGAAACATAAATTCAAAAAACACACTTTTCCTTAACCAAATTCGATGAACTTTAGGTCAATTTTGGTCCTCTCGGAAAGAGGAATTCAGTGCCATAATTATATTCTTCAAGAGACCTGCCCAAAGTGGAATTTGGCCTAATTTTTGAATTTTAACACTCCTCAACTAGGGAGATTTCCACCTGCCAATCCATCCAACATCAATCATGCCATCGTGTCGTCGTGAACCATCTCAATATCTCTTCTCTGGTATGCTTTGTTGAAAATTGATATGAATAAGAAAGAAGAATCGAGAGTGAGTCACAATACCTTACCAATCTACTCTTAAAAGTCAATCCATATAACCAACAGGTGAACTCCCATCAGACTCGATCCCAAGTGATCAAGTTGAAGAAACATATTTCATCCTAGACATAGGAAGTACGACAATACATGCGTCCATTGGTAGTCCTATGGTCCCAAGCCATTTTTCCCAACTCATTGGCTAGATGAGAGGTACTTCCCATGTGTCTCTAACTACATGGGTAGGATGACGCAAGAACATCAGCAGGGAAAATAATATATCACATTTGTCTCACAACCACTTGTAGGGAAAGGGGAAACAACATCCTAAAAACACATTTCATAATCACATGTACAAAAAGGATGAACCACATCCTACAAAAACATATCACAATCATCGTAGGGAAAGGACAAACTACATCCTACATGCATGCAAAACAACAATAGTAGGAAGGATCCTACATGTGGGGAAAGGATGAACCACATCCCACCAATATGTCAACCATAAATAGTAGGGAATAAGCATCCTACATGTGGGGAAAGGATGAACCACGTCCCACCGAAATGTCAACAGATGCCTATATGCATCTCTCACTGGGGTATTTGCAGGAGAAGTGTTATAGACAATTTTGTGCCTTACAACAATAAGCATGAATTGTCAATAATCCAAGGGATCCAAAGTTCCCTAAACATGATGTTCCGACCCCTAGAGGAACAAGGTCAGCAAGCCAACAACTCTCAGATCAGTTCTCCACTTGAAAACACTCAAAAAAAAGCAATCCTGAAATCAAAGCAGGTGCTCCACTAGGCTTCTGCGCTGAAACACAAGTGCTCCATGGTGTACCTGCGTTGCAAAGCAGGCAGAACAAAGCCCACCTGCGTTGGGCGAGTTTGGACATGTGGCACAGTGAGTCATTGCCTTGGAAACTTCCAAAAATGACACTTGGATCAGGTATTTCGCCTTGTGATGAGTCAAAGGCTTTGTTTCTCCAAGTGGAAGCAAGGTTCACCAAGTGGACTCATGAACTGAAGATCAACTAAAGATTAACTGAAGAGAGAGAGGACACAAGGCAGCTACACATCAGTTGCAAGCTGACTCATCCTTTCTCAATTCATCTATATATTGACCTCTCTCCTATGAGCTCAAGAGGCTGGAATTTTGTGCAAAGTAATGATATGCTGTTGGTTTCATTCTTGAGTTATTGGGTGATTGTTTGAGAGAGGTGAAGAAGAGCAACTCTTTCTGCTGGGAGGTGTTGCTGGGTTGGAGCCTGCAATGGTTGTAATCCTCTCAGAACCTTTTCTTCTACATTAATAAAAGCTATTGAGGTTCTTCTATGTGCTCTTGTTTCAATTATATATTGTGATGATTGCATGTTTGGTTTACACTAATCCATGAACCAGTTATGATTGCATGTCTCTTGTAGTTTCCTTCTTTGTTGTTTTGCAGGATCTCCTTGTAGCTGGGCGAGCATAAGGACAAAGAGCTAGGAGCAAGCGGCCAAAGAGAAGAGTTTGGATTCGACATTAAGCGCAAGGCAACGGTTAGTGCTTTCTCCACTCTCTTTTGCTTTCATAAAGGAGTAAACCTTCAGTAGTTTGTTTTACAGTTGTTGCTAAGGAACTGTCACCCTTAGAGTGGGTTAGGGTCATCCGAGTCGGATACTTTTCCCTACAACAAACTGGCGACTCCACTGGGGATCGTATCCGTTTGATTGTGTTTGTAGTATCTTTGCTATTCATTTCCTGAACCAAAGAGTACCGAATCGAAAAGCTTTTGACTATATCAAAAGCGAAGTAGAGGGGCAGCTACTCTGGCTTATTTCTGAGCAAGTTCATGATTTGAAGAGCTGATCTACAAAGATCCTTGTAAGTTCTTAGTGATAGCTTTGCACCTTCTAAATCATACCTTTGAGTGTGCTTGACTGAATGTCTCTGATTTGAGCAAAAACCGTGCATTTTTGAGAAAATTATGACCCGGAAACTGTGAAAACGCAACTCTCCTTTTCCAAAGCAGGTAGTACACAGGCTACCTGCTTTGCAACGTAGGTCCCGAAGGGGCTACCTGCACTGAGAGCCAGTTTGGTTGTGCAGAGCCTGCGTTGGCCCAAATTTGCCTAGTGCATTTGGGGTTTCCTCCTTTCTCTTGCCTGTTTTCACTTAGATTTGCTGCTAAGTGTCAGTCTTGTACTTGTTTTGAAACCAATATTACTTGCCATCATTCTGACTCTGTTATATAACCAAATTGTACTTGTTCTTTGTATTTCTTACTCATTTACAATTTCCCATAACGAAGAGTAAACTAGTCATGCTTTTGGCCTCTTAGATCTGAACCTGTGTTAGGCATTTTGCTGGTCTAAAGAGTTAGCTTGCTTGATGTCCATAGCTGATTAGTCATTTTACTTTCGTTAGTATGGTTTGATTTCATGTATTTCTAGTGATTAAGCAAGTGAATCTTAAGGTGTCTTTTGATTGTTGGACAAACTTGTTTACTTTCGCTTTAAATCGAAATCAAAGTTATATAACCACTTTCTTTTTGTATCCATCCACATTAAGAAAGGGAAAAGAAAATACATGCATTGTGAATTTTTCATTTGAAAAAGTTTGCATGATGATTTAGGAGAAAGTGCATTAGTTTGTGCTGTATGAACTGTCTGAAAAGAATTTGCCTTTCTTCTCCCTCAGTATTTAAGATTTTCATCAGTCAAAAAGATTTGAAAAAGCTTGCTTCTCATCTTAGGCTGCATTTAGGAATTTGTCATATACATCTCGTGGTGAACCTTGAAAGGCAAACTTTAAAAAGATCAACTTAAAATATACTGAATGAACCTAACAACGCATTTGAAACATAACGCAAACATCTAGAGGTCTAGGTAGAGACGTGTTCTGGCGTCGTTAAACATAGTGACTGTCGATCTCTACGAAGGTGGGTGATTCCTCCTGAGAGTCGGTGGCACTAATACGGACTTGTGCTCCCACGTACCGTCGCGTATATATTGGGAGACCCCTATAGGAAATTATCCTTTATCCATAGGAAGCCGTGTCGGCCGCCCTACTGATCACGATGCAGTGAACACAGCATTCACGAAGATCGACCACCCGTACCGTAAAACGTATTCTGTGGTTTCGCGAAAGGTTTGGCACACCCTCTGCCTAGATCTCCAAAGCAGTTTCTTTTAGCCCTTTTCAAACTCTATAACTGAAAAGGTCCAACCGAGCATTTGTCACTTCGGGCTCGTTAATACATCGAAGGCGACTAGAGTCATCTTTAGCTTTTTCTCGACTCTTAAAACATGAAAAAGCAAAGTTATGTTTAAAAGCGTCTAATAAAATTCATTCAAATCGGAAACACAAATTTTCCCCTTTATATTTTAATTGATCGAGTAATCCGCAATCGTGGAAGAAAGTCAATTGAATATCCGTCGTTCTCGGAGGCTTGCGAGTCAACCGTCTTTGTCTTCGGAATCGAAAACAATCCGGACAAAGCGAGCTCGTCGAACCAGTTCAAAATCTCCTTTAAAAGTTAGAACAAGCGTTCCAACAACATCTGAGATTCTGGTCACTCCAAACATTTCCGGAAACCCTGCCTCAATAGAAGAAGTTCAATCGCCACAGAGGGACAGTAATACTGATCCTAGTCTGGGGGCAAATACTTGTATGACTGAACCAGTTCCATCTGTAACCGGTCCAGAGAGTTTTGTTCCTCAAACATCCGTCGCGGTCGATACAACCCCTTCTTCGGCACGGGAAATCTTTTACGGACCTGACGGTCTTCCTCTTCCACCTGGTCCGATTGCGATAGAGGAAATTATAGAGGAATCGCAAGTATCCACTCCAATTCAATTTGGAGTAGGGGTCACTCTATTTCCTGCTACAACAGAAGTTTGTCCATCACCAGTGGAAGTTCCTGTAGAATCACTAGGTGATCAATTGGATAGACTAAAAATGATTGAACAACCGTCGACATCTAGGACTGTGTCGAATGACACGGCGACGGCAGAATTACCTGCTGTAAATCCAACAATGTTCGCCGGCATACCATCTGTCCCAACTAGCTCGCAGTCGCTAGAAGGAGTCCACCAAGAGACTATCTCGACAGTATGGTCTGTTCCTGTTTGTTCCGGAGTAATGTCTGGTAACTCTCATGGTGAGACTCATCAAATTGACCCTTTTGGGAATCTAATTAGGCCATCCAGTCCTCCAAGACAAGCAGTTGCCTTGAGTTCTGGGTTGCCACCGTATGGGGGGCAGTACCCATACGGGAGCTCTCAACCTTATTCAAGTTATGGTGGAATTGTAACGAGTAGTTGGGTACCTGTGCTATCCCAGCCACCGAGAGTTGTATATTCTATGCAACAGTGTGTACCTGTGACAAACATCCCAACTACACCGGCTATTGTGACCGTGTCGCAAGTTCAAACAATGCCTGTTGTATGTCAACCTCAGATTGCTCAGGTTCTCATGCAACAACCCCTTGACCCTGCAACCCAACCACAATCACCTACTGGTGGAACAACACAAGTACAATTGGGTACAACTACCCCACATCTTGGTCCAATGGTTAGTGTAGCGCAACAACCCATGGTGTCGCAACCGTGGATAATGCAATACCAACAGCCACAATTCCAACAAGTGTACCAAGGTTTTGAACAGCAAATATTTGCGAATACTGGACAACCATATATTCAAAATGGTCAAAATCAACCACTTTATAGTGGTCAAGTCCATCAACCGTATTCATCATACCAACATCAACTCCATTATGCTGGTATGCAAAGACCGACTGTTCAGGCGATTCCATCGTATCCTGGTTACGCTTCACCTAACTTGAACCAGCAGTTACCATTCGTGGCAACTTTAGAGTTGCCTGATTTACATCGGTTAACAAACGATCCAATTGCTTACGCCCCTTGGTGGCCAGTGATTCCGCACAAACTTCCATCCGACATTCCTAAATTCAATGGAAATCCAGGCGAAGACCCGTCGAATCATGTGATGACATTTCATCTATGGTGTTCGTCGAACACTTTGAATGACGATTCGATAAGGCTTCGCCTCTTTCAGAGGACATTGACAGGTCCGGCGGCAAAATGGTATATAGAATTACCTAGAGCTTCGTTCGACAATTTTGGCTCCCTTGCCACAACATTCTTGACCCACTTTCAATTACCAATAAGGTACGAAACGGGAACAGAGATATTGACTAACTTCAAACAGACAACCGCAACTCATATATCAGATCATATACATGAGTGGCAACGTCGACGAAGAATGGTTAAAACATACGTTCCTGATCAGCTTTTAGCTGAATGGTTTATAAAGTCATTACTTCCGGCTATAACGGAAGATGTAGCAAAGGGAGGAGTCGTAACAGAAGAGCAAGTTATCGCTCGTGCACAATACTTGGATTTAGTATATACTCAGTCCGGCACGCTCTATGACAAAATACCAAACGCCCCTAGACCAAAGTTTTCAATCCCTCCTCCTCCTAAATCAAATAGTGACTCTCATGCCGGCGATGGCGTGATTGGCACGGCAAACTCGAATCCGAAAAAGGCCAATCAAAAGAAGGCCCGTAAGGATTTGAATCAAAATGCGCATGGAGAAGTTCTTGCTTCGGAAGTAAATGCCGTATCATTAGATAAGGGCAAAGAAACCAATCAACCAGGAAGCAAGAAAAATCAAAACAAAGGGAAGAAGAAGAAACAAGGAGAGTCATCTCCTCGAAAAACTTCTTCAAGCCCTCCTCGAGATAGGAAACCACCTTATGGGTGTCAGATATGTGATGAGGATCATTGGACGAGAGAATTTCCATACAAAGCTGATCTAAAAAGATTCTTAAAGAGTTCGTAAACTCCAGCTGTGTTAACTGATCCGTTTCCCGATCGAGGAAAAAATCTGGTTGGTAGTGGAAACGCTTCCCCGTCTCAAGTACTTATGTTGTCAATTTCAAAACAGCAGAATGATGCTTTGATTTCGACAAGGAACAAAGATTACGGGAATCCACAGGTGTCGAACAATAAAGGTAAAGATCAACCTAGCAGTTCGACAACAACTTCGGCAGAAGTTATACCCCCCATCACGCATGAATTAACGATAAAACTGCCAAAGGGAGTAGTACACAAGTCGACATTTAATCCTCGTGCCAGAGCGGCACAACATTACAATATAGTGGAAGATTTGGCGCAATCGCCGTCTGCTATGTCGACTCTTGAAGTACTACAAAATTTCCCATCCCAAAGGCAGGCATTGTTATCAGCAATTGGTGGGGTGGATCCTAAAGATTCCAATCTTGTATCCTTTGATCACAAACGATATGATCCTCAGTTACCAGCTCAACTAGCTTTCCTCGTCCAAGTGAAAGCCCTCAACAAAACTGTTCATCGAACAATTATTGATGAGGGGGCATCGACATGTATTATGTCGATGAGTTGCTGGAAAACTTTAGGATCTCCAACCTTGTCGCGATCATCGACAACATTAAAAGCATTCGACGGAAGGACATATACCCCTTACGGTATCCTTAGTAACTTGAAAGTTGAACTAGGGGAAAAATCAGTAGAAATAGATGTTGAAGTCATCGATGGCAATCTTGACTATAACATCCTACTGGGAAGACCATGGATTTATGCCATGGAAGCTGTTGTGT
This sequence comes from Pinus tabuliformis, assembly GCA_031772625.1. Classification (NCBI taxonomy): domain Eukaryota; kingdom Viridiplantae; phylum Streptophyta; class Pinopsida; order Pinales; family Pinaceae; genus Pinus; species Pinus tabuliformis. The sequence goes on from CM062815.1 coordinate 133,161,748, forward strand.
CAACCTATTTTAGGAAAATCGCATTCCCCTTTCAAGGAGGGATTATGATCATTGACCAACAAAATTTCCTCCCTAATGGTTCACAAGTTACAGGAAGCGTTCCTCTGATCCATGGAAGCGACCATTCGTTTCAAAATATCAGAGTAGGCCTACTAAAAGACCCTACATTAATGGGAACTTACACCCTTCCACCAACATTCATTGTGGGAGAAGTGGCGACAGTAGGAACCTGCAATATGATATCTTCCGCACAAAAGATGTCAGAAAACGATATCAACATGGATCATGCAAAGGTTTTGTCCCCAAGCCCAATGGAAATATTGTAGCAATCAATTTTCTTGGCCTGGGGGGCAACCCCAAATCAACGCTCATCAAGCGTTTGGATAGATAGGTCTAGAGAATATGGCGCCCCTTTAAGTCCTTGGTCGCAAGTGCATGGAACCGAAAAAGGAATAGTCCAATCAATGGTAATTGACGGGGCACCATGGAATGATTCCCACCATCGTTCCCTTCTCCCGGGTTGTGGGGAAGATACTCAAAATAACCTTTATCATCCTTCAGTTTTCGATTTTCTATCGAGTACTGTAAATACAGTGGGCAATGAGGATAGTTCTTTTACTATGTCAACCTCATTAAAAAATGAAACGATCCCCTTTCCAGATCTCAATGGTAAACCTTCATTCCAACCAACAAAGTTGAATGCAATGAAGCTTGGGGGGCATGCACCTTGATTTGCGTTATTACGCTGGGGGCATGCAAACATATTTTCGAGCAGTTTTTGTGCAGAAGTTCATGCTCGTTAAAAAATAAACGTAGTTTCGAGCAGTTTTTGTGCAGAAGTTCATGCTCGTTAAAAAATAAACGTAGTTTCGAGCAGTTTTTGTGCAGAAGTTCATGCTCGTTAAAAAATAAACATAGACTGTGAGCAATCTTTCCCTAGCAGTTCAAGCTCATTCAGAAAAAATGAACCGGTAAACCACCTCCAGAAATGTGACCTTTGAAAGCCATATTAAAAACCATTGGTCGTGTTTATATGCCATCACCTCCATCCGTTCATTTGGCCAATTGTTCACCTCCATATGTGCGTTTACCCATTTTGAGGAACAGCTGCGAAGAGTGATTTCATTTAGCCATCCTTGTGACACTGCCGTGATTGGAGAATTCCAACCTGTACCTGGAATCTGCTGCTAGCCCTGTTCATCACTCGTTCCTCAAAAGACGAGTCTTCTTTAAGCTCTTTTCACTGACTCATAAAATATGAAAAGATTGCCGAGTTTTGGCCTTCCAGCTCGTTAAAAGGACCGGAAGAGCTATCCCTCCTCTAGATTTTAATCTTTTTGGACCTGAGGGATTATTGCACAAAAAGATCGAGCGCTTGTTTTGTTCGGCTCGTTAAAGTAAATCGAAAACTCATCCCTTCTGTATTGTTTTATACTTTTTCGGACCTAAGGGATTAGAAGACGAAAAAGGAATTATGGAGTTTACTTTTCGTATCTTTTCAGACTCTCTAATGTTGGCATTATGATTCAGGTGTTGTCCTTGATGGCAACCCATTCAGGTGGTAGATGATGATCAGCTCTCTATTTTTAAGAAGGACGCAGGAAATCTGTTCAGCAAGTGCGTCCCCGCAGGTATACCATGCAGAACCCACGTCCAGGGACGCAGGCCAGCCGTTCAGGAGGTGCGTCCACCCAGTGCACACATTTCAAGGCAGAGAAAAGCACGTGGGGGTTTCTTGTGTGGTATCTAGCCGACGGTTTTGTGTTTCTATGGTGTCGGCTCGTGGTATTGTTCCATGTTTTGGGGAGAGGCTTGCCTATATAAAGCGAAGGAGTTCATTTGGATTGAGTATCATCTTGGTTGAATATCTTTTGGTGAGATCTAGTCCAGATCTATGAGGGCGAATCTTCTAATGGACTGTGATCTCTATGGCGCATGATCAGATCTGTGGATCTGAGTGTTTGGGTTGGTTCTGAAGTCCTCATATTTTTTATATCTGGAGGGACGCAGGTTCAGTGAAGGCAAAGTGCGCCGGGATGCAGTACAGTAAAGGCTTAGGTGCGTCTCTGAGGCAAAGGACGCGGCGCGACTGTGTTATTGGGTGCGTCTCTGAAGCGAAAGACGCGGCGCGATAGTGTTGCTGGGTGCGCCGGTACGCAGCGAAGCTTAAAGGAACAGTGCGTCTGCACGCAGAGCAGCAGAAGGTAGACTGCGTCCAGTCGCAGGCCACAGAAAGAAAATATGCGTCCCTGTCTTAAGATGATCTGTTGACTGTATATTTCTGTTCATAAGGTGTTCTGGGTTGTTTCTGTAATTATTGATCTGATATCTGTAGTGGACTGTATCTGTTGTATACTTGTTGATCATTTGATTCTTCATGAAAAGAAGTAGGGGGTTGTAGCTCCCTTCCAGGAGAGACTGGAAAACGAGAGAGAGTTGTAGCTCTCTGCAGGTTGCAGCCTGCGTACTGGTAAAGGACTGCACCAGTACAAAATCATTGTAAAAAGAATTTCTTGAAAGAAGATAGAGACATATTGCAGCAGGTGGTTTTCTCCCGCATTGGGTTTCCACCTTACATCTTGTGTTCTTTGGTGTGACTGTCTATTTTCTTTGTTCATGCTCATTATTTTATGGTACTGATATGCAAGAATAATTCAAAAGATCAAATAAGGAAGATTTGTTAAATTGCTAGATAATACTGATTCACCCCCCCTCTCAGTATTATTTCCAACAATTGGTATCAGAGCAGGTCCTTCAGAAAAGCTTGATCGCTTGAAGGTAGATCGTTCATCATGAGCAACTACGAGAGAGAAGCATCAATCAGGCCACCGGTTTTTGATGGGACAAACTTCAATTATTGGAAGGTAAGAGTTACTGCATATCTTCAATCTCTTGGTACTGAAGTTTGGGACATTGTAGAAACAGGCTATGCTTTTCCTTCAGCTACTCCTACAGATCCAGCTGAGAAAAAGAAGTATGAAACAAATGCAAAAGCAGTCAGTACTCTATTAGGAAGTATATCCCAAACTGAATTCATGAAGGTAATGCACTTCAAATCAGCAAAAGAAATATGGGACAAAATGATCACAAGCTATGAAGGAGATGAACAGGTAAAACAAGCTAAACTTCAAACTCTCAGGATTCAATATGAGACTCTCAAGATGTATAATGATGAAAGTGTGGCTAATTATTTTCTTCGGGTAGATGAGATTGTAAATTGTATGAAAAATTTGGGTGAAGAAATAAAGGAGTCTATAGTAGTTCAAAAGATTCTAAGATCATTATCCTCCAAGTTTGAATCTAAAGTATCTGCAATAGAAGAAAAAGAAAATCTCCGTGTTCTCACTATGTCTCAGCTACATGGAATTCTAACTGCTTATGAAATGAGAAAGGGAGGACCATCAGACAGAAGGGAGGCTGCTTTTAAAGCATCAGGCAAAGAAGATCACTATGAAGCAAGCCATGATCCAGAAGAAGAGGAAGAAGAATCAAATTTTGTCAGAAATCTTCAAAGGGGTTCTGGAAGGTTCAGAGGTAAGCTACCTTTCAAATGCTTTGCTTGTGGAAGAGTAGGTCATTATGCTGCAAAATGCTCTTATAAGGATAAAGGAAAGGAACCAGTTAGATGGAACAAGAAACAAAGTGCAAATAAGAAAAGCTACTACACCCATGAAGATAGTGATGGCTTATCAAACAGTGATGAAGATGAACAAGGTAATAAATATAGGTTGTTAATGGCATTTGAAGATGATGATTATGAGGATGCTGTAGATGTGGATAACCTTTATGATGAAATTACTAGACTCAAGAGATGTATAGAAGAAAAGAACATGATTATTGATACTCTACAATTTCAAATTGATGAAAAGGAAAAACATCTTGAAAAATTAGAAGGTGAAATTGTTGGTCTTAGAAAAGAAATTGAGAAAACAAAAACTATTAATCTCAAGTTTGTCAAAGGATCTGAAACTTTGGATGCAGCGGTCTCCACTAAATAAGACAGGTCTGGGCTATAATGGAGAAACTTCTCAAGCATCCACTTCAAAAAGTTATCTTGATGCAGCAAGAAGAAATGAGCAAGAGCACAAGGAAGATCATCAGGTAAAGCAGGGACAAATGTCAAACAGAAACTATCAGGGGCAATCCAGCTTAAGGGTGAACAAAAGCCACAACCAGCCACAGGTAAAATCTTCTCAATTTGGTTCAAGAATAGATGAAAATAGAAATTACAATCAGTTGGCTGGTAGATTCAATAATCGCAGAAGCTTCTTCAATGGACAATGCTTTTCTTGCCATAACTTTGGTCACAAAGCAGCTCAATGTGTTGCGTATAAAACAATCATGACTAGGGAAGCTCAAAAACAAAGAAGTATGACAGGGATTACAAAAAGGACCTATAACAACTTTTCAGCTCTTGAAAATGAAGTTGAATGTTCTATTTGCAATAATTTTGGACATGAAGACTTTGAATGCAGAAGCAGGTTTCCAGAAAGAAAGGTACAAGAGCAGAAAAAGGAACAAGCCTCAGGCACCAAAACATGGAGAATAAAGGAACCTCAAACAGAAAGATGTGGGATAGCATTTTATGCAGAAGGACAAGAAAATCTATGGTACATTGACAGTGGATGTTCGAAGCATATGACAGGTGATAAAGAAAAACTTGAGTCTTATTCTAGTTTAGAAAAGGGAAAGAAAGTCTCTTTTGGAAATGATACTCCTGCAACTATAAAAGGAAAAGGTATTGCTCCTTTAAAAGAAGATGTTAAGGCTGGAAATGTTTTGTTTGTTGATGGATTGAAGCATAATCTACTAAGTGTCAGCCAGATGTGTGATCAAAGAACCGAGGTTATATTCAGATCAAATGGATGTCTTGTTCGTGATCTTGATACAGGTAAAACAGTTCTCAAAGGAAAAAGAACTCCAAATAATCTATACATATTTGATGAAGGACAACAACAATGCTATCTAAGCAAGGATGAAGAGCACTGGTTATGGCATCGAAGGTTGGGACATCTAAGCTTCTCACAAATAAGGAAAGCTTGCAAATATCAGGCAGTTCGCGATCTTCCAGATATCAAAATTCCTGACAACACCATATGCAGATCATGTCAGTTTGGAAAACAAACCAGAACTAACTTTCCAGAGAAAGAAGGATCAGCCAGCATGCCTCTTGAGCTAGTACATACAGATGTATGTGGACCATTCAGAAAAAGAACACCTAGAGGAGAGGAATACTTGATATTATTTATTGACGATTTCTCCAGGTTTGTTTGGTTAGGACTTATGAAGCACAAAGATGAAGCATTCGAAAAATTCAAATCCTTCAAAGCTTTGGTTGAAAATGAATCAGGTCACAAAATTAAGTGCCTCAGATCCGACAGAGGTGGGGAATTTACTTCAAATGAATTTTTCGATTTCTGTGATGAACATGGGATAAGGAGAGAATTTTCTACAGCTAGAACTCCTCAGCAAAATGGAGTAGTTGAAAGAATGAACAGAACAATCCAACAAATGGCTCGTGCTATGCTTGATGAATCAGGAACTCCTGCAACCTTCTGGGGTGAAGCTGCACATGCGGCGGTTATTATTCTCAACAAGACAAATGTCCGAGTGAACAGCACTCAAACTCCTCATGAGCTCTGGAGTGGTAAAACTCCTTCGGTAAAGCACTTCAAAATCTTTGGGAGCAAATGCTATATCAAGAATACTGAGGAGCAGCTTGGCAAACTTGATCCTAGAGCAGATGAAGGTATTCTTCTTGGCTACTCTCCACATAGCAAAGCATACAAATGCTACAATAAAAGACTTGGCAAAATTGTTGACAGCATTGATGTAGTGGTTGATGAGAAGGGATACATTCCTAGGCAAATACATCGTGACGACATCGAAGAAGATGAAAGCTACCCTCAAAGACAGAATGATGAAGAAGAAGAACCGCAAGAAGAATCTCAAGAACAACCTCACGAAGAAGCAGAAGAACGAGCAAGAATAGAAGAAAAGACTCCATCCAGATATGTTCAAAAGAACCATCCAGAATCTCAGATCATGGGACAGAAAGAAGCAGGTATACAAACTAGAAGAACAGTTGCAGAAGCTTCAAGCTATTTGGCATTACTTTCCTCTACTGAACCACAAAATGTGAAAGAGGCATGCAAAGATGAATGTTGGGTGAAAGCAATGGATGAAGAACTTGAGCAAATCGAAAAGAACAACACTTGGGAGCTGGTTCCTAGACCAAAGGATAAGAATGTTATCGGAACAAAATGGGTCTTCAAAAATAAAATGAATGAAAATGGAGAAGTAATTAGAAACAAAGCCAGACTTGTTTGTAAAGGGTATGCGCAGCAAGAAGGAATAGACTTTGAAGAAACTTTTGCTCCTGTTGCAAGACTTGAGGCCATCCGAATGTTTCTTGCTCTCTCAAGTTTCCAGAACTTCAAAGTATTTCAAATGGATGTGAAATCAGCCTTTCTGAATGGAGACTTGGATGAAGAAGTGTACATTGAACAGCCAGATGGGTTCATTCTTGGAAATGATCCAAACCTTGTATGCTGATTAAAAAAGGCTCTCTATGGTCTCAAACAAGCTCCAAGGGCTTGGTACTACCGGTTGGACAAATATCTTCATCAAAAAGGTTTTTCAAAAGGTTCAGCAGATAGCAATCTATATATAAAAGTTGAAAATGACAAATTACTAATACTTGTTGTGTATGTAGATGACATTATTTTTGGCAGCAATGAAGAAGCTATGAGTCAAAGCTTTGCCTCGGTCATGCAGAAAGAATTTGAAATGTCCTTGCTAGGAGAACTGACATACTTCCTTGGCTTGCAAATCCAACAAAAGGAAGGAGGAATCCTTTTATCTCAGACCAAGTACCTCAAGCAGATTTTGAAGAAATATGGCATGGAAGATGCAAAACCAGTATGTACACCCATGGTCACAGGATGTAGTCTCAGTGCAAATGATGAATCTGCAGCAGTACATCAACCAACCTACAGATCTATGATTGGAAGTTTACTATATTTGACAGGTACCCGACCAGACATCATGCATGCAGTTGGAATAGTTGGAAGATTTCAGGCAAATCCGAAGGAGACTCATCTTCAAGCAGTGAAGAGAATTTTCAAATATCTTCAAGGGACTCAAAATTATGGCTTATGGTATCCTAGAGATACAGATCTTACTCTTCATGCCTATACAGATGCAGATTGGGCCGGAAGCGTGGATGACAGGAAAAGCACAAGTGGTGGTGCGTTCTTTATGGGCCCCAGACTGGTATCTTGGTTCAGCAAGAAACAGAGTTCAATTGCCCTGTCTACATCTGAAGCGGAATATGTTGCTGCTGCATCTTGTTGCACCCAACTCCTTTGGATGATGCAGACTTTGCAGGATTATCAAATCACTTGTACACCTCCAATCCCTATCTTATGTGACAACACAAGTGCAATCAGCATCTCAAAGAATCCGGTTATGCATTCAAAAACCAAGCACATACCAATCAAGTACCATTTTCTCCGGGAACAAGTACTTGAACAGAAGGTCAAGTTGGAGTATGTTCCTTCTAAGGAACAAGTTGCTGATATTTTCACCAAACCGTTGCCCAGGGACACTTTTGAATACCTCAGGCAAAAGCTGGGGGTTGTTGATGCATCATCTTACTGTTGATCATCTTCCTATTGGTGGTATAGGCTCAGGGGGAGCACATAATGCATTGTTGGCATTATGGAGAAGGAGATCTTGGAAATAGCTGCAATATGTCTCTATCTCCTTTATGATGGATTTCTGGTTATTTGTTACAGATCTGGAGAAGCATGAGCGTAGGGGGAGCATACCCTTTGCCCTTGATGTCAAAGGGGGAGAATGAAGCTAAAGATTATGAGGTTGCCATCAAGTCCAAAGGGGGAGATTGTTGGCATTATGATTCAGGTGTTGTCCTTGATGGCAACCCATTCAGGTGGTAGATGATGATCAACTCTCTATTTTTAAGAAGGAAGCAGGAAATCTGTTCAGCAAGTGCGTCCCCGCAGGTATACCATGCAGAACCCGCGTCCAGGGACGCAGGCCAGCCGTTCAGGAGGTGCGTCCACCCAGTGCACACATTTCAAGGCAGAGAAAAGCACGTGGGGGTTTCTTGTGTGGTATCTAGCCGACGGTTTTGTGTTTCTATGGTGTCGGCTCGTGGTATTGTTCCATGTTTTGGGGAGAGGCTTGCCTATATAAAGCGAAGGAGTTCATTTGGATTGAGTATCATCTTGGTTGAATATCTTTTGGTGAGATCTAGTCCAGATCTATGAGGGCGAATCTTCTAATGGACTGTGATCTCTATGGCGCATGATCAGATCTGTGGATCTGAGTGTTTGGGTTGGTTCTGAAGTCCTCATATTTTTTATATCTGGAGGGACGCAGGTTCAGTGAAGGGAAAGTGCGCCGGGACGCAGTACAGTAAAGGCTTAGGTGCGTCTCTGAGGCAAAGGACGCGGCGCGACTGTGTTATTGGGTGCGTCTCTGAAGCGAAAGACGCGGCGCGATAGTGTTGCTGGGTGCGCCGGTACGCAGCGAAGCTTAAAGGAACAGTGCGTCTGCACGCAGAGCAGCAGAAGGTAGACTGCGTCCAGTCGCAGGCCACAGAAAGAAAATATGCGTCCCTGTCTTAAGATGATCTGTTGACTGTATATTTCTGTTCATAAGGTGTTCTGGGTTGTTTCTGTAATTATTGATCTGATATCTGTAGTGGACTGTATCTGTTGTATACTTGTTGATCATTTGATTCTTCATGAAAAGAAGTAGGGGGTTGTAGCTCCCTTCCAGGAGAGACTGGAAAATGAGAGAGAGTTGTAGCTCTCTGCAGGTTGCAGCCTGCGTACTGGTAAAGGACTGCACCAGTACAAAATCGTTGTAAAAAGAATTTCTTGAAAGAAGATAGAGACATATTGCAGCAGGTGGTTTTCTCCCGCATTGGGTTTCCACCTTACATCTTGTGTTCTTTGGTGTGACTGTCTATTTTCTTTGTTCATGCTCATTATTTTATGGTACTAATATGCAAGAATAATTCAAAAGATCAAATAAGGAAGATTTGTTAAATTGCTAGATAATACTGATTCACCCCCCCTCTCAGTATTATTTCCAACATCTAAAAGTGAAAAGAACCGAGTTTTCTTTGTCGTTAGACTCGTTAAAATGATTAAGTAGCGACAAACTTGTCTTTAGACGAGAACGAGTTTCCCTATCGCTAGGCTCGTTAAAACATAGCGATGGGCTTGCCCGAAGGGCAGGTTATAGAACAAGCATATGTTATCCTCCTCAAGCTTGACAAAAATAAAGAGGTACTGGTCAGCAATGACTGGGGAAAAATTGGGAGAACCTCACAGCATTAATGGTAGCAAGTCACTCTTGAACATGACACTTTGTCCTCCGTACCACTTCGGGTTGGGTTGTTTCATTCACCGATCGCAGAATCATGGTCCTCGCCACACCATCCACATCGGGGTAATGCTACCAATCCATCACATCAGTGTCGTTATATGTTCAAGAGATGTGGTTCTGTATAGAGTCAACCGTGTTCCACCCACTACCATACATTATCCTTCATCCACTTCATGACCGCCACCCTGAATCATACATCACAGTTCGTTTTCACCTCATCACAATCACTAGCTCCATTCCGTGTCACTGATGTGGGATTCATTAAGGCCCTCCTTTGACGGATCGCTCCTTGTCGACATCAGCTCATTATCCAAGGAGTTGATCTAGGAACACCCCCCTCAGTACTTTGAAGCTTGCATGCCTCAATGGCAAGTTTCTCACTTCCGGCGACAGGTATACATCAATGACCTTCGACCAGAAGATTCTGCATGGTGGTCGACGCCAAGTCTTTTATTCCCACCATGTAGATTGTATTGTCGTACCTTGAGGGTCATCATCCTTATCGGTGATTCCTCTCGCGCTTGTTAACGGTTTACAAAATTGACCGGTAATCAAGCGATGTCTTTCCATGTTCGACTCCAAGAAATTCTCACATGGATCGACTTGTACATCGAGTGAAGATCGGAAGAGATTGAAGACCCCGGATCTAGTTTCATCCATCCGGGCTGCGATATATATTCAGGACATAAAGACATTTGATATGTACATCATTGCAGCAGATGATCACCCTTTTCGAAGTATGATAAATTCAGCAGGGAATTATCAGTCTAGATGATAAATTCAGCAGAGAATTATCCATCTATATGAGACGATCGTCTGTTCTATGTACCAAAATGTATTTATAAAGCTGAGCATGGGAATGCTCGCCTCAGCCAGATCATGAAAAATGTATGAAAAATAATGCATTGTATTGTATCTTATTACAGGACACTTCTCAGCAGATTGAGCGAACTTCGGATCCTCTCAATAAAGCATTTCACCCGATAAACGACCTCATACTTTAGGGGGCATCTGTTATAGACAATTTTGTGCCTTACAGCAATAAGCATGAATTGTCAATAATCCAAGGGATCCAAAGTTCCCTAAACATGATGTTCCGACCCCTAGAGGAACAAGGTCAGCAAGCCAACAGCTCTCAGATCAGTTCTCCACTTGAAAACACTCAAAAACAAGCAATCCTGAAATCAAAGCAGGTGCTCCACTAGGCTTCTGTGCTGAAACACAAGTGCTCCATGGTGTACCTGCGTTGCAAAGCAGGCAGAACAAAGCCCACCTGCGTTGGGCGAGTTTGGACATGTGGCACAGCGAGTCATTGCCTTGGAAACTTCCAAAAATGACACTTGGATCAGGTATTTCGCCTTGTGATGAGTCAAAGGCTTTGTTTCTCCAAGTGGAAGCAAGGTTCACCAAGTGGACTCATGAACTGAAGATCAACTAAAGATTAACTGAAGAGAGAGATGACACAAGGCAGCTACACATCAGTTGCAAGCTGACTCATCCTTTCTCAATTCATCTATATATTGACCTCTCTCCTATGAGCTCAAGAGGCTGGAATTTTGTGCAAAGTAATGATATGCTGTTGGTTTCATTCTTGAGTTATTGGGTGATTGTTTGAGAGAGGTGAAGAAGAGCAACTCTTTCTGCTGGGAGGTGTTGCTGGGTTGGAGCCTGCAATGGTTGTAATCCTCTCAGAACCTTTTCTTCTACATTAATAAAAGCTATTGAGGTTCTTCTATGTGCTCTTGTTTCAATTATATATTGTGATGATTGCATGTTTGGTTTACACTAATCTATGAACCAGTTATGATTGCATGTCTCTTGTAGTTTCCTTCTTTGTTGTTTTGCAGGATCTCCTTGTAGCTGGGCGAGCAGAAGGACAAAGAGCTAGGAGCAAGCGGCCAAAGAGAAGAGTTTGGATTCGACATTAAGCGCAAGGCAACGGTTAGTGCTTTCTCCACTCTCTTTTGCTTTCATAAAGGAGTAAACCTTCAGTAGTTTGTTTTACAGTTGTTGCTAAGGAACTGTCACCCTTAGAGTGGGTTAGGGTCATCCGAGTCGGATAATTTTCCCTACAACAAGAAGGTGGACTACTCATCCTACTCATATGCCATAGGTGAAGGTGATCCACTCATCCTATGCATATGTCATCAACAGTAGGGGAAGGTGAACCACTAACCCTACACACGTGTCATGACAACCACCATGGGATATCACAGGGAAGGTGAACCACTCACCTTGTATGAAACGCACCAATAGCGGAAGGTGAACCACACAACCTATGGTCTTTCATAGCTCAATAGGTACCCCAGATCCCTAAGAGCTCCTAGAGCTTAATGTTCAACCAGGATCCTCATAGTAGGGTTTATCCATGACTCCCGGTCTCCCCCTGAAGAAAGATAATCATGACCTTACCAAGAGGATGACAATAATATGCTCATACAGCCAACAATGATGGAGCTTGGTATCTCTCCAATGTACCATATCAAAATAAGGCAGTACACAATACTTGGAGTTGTTGTGGAACATGGATTCCATAAAAAATGAACCCCACTAAAAAGTATCTCAATATACAACGGTGGTTACTAGTACGTGCTCAAATGGCTCACTAAAGAGCTTCCTCAACCAACTATATTCATAATAAACCATACTTTCTCCTATATACATCCAACCTCAACAGTGCTTCCAAAGCAACTAAATCAAGTGTTACAACACTAAATGTGCCTTTCCATCCATCACATTGCCAACCAAGCCAATATCAGAATGCCCAATATATGAGGGTTTATCCATAGATTGAATTAGAGTATTCATAGTGAGGCATATGACAGATACATTGTTTCTCAATAACACCAGGGATCGCACAAGATATACATAAGAAAACTTGCAACATTTCCAACTATCTAGACCTTTAAGTGCAGAAAATAGTGTAACATGGCTAGGTCTTTCATCTTGACTTTAAAGGTCAACTGCCTCTTACATTGAAAAACGAGAGGGTCATTAATAAAAAATCATCAATAGTTGCATCTTTACAATTAGCATGGCTTTTTCATAACTCCCTCTGAATATAGTGAATGTGACCATGCCAAATCATAATCAACGAGCCATCTGTAACCTAACCCTTTTCCTTAGGTCCATGTGACAAAGTAATCAACCACAATTTTCTTCCATGACTTATCTTTGTCAGCAAACATCAGGCAGGAAGAGTCATCGCGATATCCTACCCGGTGTTCTGAAGCCTTGTTTGATGAGATTCTTATTAGAGAGACTTTCCATAAGGCACCTGCAACAACAAAATTCTATGAAGCTTACCTCAGAATAGAAAGAAAGCTTTGTAGAATCATCATAGTCCTTCTTCAACCAAAATAAAGAAATAGCTTCATTATCCTAGTTTGCTAGATGATGATCCAACGAATTAAATTACCGATTCCATGATATCTAGGCATCCATATTCATAAGTCTGTCTTTTATTGTAGTGTTTTCTTGTCAATGATGTACGAAAAAAACCCAATTAAGATTGTGGATGACAAACAATATCAAAAATATAACAGGCTACTAAACATTGTAGATCTGCAGCAATTGATAGAAACAAAACCTTGCAAAGTCCGGATCTATGCCACAATCATAGTTAAACATCAAAAAGAAAGAGGAATAACTCCATTCATCCAATGGAAACCAGATATGTAAAGAATAATTTTATTATAACACCAGTGAAGAGAATAGATAAATGTTACCAGTCCCCCTCTATGGGATGGGTTCTTGGCTATCCTCAAACTTCTTCAGCTTGTGTAGATTCTCTCTCCTCTATAATGCATAAACCCAACAAAAATATGGTGTGCAACAATGAAAATAATCATAGTTACAAAAATGAGTGCAACAATGAAAATAATCAAAAGTGAATAATGAATGGAAAACCCTTCTATTTATAACAAAATATTGAGTTATCCTCGAATAATGAGCAATAATAAAATATTATTGATCCCTTTCTTGGAATAACCACTTGGAATATTTTATTATATTTGGTTAGGAGGGAAGAAGTATTTAAACTTTATTTAGAAATAATAAATAAATAAATGATTTATTTATCATCTCAAGGAATTAGTTAAGGAATAATAAACAAATAAGGATTTATTTAATTATTCCTAAGGGATTTAGTCAAATTTAACAAAGAATAATAATTAATTAGTGATTAATTAATCATTCTTAGAGAAAAATAAGAAAAATAATGATTTATCTTGGATTTGAGGCATCTGTGGTTCATTTCTTCCAAGTTGAATATCAGAGTATCCACAATAATAATCATACTTATCAATGTTTCAAATCCCAATAGGGATCCATCACGAGGACAATTTCTAAATAATGATAGAAGAAGAGCTTAGTGAGAGGATAAATAGTAAAAATATATTTTGATTTTAAGGAGATGAGGTCGGCTTAATTTTCTTTTCTTTTTTAATTTCTAATTTCAATTTTTATAAATATTAATCATGTTTTAAAGTTTTATTATAATCTTTATAATAACTTGTATTTTATATATTTTCATTATTATTAAAAGATCCTTTAATGAATAGTTTTTTAATAATCACTAATATATTTCTTATTTATTCTAATGTTATTATAATGTGACTAATTTTTGTTATTAAATTTTAATTCATTATCATACCTTTTATTCCAATTAGTTAATTAATTAATTGATTAATAAATATTATAACAATAATTGAATTCATATTTAATAAAGATAATTAATTCTTTTTAATTTTGTTATTAATAAAAGATAAATTTATTTTATTTATTATAATAATATAACTAATTTTATTGGCATTAATTAATTAATAGATATTATAATTAAATACTAATTGTTATTGTAAATGCATTATTTTATTATAAGTAATATAACTAATTTGATTAGATTAATATACTTTTGATTGATTGATTAATTAATTAATTAATAGGTATTGTAATGACTAATTATTATTATGGGTTAATTAAAAAAAATGTTAATAAACTAAATAATTAATAGAAATTATAATATTAATTATTGTTATTAATAATTAATTATATTAATAATAATTATTATTATTATAAATAATCTTTAATTAATTATTATTATAAATACCTAATAATAATAATCATGATAATTATTATGAAGAATTATAATAATAACTATTTTAATTTTAATTTTAATTTTAACATAAGATCAGAAAGTTATAATAGGAGAGGAGTAGTTACCTGATTACCTGAGATGTGTTGGTGGTCCTAAACCCTTTGATTAAAGGAAGCCAACTTTTACTGATCTCTATACCATTGTCCCTATTGAGATTCTGTGGATGTTTTATAATTTCAAGAGCCTCCCTAATCTTCCATCTTTGATAATGTTCTTCTCTTGCGATAATTGATGCGCTCTCCAAACAAATCTGGTGTTTCATCTTTGTGGAATGCTCTGAAAGGGCCGATGTACAAGACCTTCCATTCTTAATATCTGTTTATTTTGCATGATTGGGTCAAGTTTGACAAGGAATAATAATAAAACAATGGTTTAATTAATTATTCCTAGAAGAAAATCAAATAAATAGTGATTTATTTAGTTATTCTCCATGGGTTTAACTATAAATTACTTAACAAAGGTGGTTTATTAGGTAATTTCTCATAGTAAAAATAGTTTTACTATGGTAAAATTGGCTTTACATGGTGTACTTCAATCCATCTAGTAAATTAGGCTAGATGATCAATTTTGTGATGATCACAGATTACCCCTCAATGTACGAGTGTTAGGAGCTAAACGTATCACCGAAGTATGTTGTAAAGACACAATCATTTAGAATACACAAGGCAGTCAGAGAGATAGATAGACAGACCAATGAAGCTGAATTTGAAAGAGGATAGGGATAGATGGGGTGAGACTAATGCAAGTATCCTTTTATGTTGTGGTACTTGTTAGCACCTAAATCTGCGTTAGTTTGAAGGAAGGAAAAATTCAGGGTAACCACAAACCACGCTCAGTCTGGTAGTTAGCCCTACCAGAACAGGAGAGGGCTCTCTTCGAGTCACGCTCAGCGAATAAGTAAACGAAATGGTTTGAGATGACTAATAGTGAATATTGATCTTAGGCTAGTAAGTAAATATGGATACAAGAAGCAATTTTTTATGAATGACTAATTTTCTAGGATGGTATGGGACCAACTGACAACAATGAGCAGAGAATTTAATACAAAGGCACAGATTACTTCATGAGGCAAGACAGGCGGAAAGTCTAGCAATTTAGTTTGAAATAACGTGGAATGGAGGAATTGCTTAGGATGGTGAAAAGGGCATAAGTACATGAATCCTTTTCAATAGAAGAAGAACACTGAACATGAAATTTTCCCACACGAAGAGCAATAAAAATGAATTCTACCTTATCTAACTTAGAAAATTTCACTGGAAATGAATATGAAATGAACTGCGAAACATTACGAAATACATATGAAACATAAGAGACACATTTTCTACACTCACAACCACATGAATCTCATGAAACAAAGCCACTGCTTTTCATTAATCCTCTGTCAAAATATACAATGAAGAATTGAGTTTCTCTGCCACAGTCTCCCATAAATTACAAATCAACCAACCATTTGCAAATGGTTTGCATACAATAGATAGGCTACACCATGGGGAAATAGAATGACCAAGAGTTGGGGAGTTTTTCGAATCATTACAAAGTGGAAGTGGAAAGGCAACCATTAGTTATAGGTGCAACGTTACAAAAATTACAAATGGCTTGGGTGACTGCTCTCCTTCCTTTGCCACTTAGATAGGAGTCCACGTTTAGTGAAAATGATTTTTAAACATTGCCTTAGTTTCCAAGAAAAATATAGTGTAAATGAGTAGGCCCACTTGGAGAAAGTCGCGAATTGAAATTTTGCGAAACGGGTGCGATTTTGGCCTTTTCTTCTATATGCACACGCCCAACTCTATACGCGCCACACCATTTTTGGAGGTGATTTTGAGTTACCTTCTGGAGTATAAATTGTGCCCAAGTGTACTTGTTGGAAAGCCTGGCTTGTCTACTTTCCAACCCAAGTGGATTTTCTAAATTTGGTGCTCATTTTCCCCTCCAAATCTTCATTCTCCCAAGACTTCTTCCTGAGTGTCAAAATAGTGGCAGAGAGGTCATTTTTTGAGTGTTTTTGACCTCCTGGAGACTCAAATCATGTCCAACTTTCTTTGCCAAGCACCATTAGTCGTGAGTTTTCATCCTGAATCCAAAAATGCAAACCATTTGTGATTTGGAGCTCCCAATCCTAAGCGGCGCGCCAGTGGCGCGACGCACAGGGAGAAAAAACTTGTGTTGTGACCAAAAATTTTCCATGTGACCAAAATTCTTAAAATTTGGGCTGGAGCTTCCTTATCAAGTGTTATGCTGGGCCAAAGAGGCTTTGGCCAATATCTAAAGTCAATCGATCTCCCTTTGCCTCTTTTGCTTCTTGGTTGCCTTCCTCAATTTCGCCTTCAAATTCCTGATTCGGACCTTGCACACTTTGTTTCATGCCATGTAGTGGAAAGCCATGTGTCTCAACAATGCATGGTCCTTGTCGACCTTGTCCAGTAGCCTCTCTAAGTGCATGTTAACTCTCTCGAGGTTGTCCTCCTTATCTTCATTAATCTCTTGCTCCAATGACGTGAGATCAACTCTTCTCCTTTGTGCAGCTTGGCGATGCTCACAAATGTTTTGTAGCTCCATGATCACTTGCTGATCCTCAAGCTATTTGTTCCTCTACTCCAGATATTTCATGTTCCACTTAGCCCTCTCCAAGTCAAGGGATAAGGCTTCGATCTCTAACTGTTTCTCCTGGATGATCTCTCTAAGTTGTGCACTTGTTGGTTCTGTATCTGTATCATCATGAAGGAGAAAGAATTCGGTCTCTCGTTCACCTGATGGCTCACTTGAAGGCCCCTCATCATGCATTGGCTCCTTACCTCTGTCCTGTACCTATAGTGCTAATGTCAGAAGCGAGGCGCCTTCCACCTCGGGTGGAGATAACACTCACTTTGTTGCTGCAAACAAATGTCTAGCACCCCTCTGATATGTGATGAAAACCCGCACACTAGCAGTCTCATGGCGCTCATACCGACGAGAAGGTTCACCCTCATTCTTAACCTCTTATAATACCTGTGAAGTACTGAAGAGGTAACGGGAGATGAAATCATCCCATGTAATGCCCTGCAATCCCAGCTGATGAACCACCAAAATCTTAATAAGGGCAAAGTGATAAACACTGTTAAGTTGCTGTTGAGGGGTCTTGTAATACATGAAGGTGTTCATCCTCTCTATGTTCCTGCAAAAGAAAAATGGGATGTTCATCTTTCGTACCCTAGTAAAGTGCATGAGCAACCTGATGTGATAGGCATATAGACGAGAGAACCTCCCCTCACAGCTGAAGTACTACATGATCAACCTCATGAGTGGAGCATATTCATCTCTCAAATATCTAAATGGAAAGACTCTTGTGAGTTGCCTCAAGCAACTGGCTTTAATGTAAGGCTCATAATACTGTTGATCAACTTTCTGTTTCTTGTGCCAGGGTTCTCCAACATTCGGTATACCTGTTGCTAATGAGACAGTTTCGGGTGTCAGTGTGAAGGTGACCCCGACCAAGATAGAGTGATCTCCGTGTAGGTGAAGCACCAAAAGATGGGCCAACTCATGATGAACTCGAACATTAGCCACTCTTTGACAAAATTCAAACCATGATAGATGCTGGAAGCATGACATGGCAAGAGGGCAGGCCTGCAATTTAGTGAGGGTGGTTGGCTCATCCCTAACATGTTTGCCACTCTTGTGATGTCTCCTGGGAGCCTATTCTTCCGAGGATGAATCACTTTGTGTCTCCATCTCATACTCTGATGAATGCTCAGATGTCATGACTGCTGTGTGTACTATACTTGGGCTGTCCTTTGATGATGGTGTGAAACTAGGTGTTGTTGTGATATCTTCCACCAAGGGGAATAATGAAAAAAAAGGGAGTATTAGGAGGGGAATAATATGATGGGAATAGGGGTTATGGGGAGAAGTTTTTTTTAGGGATATGTAGGGGGGTTTAGGGATTTGATAAGGTAGGGTTTTGGGGTTTTGATATGGTAGGGTTTTGGGGTTTTAATAAGGTAGGGTTTTGGGGTGTTATGTTGACAAATAAGAGGAGGGGATAGGGAATGGAGTTTGGTAATATTTTAGGGTAGGGGTAATAAGGAAAAATGAGATGGGGGGAAGGGAAAAATGGAGAGGAGGGAAAAGATGAGAGGTGAAAGAGGAGCCTTGGCATCAACACCACAATTTTGCAACCCTAGCAACAATGGCTTTGGTGTTTTCTAGTGGTTGGTTTTATGAATTTTAGTTGCCACTATAACTAGCCATGAACCACCATAACCTTCACAAAAATACATGAGCCATTGAGATTTAGAGCCTACCTATCGATTTGAGGGGTTTCAAAGGCAACTTGAGGCAATTTGGCACGATTTCAGACCTTTGTGGGTGTGGGTCGCGTGACAAACCCAGTGTGCCGCGCTCTTTATATGCGTCGCGCCCTTGTAAACTTTGCACTGTGGGGTGGCTCTATGTTCGCCACACTCTGTATGTGCACCGCGCCCCTCTGTGTGTGTGCCGCACGCCTGAAAACGACCCCAACACCTTCCAAACGCGTGCTTTGCACTCTCAAACACTTTTCTATGTTTCTCAATAACCTTGATTTGCACAATGACCTTGTTTCCTTGTGGAAATTCTTATATAAAGACTTATGAAGTCATGGATTAAATATTTTCTTCTTCAAAAACCCACTTTGCAAATGTTTCCTTTTGACACTTTTCACTGACTTAAAGCAACACTGAATTTCTTTCATCCCTTTGAATTTTTAGCTAGAATGATGAATTTTTCGACACTTTTTGCAACGGTTGCATGACAAGGCATTTGGCCATGGAAACCATGACTACATCTGAAGAAATCAATTGGCGACCTTTTGAAAATTTTATCACAAATGACATACTGTTTGACTTTTTCTTCAAAACAGAGTTTTGAAGAATAGTCGAAATTTGTCCACATGATGATGAAACTCTTTGAATCATAACTTTGTAAGGGCCCCACTCTGGCCTGCATGGCTTTATTGGACATGGTTGGAGACCAAATTGATTAATCCCTAGACCTAATTATCGAAAATGACTTTTGTCCATTAAAGGACCAGACCTTGACTATCATGGACTTTAGTGATCATTGACAAAAGACCTAAGCCAACAGGAGCCAGACATGAGGGCAAATGTCTAGCATGACCTTTTCTGTCAGATTATGGCATGCTCCTAGCAGAATGTAGCTAGGTAAATGGAGCGGGACTCCTAAAAATGAAATGCATAAAGAGTTTTGATCTCTGACGGAGGACTGACCGGACCGACTCTAACAGTACTCAACCTCAATGAGGCGGAGGAGGCATACCCATACCCACCGAGATAACTTAGTACAAAAATAATGGTTCATCAAGGAATATAAAACTGAGCAATGAAGTACATGATAATGGTACATGACATGCTGTCATAAGAGAACCATAAAATAATACAAGGTGTCCCATATACATAATGCACCTGGAAAAAAAAGAGTCAGGACTAAATAAAATGATATCTGAGTACATGACATACAAAGCCCCTTCCCTTAAAATTGGGTGGGAGTGTTATAGACAATTTTGTGCCTTACAGCAATAAGCATGAATTGTCAATAATCCAAGGGATCCAAAGTTCCCTAAACATGATGTTCCTACCCCTAGAGGAACAAGGTCAGCAAGCCAACAGCTCTCAGATCAGTTCTCCACTTGAAAACACTCAAAAACAAGCAATCCTGAAATCAAAGCAGGTGCTCCACTAGGCTTCTGCGCTGAAACAGAAGTGCTCCATGGTGTACCTGCGTTGCAAAGCAGGCAGAACAAAGCCCACCTGCGTTGGGCGAGTTTGGACATGTGGCGCAGTGAGTCATTGCCTTGGAATCTTCCAAAAATGACACTTGGATCAGGTATTTCACCTTGTGATGAGTCAGAGGCTTTGTTTCTCCAAGTGGAAGCAAGGTTCACCAAGTGGACTCAAGAACTGAAGATCAACTAAAGATTAACTGAAGAGAGAGAGGACACAAGGAAGCTACACATCAGTTGCAAGCTGACTCATCCTTTCTCAATTCATCTATATATTGAGCTCTCTCCTTTGAGCTCAGGAGGCTGGAATTTTGTGCAAAGTAATGATATGCTGTTGGTTTCATTCTTGAGTTATTGGGTGATTGTTTGAGAGAGGTGAAGAAGAGCAACTCTTTCTGCTGGGAGGTGTTGCTGGGTTGGAGCCTGCTATGGTTGTAATCCTCTCAGAACCTTTTCTTCTACATTAATAAAAGCTATTGAGGTTCTTCTATGTGCTCTTGTTTCATTTATATATTGTGATGATTGCATATTTGGTTTACACTAATCCATGAACCAGTTATGATTGCATTCCTCTTGTAGTCTCCTTCTTTGTTGTTTTGCAGGATCTCCTTGTAGCTGGGCGAGCAGAAGGACAAAGAGCTAGGAGCAAGTGGCCAAAGAGAAGAGTTTGGATTCGACACTAAGCGCAAGGCAACGGTTAGTACTTTCTCCACTCTCTTTTGCTTTCATAAAGAAGTAAACTTTCAGTAGTTTGTCTTACAATTGTTGCTAAGGAACTGTCACCCTTAGAGTGGGTTAGGGTCATCCGAGTCAGATACTTTTCCCTACAACAAACTGGCGACTCCGCTGGCGAGCGTATCCATTTGATTGTGTTTGTAGTATCTTTGTTATTCATTTCCTGAACCAAAGAGTACCGAATCGAAAAGCTTTTGACTATATCGAAAGCGAAGTAGAGGGGCAGCTACTCTGGCTCATTTCTGAGCAAGTTCATGATTTGAAGAGCTGATCTACAAAGATCCTTGTAAGCTCTTAGTGATAGCTTTGCACCTTCTAAATCATCCCTTTGAGTGTGCTTGACTGAATGTCTCTGATTTGAGCAAAAACCGTGCATTTTTGAGAAAATTATGACCTGGAAACTGTGAAAACGCAACTCTCGTTTTCCAGAGCAGGTAGTACACAGGCTACCTGCTTTGCAACGCAGGTCCCGAAGGGGCTACCTATGCTGAGAGCCAGTTTGGCTGTGCAGAGCCTGCGTTGGCCCAAATTTGCCTAGTGCATTTGGGGTTTCCTCCTTTCTCTTGCCTGTTTTCACTTAGATTTGCTGCTAAGTGTCAGTCTTGTACTTGTTTTGAAACCAGTATTACTTGCCATCATTCCGCCTCTGTTATATAACGAAATTGTACTTGTTCTTTGTATTTCTTAATCATTTACAATTTCCCATAACGAAGAGTAAACTAGTCATGCTTTTGGCCTCTTAGATCTGAACCTGTGTTAGACATTTTGCTGGTCTAAAGAGTTAGCTTGCTTGTTGTCCATAGCTGATTAGTCATTTTACTTTCGTTAGTATGGTTTGATTTCATGTATTTACAGTGATTAAGCAAGTGGATTATAAGGTGTCTTTTGATTGTTGGACGAACTTGTTTACTTTCGCTTTAAATTGAAATCAAAGTTATATAACCACTTTCTTTTTGTATCCATCCACATTAAGAAAGGGAAAAGAAAATACATGCATTGTGCATTTTGCATTTGACTGTGTGCTTGACGATTTAGGAAAAATTTGCATTTTAGTGTGTGCTCTATGATCTGTGCGAAAAGATTTGCCTTTCTTTTCCCTCAGTAGTTAAGGTTTTCAAAGTTGAAAGATTGAAAAGTTTGCTTCTCATCTTAGATTGCATTCAGGAATTTGTTATATACATCTCGTGGTGATCCTTAAAGGCAAACTATTAAGCAAGATCAACATTAAAATAAACCCAATTTACATAACAACGCTTTGTAACATAACGCAAACATCTAGAGGTCTAGGTAGAGATGTGTTCCGGCGTCGTTAAACATAGTGACTGTCGATCTCTACGAAGGTGGGTGATTCCTCCTGAGAGTCGGTGGCACTAATACGGACTTGTGCTCCCACGTACCGTCGCGTATATATTGGGAGACCCCTATAGGCAATTATCCTTTATCCATAGGAAGCCGTGTCGGCCGCCCTACTGATCGCGATGCAGTGAACACAGCATTCACGAAGATCGACCACCCGTACCGTAAAACGTATTCTGTGGTTTCGCGAAAGGTTTGGCACACCCTCTGCCTAGATCTCCAGAGCAGTTTCTTTTGGCCCTTTTCAAACTCTATAACTGAAAAGGTCCAACCAAGCATTTGTCACTTCGGGCTCGTTAATACATCGAGTCATCTTTAGCTTTTTCTCGACTCTTAAAACATGAAAAAGCAAGTTTGTGTCTAAAAGCGTCGTTAATAAAATTTATTTTAAGCGGAACATAATCACCTATTATTCCCACGTTGATCTTCCAGTTGAAAAGTATGGAGCCCACCAACCAAGGAAGCAACCTTGGAGGAAGTCCAAATCCCTTCTCCTCTTGGGGAGATGTTGGTGCGCCTCATATGGCAACATTGTCACTTCCAGGATTGACAATTGGCCTACCTGTATGGCTCTTTTCAACTAATGTAGTCCAGATCGCCACTAATCCTGAGCAGTCGAATCAACAGTCAGACCAATCTAGAGTTACCCACCAGCCTTCCACTTCTTACAATTCTTCCTCTCATCCTTCATCTTCACGAGGTAGAGCCGGCAAAATTCATTCTCCCATGGAGAAGAAAGAAAAGAAGAAGAAAGAAAAGAAGCAGAAGGAGCCTATGGCGAAGGCGACTGGGGGCAAACAAAAGACAGCTGACAAAAACCCACACACTGCACCGACCGGGCCTAAATCGCCATGTGTCATTTGCGAAGGGACCCACTTCCATCGTGACTGTCCTTGTATTCCCCGGATACTAAGGGACTGGTCCCCAAGGTTGCACAATCTGGTAGCATCAACCTCTGGTAGTCATGTTGATTGCAGTCCGTCAACTAGCGAGAGTGAAGGACGAAGAGGGAGACCAAGATCACCCTGTATGTTGTGTGAAGGCGAACATGCCATCCACCGATGTCCATTCTTAGATGAGGCAAAGAGAGTTTTGGAAGATCGCCCGGTTTCACCGTTGCGACTTCGTCCTGGATACCAAAAACTCGCGCCTAATCCCTCGATAGTTGAAAATCCAGTTGACCCGCTCAAGTGGTCAGCTGAAGTGTCGGTCATTGAGAATGAACCTACTGAATCCAGACCAGACGAAAGTCTAAAGGTCGAAACGACAGTTGACCCGGTTCTTCCTTCAGAGGTATCATCGTCCAATGACTCCGTCATTGAAGACCCATCTTCAAATGACACCCTCACTGAAGAGGATAAGGATGACACCGTCCATATTCTTTTCATCAACACAGACTCTGATGAGCATCAGGGCAATGCGCCCACTCCTTTATCGCAGGAAGGAACATCGTCAGAGTCGTATCCGGCCGTATATTCGGTCCCACCACCAAGCAACCTAGTTGTATCCTTTGATTGGAATCAACTAGGCAGACCCCGGTTGCCAGCCAGCATCCCATTCAGAATCATAGTCCAAATCTACAGAATGGTGATGGCTGGAACTATTATTGATGAAGGGGCATCTGTGAGTATCCTTTCCTCTGTTGCTTGGAAAGCACTGGGTTGCCCAACGCTTTTACCTGAGATGAGAAATCTATCAGGTTTTGATAAAGGAACCAGTCACCCGTTAGGGATTCTCCCCAATGTTCCAGTTACATTGAAAGGGAAAACAGTTCGCATGAACATCATGGTCGTCCAGGGACCCTTGGCATATAACTTACTCCTTGGACGAGACTATATATATTGCATGGAGGCAATAGTGTCCTCACTCTTTAGAGTCATGTGTTTTCCGCACGAAGGAAGAATGGTCAAGCTCGTAGACCAACTTTCATTTCCAGGATCACGCATTGCAAATAGTCAAATACCATCCCTTAACAGTTTATTCACTCAAGGAATGCCACCTCCCCCAGTTCTACTTCCCGATGAATGCGAGTAATTCGAGAAGATAAGAATGGGGACCCAGGGGGCATGCACCCTGGCCTGCCTCGGGTAGAGAAAACCTTGGGTATAAAGTTAATTTCCGCAGAAGAATGGACTAGTCCGTACCCCGTCCGGCAGTGGAAAGGAGGGTTGTTCTAGGATAAAATTCTTTTGTCAAAGTTATGAAGCGAAGCGGTCGCTTCCTTTGTCTAAAAAGGTGGGCTCTGCTAAGGAGGGGGTCTATTTGTGACAGCAAGAAGGCACCATCTTTGAAGTTCAAGCCTCACCCATTAAAACGGCAGGGTTTTAAAAGGATAAGTAGGGGCAGTCTTCAAAGAAAGAGAGGAAATTGCTGTAACAAGTGGTCACCATCCTTAACAACCCAATGATAGACATCGCCGAAAAGAGAGTTAGTTTGTGGCAACAAACGAAAACCATTTTTCGGATAATAAGTAAGAGGGCAGTCTCTAGAAATTATACTTTATACCTGGGGGCATGCAAACCTTTTGGAGTGCAAGCACGGGACGACTATTTATTTTTTAAATTTTTAGGTCCTCCCTCTTAAACCTGTAGGTCTAACCCGTTAAACTCGTAGGATTAGCCGTTTCTAGCTTGCATAAAGAAAGGATGAAGGGAAAAAGTTAAAACCTGCCAAATTGGAGTAATTAGTGAGGAATTGCTCCTTAAATAAGATTACCTCACCTAAAGCATTCCTTGTATTAAGACTGGTATAATTCGAGTAGTTTTTGTGCAGAAGTTCATGCTCGTTAAAAAATAAACGTAGATTGTGAGCAATCTTCCCCTAGCAGTTCAAGCTCATCCAGAAAAAATGAACCGGTAAACCACCTCAGAAATGTGACCTTTGAAAGCCGTATTAAAAACCTTTGGTCGTGTTTATATGCCGTCACCTCCATCCGTTCATTTGGCAATCGTCCACCTCCATATGTGTGTTTACCCATTTTGAGGAACAGCTGCGAAGAGTGATTTCATTTAGCCATCCTTGTGACACTGCCGTGATTGGAGAATTCCAACCTGTACCTGGAATCTGCTGCTAGTCCTATTCATCACTCGTTCCTCAAAAGACGAGTCTTCTTTGAGCTCTTTTCACTGACTCGTAAAATATGAAAAGATTGCCGAGTTTTGGCCTTCCAGCTCGTTAAAAGGACTGGAAGAGCTATCCCTCCTCTAGATTTTAATCTTTTTGGACTTGAGGGATTATTGCACAAAAAGATCGAGCGCTTGCTTTGTTCGGCTCGTTAAAGAAATCGAAAATTCATCCCTTCTGTATTGTTTTATACTTTTTCGGACTTAAGGGATTAGATGACAAAAAAGGAATTATGGAGTTTACTTTTCGTACCTTTTCAGACTCTCTAAAAGTGAAAAGAACCGAGTTTTCTTTGTCGTTAGACTCGTTAAAATGATTAAGTAGCGACAAACTTGTCTTTAGACGAGAACGAGTTTCACTATCGCTAGGCTCGTTAAAACATAGCGATGGGCTTGCCCGAAGGGCAGGTTATAAAACAAGCATATGTTATCCTCCTCAAGCTTGACAAAAATAAAGAGGTACTGGTCAGCAATGACTGGGGAAAAATTGGGAGAACCTCACAGCATTAATGGTAGCAAGTCGCTCTTGAACATGACACTTTGTCCTCCGTACCACATCGGGTTGGGTTGTTTCATTCACCGGTCTCAGAATCATGGTCCTCGCCACGCCATCCACAGTTGGGGTAATGCTACCAATCCATCACATCAGTGTCGTTATATGTTCAAGAGATATGGTTCTGTATAGCGTCAACCGTGTTCCACCCACTACCATACATTATCCTTCATCCACTTCATGATCGCCACCCTGAATCATACATCACAGTTTGTTTTCACCTCATCACAATCACTAGCTCCGTTCCGTGTCACTGATGTGGGATTCATTAAGGCCCTCCTTTGACGGATCGCTCCTTGTCGACATCAGCTCATTATCCAAGGAGTTGATCTAGGAACACCCCCCTCAGTACTTTGAAGCTTGCATGCCTCAATGGCAAGTTTCTCACTTCCGGCGACAGGTATACATCAATGACCTTCGACCAGAAGATTTTGCATGGTGGTCGACGCCAAGTCCTTTATTCCCACCATGTAGATTGTACTGTCGTACCTTGAGGGTCATCATCCTTATCGGTGATTCCTCTCGCGCTTGTTAACGGTTTACAAAATTGACCGTTAATCAAGCAATGTCTTTTCATGTTCGACTTCAAGAAATTCTCACATGGATCGACTTGTACATCGAGTGAAGATCGGAAGAGATTGAAGACCCCGGATCTAGTTTCATCCATCCGGGCTGCGATATATATTCAGGACATAAAGACATTTGATATGTACATCATTGCAGCAGATGATCACCCTTTTCGAAAGACGATAAATTCGGCAGAGAATTATCAATCTATATCAGACGATCGTCTGTTCTATGTACCAAAATGTATTTATAAAGCTGAGCATGGGAATGCCCGCCTCAGCCAGATCATGAAAAATGTATGAAAAATAATGTATTGTATTATATCTTATTACATGACACTTCTCAGCAGATTGAGCGAACTTCGGATCCTCTCAATAAAGCATTTCACCCGATAAACGACCTCATACTTTAGGGGGCATCTGTTATAGACAATTTTGTGCCTTACAGCAATAAGCATGAATTGTCAATAATCCAAGGGATCCAAAGTTCCCTAAACATGATGTTCCTACCCCTAGAGGAACAAGGTCAGCAAGCCAATAGCTCTCAGATCAGTTCTCCACTTGAAAACACTCAAAAACAAGCAATCCTAAAATCAAAGCAGGTGCTCCACTAGGCTTTTGCGTTGAAACACAAGTGCTCCATGGTGTACCTGCATTGCAAAGCAGGCAGAACAAAGCCCACCTGCGTTGGGCGAGTTTGGACATGTGGCACAGTGAGTCATTGCCTTGGAATCTTCCAAAAATGACACTTGGATCAGGTATTTCGCCTTGTGATGAGTCAGAGGCTTTGTTTCTCCAAGTGGAAGCAAGGTTCACCAAGTGGACTCAAGAACTGAAGATCAACTAAAGATTAACTGAAGAGAGAGAGGACACAAGGCAGCTACACATCAGTTGCAAGCTGACTCATCCTTTCTCAATTCATCTATATATTGAGCTCTCTCCTTTGAGCTCAGGAGGCTGGAATTTTGTGCAAAGTAATGATATGCTGTTGGTTTCATTCTTGAGTTATTGGGTGATTGTTTGAGAGAGGTGAAGAAGAGCAACTCTTTCTGCTGGGAGGTGTTGCTGGGTTGGAGCCTGCTATGGTTGTAATCCTCTCAGAACCTTTTCTTCTACATTAATAAAAGCTATTGAGGTTCTTCTATGTGCTCTTGTTTCATTTATATATTGTGATGATTGCATATTTGGTTTACACTAATCTATGAACCAGTTATGATTGCATGCCTCTTGTAGTCTCCTTCTTTGTTGTTTTGCAGGATCTCCTTGTAGCTGGGCGAGCAGAAGGACAAAGAGCTAGGAGCAAGTGGCCAAAGAGAAGAGTTTGGATTCGACACTAAGCGCAAGGCAACGGTTAGTACTTTCTCCACTCTCTTTTGCTTTCATAAAGAAGTAAACTTTCAGTAGTTTGTCTTACAGTTGTTGCTAAGGAACTGTCACCCTTAGAGTGGGTTAGGGTCATCCGAGTCGGATACTTTTCCCTACAACAGGGAGGGAGGGAGAGTATGCAAATACGGATGGAATACTGTGAAATGAGATGATGGGACATGAAATATATTCCAAGAATGTAAGGGTGACTCATCACAGATGCTCTGAACAAAGGTGACTCGATGACGTTGCCACACAGACTAAGCCCAGTGGGGACCATGAAAACATGAGTAAATGATGGTTAATCATGACGAAAGTCAACATATGGTATGAAAAGTACTAAGAAGAGGTGAAACTCCAAGTACAAGTGTCACTTTATGACAAAATTCAGTTTTGATAGGCGACGAAGTGACCTAGTCTGGAAAAATGGTTTCCTAGTGAAGTGTCAAATTGTAAAAAACTGAGGAAGACCCATTATAGAGATGGGTTAGAGCTTTCCAATGGTACTGACAGTGTGTCAAACTAAGCTACGGTCTAGTCACAATGGGAGATAGAAAAATGTGGGTTTTCCTATAAAGGTTGCTTTCCCTCTAATTTGAACTCATTCACTAAGTGAGGTGTGGTGAATTTGGAGAGGAGGAAAAGGCCCTAAATGTTGTGGACATCGTAGTGACAAACCGACTGTCAGAATCAGGATCTGCGACTTTCAGGTAGGTGGCTTTACTCATCTCTTCAATTTTAGTGGTTTATTTCCTAATTTTTGGTACCTGATAGCTCCCTCAGAGACCCCTACACTTTTTCATTGTCACATCGCACTTTTTGGCCCTAGAAGTGCGATCTAACTGAGAGGAAACAACTGGAAATATGCGAGCTCACACTTTTTGGGCTGAAAACTACGATTTGGGGTTGGAGAAAGAGTTGGTATGCTGGCTTGGTGGGGGATGTAGGTTGATCAATGTATACCATTTTTTTCTTTTCTGAACTGACAAGACATGTGGTGTTTTGTAAATATGGCAGAGATGAAAATCAATTGGCATGAAAAAGACTTGGATACCGTTTGATCCAAGACCCGGGGTGATCAGGTGGTTCAAGGGGCATTGGATCGCCATGGGGTTCTCAAGTTCGTAGAGAAACCACTGATGAGGGCAGGTGAGTCCATGTTATCGCGAATTGTGAGCTATTGGGATCCAGACCAAGAGGTATGTTAGGTCCCTATAATACTAGTGATTCCCTCATTACTATTGTTGTTGTATCCCTTATTGTTATTGCTGTGCCCCTATTTTCCTATATTGTTATTATTGTGCCCCATAGAATCCCACTATTATTATTTTTGTGCCTTTATATTATCATTGTTAGGTGGGATTTGGTTATATTGTGACCCCTTAGGCTCCTATATATAGAAAGGAGGTTTTTCATTTTAATTATCTAAGAATTGTTCATTTGTGTAATGTAAAGGAGGTTGCCCCCTCGAAGAGGCTTATTTCTAAGGCGTTGATCTATCTTTTCTATCTTTTTGTCAGCTGGTTTCATAACATTTGGTATCATAGCTTTGGATTCTAGGGTTTCGTCTTTCCAAATAGGTGATCGTTGAATTTTCTCTATAACTTTTTTTCTATGATGTTTCAGAAGATAAAAAAACCCCATTTGAGATGAAATTGCGCTGAACCTCGGGCCCGAATTTCAGATCTTATCTCGCTATATTTGTGGAGATATAATTTGAGGAATTTAGGGTTTTTGCAAACCCCCGAACTACATTCCAAACAGGTGACCTTGGGAAAATCGTCCTAAGTTTCACTCTGAGCATCAGATTGAATTTTAGTAATAAGTTACAGAAAGAGGATGGACAGTAGTTTTTTTGAGTAACATTTTTAGAACCTAAGTTTGAAACAGTGACCCACGGAATGTCGAACAAGGTTTCTCTACTGAAGCAGTCTATACTTAGGTCATCATGGAAGATTTGGCATAACTCTTCATTGGAGAATGTAATATTGATTTGACTTATGGGGTTAGAAAGATTACTTAGAGGGTTATTGCAAGAAAAAAATTCAGACCTTAGAGATCCACAATTACATAGATACATTAGATTCAATATCGAGCTCCTACAAAGTGAAAAAAGGTGTGTAGTTTTTTTTAAATTTTTGCATAAGATTGGTTTGAAAAATTAGTTTGAAGGAAGTCAAAGGGCATAGTGAAGCATTATTATCGGTATTATTGCCCTGAAGGAAGAAAATGGAAACACCTAGTAAGCAACATGAAAGCTCTACCATGACTCATGAAGAAGAGGAAGAAGTGAAACATGATATATCAAAATTACGAGACTAGGTGCAACAAATTTCACTCATACAAAAAGTAACAGAAGCTAAGATGGATGGTTTAAAGAAAGATGTAGAAGCTAAGATGTATGGCGTGGAAGCTAAGAGGGATGGTTTAAAGAAATCACTATAAGCTAAGATGAATTACATGGAAGCTAAGATGGACAACGTGGAAGATAAGATGGATGGCGTGGAAGCCAAGAGGGATGGTGTGGAAGCTAAGGTGGATGATTTGAAGAAAGGGATGGAAGATTTGAAGACAAATTTGACAAAGTTTCTACAAGAAATTCTTACTAATGGCGAAAGGGTGGTAAAGGAAACTCATGATGAGAACAAAATAAATGTTAATCATGATTTCATAGACTCTAACATTGGATCGAAGAACCACCATGTTCCAAAGATCAATATGAGGAAGTTCGATGGCAAGGATCCTAGAACATGGATACTATATATGGAGCAATTTTTCGATCTCCATAATGTGCAAAACACACAAAAGGTACCCATTACAACTTTATATTTGGAACCAAATCAGTTTGTATGGTATCGATGGCTTAACTCTCGTAAGAAACTTGTCACTTGGGATATTTTTACAGACGAGATGATAGCACATTATGAGGATACAAAAAGAAACACCTTTTTTAGCCAATTGATAAATCTCAAACAAAAGGGTTCAATGATGGAGCAGATTGAGAACTTCCAAAAATTGAATATAAGGTTAAAAGATATTCGAGAGGAGCATAGGATTGATGTGTTCATAGGGATTTTAAAAGATAACATCCAACATGAGGTTCACATCTGGGAACCAAATCCATTGGAGAAGGCATTCAGGTTGGCAAGAAAAATGGAAAGCAAAATTACGGCAACAAGGAAGCCTACAACTCACAATCATAAAGATGGAAATGTTGCTACCCCTAGCCATCCACAACCTACAAGGTTAACACCACAAAAACACATTTCATAATCACATGTACAAAAAGGATGAACCACATCCGACAAAAACATATCACAATCATCGTAGGGAAAGGATAAAATACATCCTACATGCATGCAAAACAACAATAGTAGGAAGGATCCTACATGTGGGGAAAGGATGAACCACATCCCATCAATATGTCAACCATAAATAGTAGGGAATAAGCATCCTACATTTGGGGAAAGGATGAATCATGTCCCACCAAAATGTCAACAGATGCCTATATGCATCTCTCACTGGGGTATTTGCAGGAGAAGGTGGACTACTCATCCTACTCATATGCCATAGGTGAAGGTGATCCACTCATCCTATGCATATGTCATCAACAGTAGGGGAAGGTGAACCACTAACCCTACACACGTGTCATGACAACCACCATGGGATATCACAGGGGAAGGTGAACCACTCACCTTGTATGAAATGCACCAATAGGGGAAGGTGAACCACACAACCTGTGGTCTTTCATAGCTCAATAAGTACCCCAGATCCCCAAGAGCTCCTATAGCTTAATGTTCAACCAGGATCCTCATAGTAGGGTTTATCCATGACTCCCGGTCTCCCCCTGAAGAAAGATAATCCTGACCTTACCAAGAGGATGATAATAATGTGCTCATACAACCAACAATGATGGAGCTTGGCATCTCTCCAATGTACCATATCAAAATAAGGCAGTACATAATACTTGGAGTTGTTGTGGAACATGGATTCCATAAAAAATGAACCCCACTAGAAAGTATCTCAATATACAACGGTGGTTACTAGTACGTGCTCAAATGGCTCACTAAAGAGCTTCCTCAACCAACTATCTTCATAATAAACCATACTTTCTCCTATATACATCCAACCTCAACAGTGCTTCCAAAGCAACCAAATCAAGAGTTACAACACTAAATGTGCTTTTCCATCCATCACATTGCCAACCGAGCCAATATCAGAATACCCAATATATGAGGGTTTATCCATAGATTGAATTAGAGTATTCATAGTGAGGCATATGATAGATACATTGTTTCTCAATAACACC
Source organism: Pinus tabuliformis (assembly GCA_031772625.1). Lineage (NCBI taxonomy): Eukaryota > Viridiplantae > Streptophyta > Pinopsida > Pinales > Pinaceae > Pinus > Pinus tabuliformis. The sequence continues at coordinate 133,194,090 of CM062815.1, forward strand.
AGGGATCGCACAAGATATACATAAGAAAACTTGCAACATTTCCAACTATCTAGACCTTTAAGTGCAGAAAATAGTGTAACATGGCTAGGTCTTTCATCTTGAATTTAAAGGTCAACTCCCTCTTACATTGAAAAACGAGAGGGTCATTAATAAAAAATCATCAATAGTTGCATCTTTACAATTAGCATGGCTTTTTCATAACTCCCTCTGAATATAGTGAATGTGACCATGCCAAATCATAATCAACGAGCCATCTGTAACCTAACCCTTTTCCTTAGGTCCATGTGACAAAGTCATCAACCACAATTTTCTTCCATGACTTATCTTTGTCAGCAAACATCAGGCAGGAAGAGTCATCGCAATATCCTACCCGGTGTTCTGAAGCCTTGTTTGATGAGATTCTTATTAGAGAGACTTTCCATAAGGCACCTGCAACAACAAAATTATAAGAAGCTTACCTCAGAATAGAAAGAAAGCTTTGTAGAATCATCATAGTCCTTCTTCAACCAAAATGAAGAAATAGCTTCATTATCCTCCTTTGCTAGATGATGATCCAATGAATTAAATTACCGATTCCATGATATCTAGGCATCCATATTCATAAGTCTGTCTTTTATTGTAGTTTTTTCTTGTCAATGATGTACGAAAAAAACCCAATTAAGATTGTGGATGACAAACAATATCAAAAATATAAAAGGCTACTAAACATTGTAGATATGCAGCAACTGATAGAAACAAAACCTTGCAAAGTCCGGATCTATGCCACAATCATAGTTAAACATCAAAAAGAAAGAGGAATAACTCCATTCATCCAATGGAAACCAGATATGTAAAGAATAATTTTATTATAACACCAGTGAAGAGAATAGATAAATGTTACCAGTCCCCCTCTATGGGATGGGTTCTTGGCTATCCTCAAACTTCTTCAGCTTGTGTAGATTCTCTCTCCTCTATAATGCATAAACCCAACAAAAATATGGTGTGCAACAATGAAAATAATCATAGTTACAAAAATGAGTGCAACAATGAAAATAATCAAAAGTGAATAATGAATGGAAAACCCTTCTATTTATAACAAAATATTGAGTTATCCTCGAATAATGAGCAATAATAAAATAGTATTGATCCCTTTCTTGGAATAACCACTTGGAATGTTTTATTATATTTGGTTAGGAGGGAAGAAGTATTTAAACTTTATTTAGAAATAATAAATAAATAAATGATTTATTTATCATCTCAAGGAATTAGTTAAGGAATAATAAACAAATAAGGATTTATTTAATTATTCCTAAGGGATTTAGTCAAATTTAACAAAGAATAATAATTAATTAGTGATTAATTAATCATTCTTAGAGAAAAATAAGAAAAATAATGATTTATCTTGGATTTGGGGCATCTGTGGTTCATTTCTTCCAAGTTGAATATCAGAGTATCCACAATAATAATCATACTTGTCAACGTTTCAAATCCCAACAGGGATCGATCATGAGGACAATTTCTGAATAATGATAGAAGAAGAGCTTAGTGAGAGGATAAATAGTAAAAATATATTTTGATTTTAAGGAGATGAGGTCGGCTTAATTTTCTTTTCTTTTTTAATTTCTAATTTTAATTTTTATAAATATTAATCTTGTTTTAAAGTTTTATTATAATCTTTATAATAACTTGTATTTTATATATTTTCATTATTATTAAAAGATCCTTTAATGAATAGTTTTTTAATAATCACTAATATATTTCTTATTTATTCTAATGTTATTAAATTGTGACTATTTTTTGTTATTAAATTTTAATTCATTATCATACCTTTTATTCCAATTAGTTAATTAATTAATTGATTAATACATATTATAACCATAATTGAATTCATATTTAATAAAGATAATTAATTCTTTTTAATTTTGTTATTAATAAAAGATAAATTTATTTTATTTATTATAATAATATAACTAATTTTATTGGCATTAATTAATTAATAGATATTATAATTAAATATTAATTGTTATTGTAAATGCATTATTTTATTATAAGTAATATAACTAATTTGATTAGATTAATATAGTTTTGATTGATTGATTAATTAATTAATTAATAGGTATTGTAATGACTAATTATTATTATGGGTTAATTAAAAAAAATGTTAATAAACTAAATAATTAATAGAAATTATAATATTAATTATTGTTATTAATAATTAATTATACTAATAATAATTATTATTATTATAAATAATCTTTAATTAATTATTATTATAAATACCTAATAATAATAATCATGATAATTATTATGAAGAATTATAATAATAACTATTTTAATTTTAATATAAGATCAGAAAGTTATAATAGGAGAGGAGTAGTTACCTGATTACTTGAGATGTGTTGGTGGTCCTAAACCCTTTGATTAAAGGAAGCCAACTTTTACTGATCTCTATACCATTGTCCCTATTGAGATTCTGTGGATGTTTTATAATTTCAAGAGCCTCCCTAATCTTCCATCTTTGATAATGTTCTTCTCTTGCGATAATTGATGCGCTCTCCAAACAAATCTGGTGTTTCATCTTTGTGGAATGCTCTCAAAGGGCTGATGTACAAGACCTTCCATTCTTAATATTTGTTTATTTCCATGATTGGGTCAAGTTTGACAAGGAATAATAATAAAACAATGGTTTAATTAATTATTCCTAGAAGAAAATCAAATAAATAGTGATTTATTTAATTATTCTCCATGGGTTTAACTATAAATTACTTAACAAAGGTGGTTTATTAGGTAATTTCTCATAGTAAAAATAGTTTTACTATGGTAAAATTGGCTTTACATGGTGTACTTCAATCCATCTAGTAAATTAGGCTAGATGATCAATTTTTTGATGATCACAGATTACCCCTCAATGTACGAGTGTTAGGAGCTAAACGTATCACCGAAGTATGTTGTAAAGACACAATCATTTAGAATACACAAGGCAGTCAGAAAGATAGATAGACAGACCAATGAAGCTGAATTTGAAAGAGGATAGGGACAGATGGGGCGAGACTAATGCAAGTCTCCTTTTATGTTGTGGTACTTGTTAGCACCTAAATCTGCGTTAGGCTGAAGGAAGTAAAAATTCAGGGTAACCACAAACCACGCTCAGTCTGGTAGTTAGCCCTACCAGAACAGGAGAGGGCTCTCTTCGAGTCACGCTCAGCGAATAAGTAAACAGAATGGTTTGAGATGACTAATAGTGAATATTGATCTTAGGCTAGTAAGTAAATATGGATACAAGAAGCAATTTTTTATGAATGACTGAGTTTCTAGGATGGTATGGGACCAACTGACAACAATGAGTAGAGAATTTAATACAAAGGCACCGATTACTTCATGAGGCAAGACAGGCGGAAAGTCTAGCAATTTAGTTTGAAATAACGTGGAATGGAGGAATTGCTTAGGAGGGTGAAAAGGGAATAAGTACATGAATCCTTTTCAATAGAATAAGAACACTGAACATGAAATTTTCCCACACGCAGAGCAATAAAAATGAATTCTACCTTATCTAACTTAGAAAATTTCACTGGAAATGAATATGAAATTAACTGTGAAACATTACGAAATACATATGAAACATAAGAGACACATTTTCTACACTCACAACCACATGAGTCTCATGAAACAAAGCCATTGCTTTTCATTAATCCTCTGTCAAAATATACAATGAAGAATTGAGTTTCTCTGCCACAGTCTCCCATAAATTACAAATCAACCAACCATTTGCAAATGGTTTGCATACAATAAATAGGCTACGCCATGAGGAAATATAATGACCAAGAGTTGGGGAGTTTTTCGAATCATTACAAAGTGGAAGTGGAAAGGCAACCATTAGTTACAGGTGCAGTGTTACAAAAATGACAAATGGCTTGGGTGACTGCTCGCCTTCCTTTGCCACTTAGATAGGAGTCCACCTTTAGTGAAAATGATTTTTAAACATTGCCTTAGTTTCCAAGAAAAATATAGTGTAAATGAGCAGGCCCACTTGGAGAAAGTCGCGAATTGAAATTTCGCGAAACGGGCGCGATTTTGGCCTTTTCTTCTATATGCACACGCCCAAATCTATACGCGCCACGCCATTTTTGGAGGTGATTTTGAGTTACCTTCTGGAGTCCAAATTGTGCCCAAGTGTACGTTTTGGAAAGCCTGGCTTTTCTACTTTCCAACCCAAGTGGAATTTCTAAATTTGGTGCTCAGTTTCCCCTCCAAATATTCATTCTCCCAAGACTTCTTCCTGAGTGTCAAAATAGGGGCAGAGAGGTCAATTTTTGAGTGTTTTTGACCTCCTGGAGACTCAAATCATGTCCAACTTTCTTTGCCAAGCACCATTAGTTGTGAGTTTTCGTCCTGAATCCAAAAATGCAAACCATTTGTGATTTGGAGCTCCCAATCCTAAGCGTCGCGCCAGTGGCGCGACGCACAGGGAGAAAAAACTTGTGTTGTGACCAAAATTTTTCCATGTGACCAAAATTGCCCCAAAATTCTTGAAATTTGGGCTGGAGCTTCCTTATCAAGTGTTATGCTGGGCCAAAGAGGCTTCGGCCAATATCTAAAGTCAATCGATCTCCCTTTGCCTCTTTTGCTTCTTGATTGCCTTCCTCAATTTCGCCTTCAAATTCCTGATTCGGGACTTGCACACTTTGTTTCATGCCATGTAGTGGAAATCCATGTGTCTCAACAATGCATGGTCCTTGTCGACCTTGTCCAGTAGCCTCTCTAAGTGCATGTTAACTCTCTCGAGGTTGTCATCCTGATCTTCATTAATCTCTTGCTCCAATGACGTGAGCTCAACTCTTCTCCTTTGTGCAGCTTGGCGATGCTCACAAATGTTTTGTAGCTCCATGATCACTTGCTGATCCTCAAGCTATTTGTTCCTCTGCTCCAGATATTTCATGTTCCACTTATCCCTCTCCAAGTCAAGGGATAAGGCTTCGATCTCTAATTTTTGCTCCTGGATGATCTCTGTAAGTTGTGCACTTGTTGGTTCTGTATCTGTATCATCATGAAGGAGAACGAATTCGGTCTCTCGTTCACCTGATGGCTCACCTGAAGGCCCCTCATCATGCATTGGCTCCTTACCTCTGTCCTGTACCTATAGTGCTAATGTCGGAAGCGAGGCCCCTTCCACCTCGGGTGGAGATAACACTCACTTTGTTGCTGCAAACAAATGTCTAGCACCCCTCTGATATGTGATGAAAACTGGCACACTAGCAGTCTCATGGCGCTCATACCGACGAGAAGGTTCACCCTCATGCTTAACCTCTTATAATACCTGTGAAGTACTGAAGAGGTCATGGGAGATGAAATCATCCCATGTAATGCCCTGCAATCCCAGCTGATGAACCACCAAAATATTAATAAGGGCAAAGTGATAAACACTGTTAAGTTGTTGTTGAGGGGTCTTGTAATACATGAAGGTGTTCATCCTCTCTATGTTCCTGCAAAAGAAAAATGGGATGTTCATCATTCGTACCCTAGTAAAGTGCATGAGCAACCTGATGTGATAGGCATATAGACGAGAGAACCTCCCCTCACAGCTGAAGTACCTCATGATCAACCTCATGAGTGGAGCATATTCATCTCTCAAATATCTAAATGGAAAGACTCTTGTGAGTTGCCTCAAGCAACTGGCTTTAATGTAAGGCTCATAATACTGTTGATCAACCTTCTGTTTCTTGTGCCAGGGTTCTCCAACATTCGGTATACCTGTTGCTAATGAGACAGTTTCGGGTGTCAGTGTGAAGGTGACCCCGGCCAAAATAGAGTGATCTCCGTGTAGGTGGAGCACCAAAAGATGGGCCAAATCATGATGAACTCGAACATTAGCCACTCTTTGACAAAATTCAAAACATGATAGATGCTAGAAGCATGACATGGCAAGAGGGAAGGCCTGCAATTTAGTGAGGGTGGTTGGCTCATCCCTAACATGTTTGTGACTCTTGTGATGTCTCCTGGGAGCCTGTTCTTCCGAGGATGAATCACTTTGTGTCTCCATCTCATACTCTGATGAAGGCTCAGATGTCATGACTTCTGTGTGTACTCTACTTGGGCTGTCCTTTGATGATGGTGTGAAACTAGGTGTTGTTGTGATATCTTCCACCAAGGGGAATAATGAAAAAAAAGGGAGTATTAGGAGGGGAATGATATGATGGGAATAGGGGTTATGGGGAGAATTGTTTTTTAGGGATATGTAGGGGGGTTTGGGGATTTGATAAGGTAGGGTTTTGGGGTTTTGATAAGGTAGGGTTTTGGGGTTTTAATAAGGTAGGGTTTTGGGGTGTTATGTTGACAAATAAGAGGAGGGGATAGGGAATGGAGTTTGGTAATATTTTAGGGTAGGGGTAATAAGGAAAAATGAGATGGGGGGAAGGGAAAAATGGAGAGGAGGGAAAAGATGAGAGGTGAAAGAGGAGCCTTGGCATCAACACCACAATTTTGCAAGCCTAGCAACAATGGCTTTTGTGTTTTCTAGTGGTTGGTTTTATGAATTTTAGTTGCCACTATAACTAGCCATGAACCTCCATAACCTTCACAAAAATACATGAGCCATTGAGATTTAGAGCCTACCTATCGATTTGAGGGGTTTCAAAGGCAACTTGAGGCAATTTGGCACGATTTCGGGCCTTTGTGGGTGTGCGCCGTGTGACAAACCCAATGTGTCGTGCTCTTTATGTGCGTCGCGCCCTTGTAAACTTTGCACTGTGGGGTGGCTCTATGTTCGCCGCACTATGTATGTGCACTGCGCCCCTCTGTGTGTGTGCCGCATGCCTGAAAACGACTCCAACTCCCTCCAAACGCGTGCTTTGCACTCTCAAACACTTTTCTATGTTTCTCAATAACCTTGATTTGCACAATGACCTTGTTTCCTTGTGGAAATTCTTATATAAAGACTTTGAAGTCATGGATTAAATATTTGCTTCTTCAAAAACCCACTTTGCAAATTTTTCCTTTTGACACTTTTCACTGACTTAAAGCAACACTGAATTTCTTTCATCCCTTTGAATTTTTAGCTAGAATGATGAAATTTTCGGCACTTTTTGCAGGGGTTGAATGACAAGGCATTTGGCCATGGAAACCATGACTACATCTGAAGAAATCAATTGGCGACCTTTTGAAAATTTTATCACAAATGACACACTGTTTGACTTTTTCTTCAAAACAGAGTTTTGAAGAATAGTCGAAATTTGTCCACATGATGATGAAACTCTTTGAATCATAACTTTGTAAGGGACCCACTCTAGCCTGCATGGCTTTATTGGACATGGTTGAAGACCAAATTGATTAATCCCTAGACCTAATTATCGAAAATGACTTTTTTCCATTAAAGGACTAGACCTTGACTATCATGGAATTTAGTGATCATTGACAAAAGACCTAAGCCAGCACGAGCCAGACATGAGGGGAAATGACTAGCATGACCTTTTCTGTCAGATTATGGCATGCTCCTAGCAGAATGTAGCTAGGTAAATGGAGCGGGACTCCTAAAAATGAAATGCATAAAGAGTTTTGATCTCTGACGGAGGACTGACCAGACCAACTCTAACAGTACTCAACCTCAATGAGGTGGAGGAGGCATTCCCATACCCACCGAGATAACTTAGTACAGAAATAATGGTTCACCGAGGAATATAAAACTGAGCAATGAAGTACATGATAATGGTACATGACATGCTGGCATAAGAGAACCATAAAATAATACAAGGTGTCCCATATACATAATGCACCTGGAAAAACAAGAGTCAGGACTAAATAAAATGATATCTGAGTACATGACATACAAAGCCCCTTCCCTTAAAATTGGGTGCGAGGGAGGGTAAAACAACATGAGAAGACTTGTTGAATAAGGAAGGGCTCTACCAAACTAAATGGATCATCTGGAGGAGATGTGCATGCTATGAACACTTCAATAGATAGGAACTGAACCCATCAACTCTGCGGAACTGCATCTGAGGTTGTAGCATAGTAGGTATGCATCTGGGCATGTGGGGGGCTACCTGAAGGGCCTTCCCCTCATGAGGTCTGAAACATCTCACACAAACCCGAGAATCACTGGTACATTCTGCTGCATCACTGGACCATCAAATGTATGGATCAAGAACATGAAATCACCAAGTCAAAGGGAAATAATGAGACCCTCTGCTCGATCCAAGGCAGCCAACAAGAATAGAAGTTGGAACTGAGATACATCGCCCTTTGGGTTGTTCTTCTGGAATAAATGAGTTGATGTCGATAGAATAGGGCTCACGATAGATGAGGTAATGAGGATCCTCAACTAAAGCACACAGGAAAATAATGATGTGACGGATGGAATGACAATAGGGATAATGGGGAAATGGAAATGGGGGAAAAACAGACGACTACCCTTGTTAGAGAAAAAGTGCATGGTTGACCTCGCAGCAGTTGACTCAACTCCAGAGGGGACGAGGAAAATATGACTGGAGTAGAAAATGGGAAACAAAGGATGGACAATATGCAAATACGGATGGAATACTGTGAAATGAGATGATGGGACATGAAATATATTCCAAGAATGTAAGGGTGACTCATCACAGATGCTCTGAACAAAGGTGACTCGATGACGTTGCCACACAGACTAAGCCCGGTGGGGACCATCAAAACATGAGTAAATGATGGTTAATCATGACGAAAGTTAACATATGGTACGACAAGTACTAAGAAGAGGTGAAACTCCAAGTACAAGTGTCACTTTATGACAAAATTTAGTTTTGATAGGCGACGAAGTGACCCAGTCTGGAAAAATGGTTTCCTAGTGAAGTGTCAAATTGTAAAAAATTGAGGAAGACCCATTATAGAGATGGGTTAGAGCTTTCCAATGGTACTGACAATGTGTAAAGCTAAGCTACGGTCTAGTCACAATGGGAGATAGAGAACTGTGGGTTTTCCTATAAAGGGTGCTTTCCCTCTAATTTGAACTCATTCACTAAGTGAGGTGTGGTGAATTTGGAGAGGAGGAAAAGGCCCTAAATGTTGTGGACATCGTAGTGACAAACCGACTGTCAGAATCAGGATCTGCGACTTTCAGGTAGGTGGCTTTACTCATCTCTTCAATTTCAGTGGTTTATTTCCTAATTTTTGGTACCTGATAGCTCCCGGAGAGACCCCTACACTTTGTCATGGTCACATCGCACTTTTTGGGCCTAGAAGTGCGATCTAACTGAGAGGAAACAACTGGAAATATGTGAGCTCGCACTTTTTGGGCTGAAAACTACGATTTGGGGTTGGAGAAAGAGTTGGTATGCTGGCTTGGTGGGGGATGTAGGTTGATCAATGTATAACATTGTTTTCTTTTCTGAACTGACAAGACATGTGGTGTTTTGTAAATATGGAGAGATGAAAATCAATTGGCATGAAAAAGACTTGGATACCCTTTGATCCAAGATCCAGGGTGATCAGGTGGTTCGAGGGGCATTGGATCGCTATGGGGTTCTCAAGTTCGTAGAGAAACCACTGATGAGGGTAGGTGAGTCCATGCTATCGAGAATTGTGAGCTATTGGGATCCAGACCAAGAGGTATGTTAGGTCCCTATAATACTAGTGATTCCCTCATTACTATTGTTGTTGTATCCCTTATTGTTATTGCTGTGCCCCTATTTTCCTATATTGTTATTATTGTGCCCCATAGAATCCCACTATTATTATTTTTGTGCCTTTATATTATTATTGTTGGGTCGGCTTTGGTTATATTGTGACCCCTTAGGCTCCTATATATAGAAAGGAGGTTTTTCATTTTAATTATCTAAGAATTGTTCATTTGTGTAATGTAAAGGAGGTTGCCCCCTCGAAGAGGCTTATTTCTAAGGCGTTGATCTATCTTTTCTATCTTTTTGTCAGCTGGTTTCATAACATTTGGTATCATAGCTTTGGATTCTAGGGTTTCGTTTTTCCAAATAGGTCATCGTGGAATTTTCTCTATAACTTTTTTTCTATGATGTTTCAGAAGATAAAAAAACCCCATTTGAGATGAAATTGCGCTAAACCTCGGGCCCGAATTTCAGATCTTATCTCGCTATATTTGTGGAGATATAATTTGAGGAATTTAGGTTTTTTGCAAACCCCCGAACTACATTCCAAACAGGTGACCTTGGGAAAATCGTCCTAAGTTTCACTCTGAGCATCAGATTGAATTTTAGTAATAAGTTACAGAAAGAGGATGGATAGTAGTTTTTTTGAGTAACATTTTTAGAACCTAAGTTTGAAACAGTGACCCACGGAATGTCGAACAAGGTTTCTCTACTGAAGCAGTCTATACTTAGGTCATCGTGGAAGATTTGGCATAACTCTTTATTGGAGAATGTAATATTGATTTGACTTATGGGGTTAGAAAGATTACTCAGAGGGTTATTTCAAGAAACAAATTCAGACCTTAGAGATCCACAATTACATAGATACATTAGATTCAATATCGAGCTCCTACAAAGTGAAAAAAGGTGTGTAGTTTTTTTTATATTTTTGCATAAGATTGGTTTGAAAAATTAGGTTGAAGGAAGTCAAAGGGCATAGTGAAGCATTATTATCGGTATTAATGCCCTGAAGAAAGAAAATGGAAACACCTAGTAAGCAACATGAAATCTCTACCATGACTCATGAAGAAGAGGAAGAAGTGAAACATGATATATCAAAATTACGAGACTAGGTGCAACAAATTTCACTCATACAAAAAGTAACAGAAGCTAAGATGGATTGTTTAAAGAAAGATGTAGAAGCTAAGATGTATGTCGTGGAAGCTAAGATGGATGGTTTAAAGAAATCAGTATAAGCTAAGATGAATTACGTGGAAGCTAAGATGGACAGCGTGGAAGATAAGATGGATGGCGTGGAAGCCAAGATGGATGGTGTGGAAGCTAAGGTGGATGATTTAAAGAAAGGGATGGAAGATTTGAAGACAAATTTGACAAAGTTTCTACAAGAAATCCTTACTAATGGTGAAAGGGTGGTCAAGGAAACTCATGATGAGAACAAAATAAATGTTAATCATGATTTCATAGACTCTAACATTGGATTGAAGAACCACCATGTTCCAAAGATCAATACGAGGAAGTTCGATGGCAAGGACCCTAGAACATGGATACTATATATGGAGCAATTTTTCGATCTCCATAATGTGCAAAACACACAAAAGGTACCCATTACAACTTTATATTTGGAACCAAATCAGTTTGTATGGTATCGATGGCTTCACTCTCGTAAGAAACTTGTCACTTGGGATATTTTTACAGACGAGATGATAGCACATTATGAGGATACAAAAAGAAACACCTTTTTTAGCCAATTGATAAATCTCAAACAAAAGGGTTCAATGATGGAGCAGATTGAGAACTTCCAAAAATTGAATATAAGGTTAAAAGATATTCGAGAGGAGCATAGGATGGATGTGTTCATAGGGACTTTAAAAGATAACATCCAACATGAGGCTCACATCTGGGAACCAAATCCATTGGAGAAGGCATTCAGGTTGGCAAGAAAAATGGAAAGAAAAATTACGGCAACAAGGAAGCCTACAACTCACAATCATAAAGATGGAAATGTTGCTACCCCTAGCCATCCACAACCTACAAGGTTAACACCACAAAAATTTGAAGAAAAAGGAGCAAAAGGGATTTGTTTTAGTTGTGATAGCAAATACACTAAAGGTCATAAGTGTGCTGAGAAGAAATTATTTTACATAGATTGTGAAGAGAAGGAAGAAAAGGAACAAGAAACGTCAAAAGAAGAGGATATACACCAGGAACAAACCTTAGAAAAATATGAAATGAATCTGACCGTATCTTGTAATGCATTGGTTGGAATTACCACTCCTCAAACTATCAAGATAGAAGGGCATATCAAGAAGAAAAAGTTAATAGTGTTGATTGATTCAGGAAGTACCCATAATTGTATTCATTGTAAGATAACCAAGGAATTGAATTTCTTCCTATATCCAGAACTAGAGTTTCAAGTGATGGTTGCAAGTGGAGGAACCATAAATTGGTCAGGAAAGTGTCATAATATCAAGCTATCCATGGGAGAATATGTATTGAATAGTCAAATTCTTTCCATTCCAATGAGTGGTGCTAATGTTGTACTAGGATTCCAATCGCTATAATCCTTGGGTACAATAGCTTTTAAATTTCAAGAACTTTTCATGAAATTCTCTTCAGAAGTAAAGGAAGTTGAATTAAGGGGTACCGCAGGGAAACCGACAAAGATAATCAGCTCTAACGGAATGAAAAAGCTTCTAAAGAAACAACAACGAGGCATAATTTCACAATTATGTTCACTAGAGGTTCCCACATTGAAATCATCCATTTCTCCAGATCTCCAAAAAGTCTTGGAAAATCATTCCAAGGTATTTGAGACTCCCAAAGGCCTCCCACTTATTCATGATCATGATCATGATATTAATTTGATTCCAAGAAGTGTTCTTCCAAACATCAGGCCTTACAGATATCCCTATGTCCAAAAGACTGAAATTGAACGTATGGTTGTAGAAATGTTAGAGGCTGGTATAATTCAACCTTGTCAAATTTCTTTATCTGCTCTAGTAGTATTGGTTCACAAGAAGGATGAATCATGGTGCATGTGTCCAAATTATAGGGAGCTCAACAAGCTCACTATTAAAGATAAATTTCCCATTACTGTCATTGATGAATTAAATGGATCAATTTACTTCACCAAGTTGGATCTTTGTTCAGGATATCATCAAATCAGAATGAAGACTAAATACATTCTAAAAACAACATTTAGAACTGATGAGGGTCATTATGAATTTTTGGTCATGCCTTTTGGCCTTACTAATGCACCTTTTACATTTCAAGGTTTGATGAATTCCATTTTCAAACCCTTAGAAAACTTGTGTTAGTATTTTTTGATGATATACTAATCTACAACAAGTCTTGGAAGGATCATGTCCAACATGTTGACATGGTGCTCAAACTATTGGAGGAGAAACAATTATATGCAAAAATATCCAAATGTTTCTTTGGAGCACAAGAGGTGGAATATCTGGGCCATATTGTATCTCATGAAGGTGTTAAGGTAGACCCTATCAAAATTAAAACCATTAAGGAATGGAAAATCCCCACATCCGTAAATCATCTGCAAGAATTTCTCCGGTTGACAGGGTATTATCGCAAGTTTGTTAAGAATTATGGGAGAATAGCAGCACCTCTAACAACATTATTGAAGAAAGATGCATTTTCATGGACTCTAGAAGAAAAGAAGGCCTTTGAATATCTTAAAGAGGAAATGTGTCAAGCACCAGTCTTAGCTACATTGGACTTCACAAAAACCTTTATTGTGGAATGTGATGCCTCTGGAAATGGAATTGATGTTGTGTTAATGCAAGAATAAAACCCATTTCTTTCGAAAGTCATCCAATCAAACAAAAGTATTTAAAAAAGGTATTGATGAGAAGGAAATGTTGGCAATACAACATTCACTTAAGAAATGGCGGACCTTAACTAATGGGAAGAAACTTCAAGCTAAAAACAGATCATGATAGTTTTAAATACTTTTTAGAACAAGATTATCTTCTGAAGATCAACAAAAATGGGTCACAAAGGTGTTGGGTTATGAATTTGAAATCTCTATAAAAAAGGGAAGCAAAATGTTGTGGAAGATGCACTCTCGAGAAAGGATGAGGATGTGGATGCATTTTCTTGGACTACAAAAGCAACGAAAGGCTTTGAACATCTTAAAGAGGCAACGTACCAAGCACCAACCTTAGTTACACTAGACTTCACAGAAACCTTTATTGTGGAATGTGATGGCTCAGGGAATGGAAGTGGTGTTGTTTTAATTCAAGAAGAAAGACCCATTTCTTAAACCATTATTGTGGAATGTGATGGCTCAGGGAATGGAAGTGGTGTTGTTTTAATGCAAGAAGAAAGACCCATTTATTTTGAAAGTCATCCAATCAAAGGAAAGTATTTACACAAAGCTATTTATGAGACAGAAATGTTGGCAATAGTACATGCACTTAAGAAATGGCAACCTTACCTAATGGGAAGGCACTTCAAGGTAAAAACAGATCATGATAGTCTTAAATACTTTTTAAAACAAATATTATGTTCAGAAGAGGGTCACGAAGATGTTGGGTTATGAATTTGAAATCATCTACAAAAAAGGGAAGTGAAATGTTGTGGCAGATGCACTCTCAAGAAAGGATGAGGATGTGGAAGCATTTATTTGCGCCATTTATATTATCCAAGCATATTAGATAAACGAAGCAAGGGATGAATGAAATAATGATGAGGAAGCGTGGGCACTCATTCAAAAGATACAACAAGATCCCAGTACATCTGATACATTTAGCTGGAAAAATGAGTCGTTATGGTACAAGGATAGGTTATACTTATGTAAGAATTCACAACTCAAAACAAAAGATTCTTAGGAAATTTCACACCTCTCCCTTAGGAGGGCACTCTGGATTTCTAAAAACGTACCATAGGGTTAAGAAGGAATTTTTTTGGGATGGCCTTAAGTCGGATATTCAAAAGTTTGTGGCAGAATGTTTGGTTTGCAAACAAAATAAAGTTGAAACAATTAAGACCCCAGGACTATTACAACCTTTATTCATTCCAAGCCAACGTTGGGAGGAGGTTTCAATGAATTTTATCATAGGTTTACCCAAGTCTGAAGGAAAGAGTGTTATCATGGGGATAGTTGACAAACTTACCAAGTATGCACACTTTTGTTCATTATCTCATCCATTTAAAGCGAGTATAGTTTCTAGTGCATTTATGGAAACAATTCAAAAGCTACATGGAAACCCAAAGATTATTGTAAGCGACATTGATCCCATTTTCACTGGAAATTTTTGGACATAATTATTTTCTTGTGTTGTACTTAGTTAACTCATAGCTCATGTTATCATCCTCAATCTGATGGGAAAACGGAGATAGTAAACAAATGTTTGGAAGGATATCTTTGTTTTTTTGTATCTGAAAAACAAACACAATGAGTCAAATGGTTGCCTCTGGTTGAATGGTGGTATAACACTTCCTTCCACACTGCAACAAAAGTGACCCCATTTATGGAACTTTATGGATATAATCCACCATCCATCACATCATATTTAAGAGAAAATTCTAAGGTTCAAGCAGTGGAAGATCACATTGAGCATCAACAACAAGTTCTCCAACTCTTAAAGGATAACCTCACCTTGGCGCAAAAAAGAATGATACAACAGGCAGATCAACATCGTAGCGAAAGAAGTTTTGATGTAGGTAATTGGGTATTCCTACGGTTACAACCATATAAACAAATGTCCCTGAAGCAAGCTAAGAAGGATAATAAATTATCATCAAAGTATTATGGTCCATACAAGGTGTTGCAAAAGATAGTTACTATGGCATACAAATTGGAGCTTCATGCAACTTCTCGAGTGCACCTAGGATTCCATGTTTCATGCTTAAAGAAGGTTATAGATGACAAGCTTCCAGTTCAAACAATATTGCGAGAACTTGATGAGGAAGGAAAAATAATATTGGAGCTTGAAGAAATCAAAGAAATAAGAACTCAACAACTATGAAATCGATCAATTTCAGAGTATCTCATCAAGTGGAAGAACTTACCATCGAAGATTCCACATGGGAGGATGAGAATTTTTTATAGAAGCATCCATAGCTACTCAAGCGTTGAGGACAACACTTTTTTGAAGGAGAGGGGCATGTTAGGTCCCTATAATACTAGTGATTCCCCCATTACTATTGTCATTGTATCCCTTATTGTTATTGTTGTGCCCCTATTGTCCCCATATTGTTATTATTGTGCGCCATACAATCCAACTATTATTATTTTTGTGCCTTTATATTAGTATTGTTAGGTCGAATTTGGTTATATTGTGACCCCTTAGACTCCTATATAGAGAGAGGAGGTTTTGTCATTTGAATCATCTAATAATTGTTCATTTGTGTAATGTAAAAGAGGTTTCCCCCTCCAAGAGACTTATTTCTAAGGAGTTGATCTATATTTTCTATCTTTTTCTGAGCTAGTTTTATAAAAAGGTATTTGTCATGCAAGGGCACAAGCTCGAGCTCACATTATAGGATATTTACTTCTTGACCGGACTACCTCTCCTCATAGTGGTGGGGGATATTGATCCGGTGTTATCTCGTGGGAGGAACATTACTGAGTTCATGGAGCGTCGTTGTCCACGAGGTGTTTGTGTCAAGGGCACGACTATCCCGCTTGTTGATCTAGAGAGGCTAGAGAAACAAGTTGTTGCCACAGCTATCCTATGGATCTTGGGAAGCGAGGCGTTCCACCATGTCACTCGTGGGCAGGTGATGTTAGTTGAGAGTGTTTTGGCCAAGACATACTATGGGTGGGCCCAGATGATGTTGTCGTAGTGAAATGATAGTTGAGTCTTTACAAGAGGTGAGTGAATCATGACTGTGCTTTTGGTACAATGTTATGTGCGTTCTTTTTTGAGAAGATACCTGCTATCTGTTCTCATGTATATATCCAATATGGGGGCCCACAGGACCCTAGGATGCGCTGCTGGGGGAATCTACTGCAGAGAGGAGGAGGAGGGGGATTCAGACAGGTGTTTTGATTTGCATTTTTCACACATTGGGATCAAGATTGACGATTACCCTTATAGAAGGATGAAGTATCAGAGGGATCTTGACTTGCCACTTTTGCCTAGGCAAGCATGGGGACTAAATAGTAAGTGTTACATCGCTATGTTTTATGGTGCATTTTATATTTCTATCACATGTATATGGTACTAAGTGTGAAATATGTTGTATGCAGACATAGCACCAGTGAAGCCAGCAGTATATCTAGGCCAAGCCACAACACCTGGGGTTGTAGAACGGGGGACATCATCATCACAATAGGGTCTAGAGGATACTACGCTGCTTGTTGATTTGCATCGTAGGTTTGATGCACTCTTCACCAGGGTTTCTGAGTGCGGATGGCATGAATTAGAGCATCGGTACACAGATGAGTGCACCAGTCTTCCCTCAAAGTGACGAGGTATCATGCAGCATGTGGTGATGGCATGTCAGGCAGTACATGATCTACATGTGGGTGGAGCGGAGCCTTTGGTGCGAAATCCACTAGACAATGACTAGATGTAGGGACATGTGGGTCCCTTTGATTGTGAATTTTGTGACATGCCATGGGCATGTCGGATGTATTTAGAGCTATGGCTCCAAACACTTTTGCAATACATAATATGATTATGCATTTTATGTGACAGTGATGGTTCACCATTTGTTTGCTTATCTTCTATGGTATACATGTGATAAATGACAATATAGAATGTTGTTTGCAATGGTATCTACATAGTGATTTCAGGCTCTAGGCACATGATTGAAAGTAATGGTTTCAAATTCATGTACCAATAGCTTCACCCATAGATATTTTATAAATAGGACTTGGTGATGCACATGATACAGACAATTCAATTGCATGAAAAGTAGCAAGGAATCTAAATGGAAATGAAGATGAACGATGCGATGAGCGAGGGCATCGACTAAAAAACCTATCACTACATCATATTCAACCTGATTATTGGTTGCAAGCCCAATGCACATTCTATTTGAAAGGACTAATATATGTAAGGGGGTAAAAATGACCCAGGCTGCCTAGGCTAGATTCCGGGAAAAGTAACTTTCCCCATCGGAATGACCAATATACGGTGTGTATGATGGATCCATCTGAAAGGTTCAAAAGACAACTGATGAGATGATGAAATATACCTAACTTCATGGCAGAAAAAAAAGACGCGCAAATCAAAAGGATGTTCTATGAGTGAAATTTCTTGAGGTAGAGCACATTGGGATAATTAGGAAGGAGATGGCCCTCAAAATCCTCTAAAGAAATGCCCCCTTAATTAAGGGTAGGGGTAATCAAGGGTAGACATAGCTTCCATGGTGTCCTCATTAGGCTGAGAGATGGGCAGATGGGAGGGAGACTGATTACATGATGCAACGACGGTACATGGTGCATCATCCTAAGAAAGAATGTTTACATACGGATCATCTAGAATGGTAGACGACAAGCTAGTAGATGGAGGATCTACAGATGTTGAGACCTGGGATTCTATCGAAATAGGTTCGATATAAGTGCACACAAAAACCACAGAAAGGTTTGCCTGCGAGGAACTCAAGGATGATGACAGGTAAAGGATATGGCTTGTCATGTCCATCAACTTGACATCGGGGGGAGGGATCATGATGGTGGGACTAGAGTCTTCCTGTTCTGGTTTAATGGTACCAAAATCCATAGGTAGAGGAGTAGGTTATCCAATATGAGTGGTCTTGTATTTGTGAAGCGCTTGAAGGCAATCACGAAATTTGTCGAGATGAGGGCATCAATGGGAAAAATGATCATAATGATCACACAAGGCACAAGGGTGATTTGTACGTGGTGTTTTGATTTTCAGGGTTGGTCCCAGTAGGTTAACATGGACTTCTAGGATATTTGACTCATTGAATGCTTCATGAACCAATGGTTTAAGTTGAGGATGTTTGTGAAAATTATTGGTGGCGTTACCAACAACTTTACACATTTGACAACTTTGGGGCCTTAGGGGCTGGGGGAGCTTGGGGAGCCTTGTCTTTTGATTCTTTCCTTTTAGCAATTCCTCCCTAGCTAGATGATTTTGCAACAGGAGTGGGTTCTTGTTGAGGTTTTAATGAATTGAAGAAATAGTAGGGGCCGTATGGATCGGTTGGACCGAGGTAAAAGCATGATAAGGTCTTAGCTGACCAGGCAGAATGTTTTTAGGGAATTGATGTACCATACTTGGATCCACAAATTCATGTGAGGTAGGACCAGTAAAGCCATGACAGGGACATAAAATAATCTTGGAGGGGTCAATAGGAAAGGTATCTAGCGAGGGTGATTGGATTTTGGCTACAATACGCGGGTGCCGGGGATGGCTAGGTGTTGGGGGGAAAATTATCTAATGCAGAATGCCTCTATCCCTACTCTGAAGGTGATAGTACTCCAGCAACAACTGAATGCAAAGCTATTCAAAGTTTCTTCTTTATGGGATGAGAGAGGGAAGAAAAGGATGATCTACTAACCGTTATCTTGCGCTTATAGTCGATCCAGTCTTCACTCCTTGCTGATCGCTCCTAGCTCCTTGCCCTTTCACCGGCCCAGCTACACACAGATCCTGTAAAAGCACAAGAAAAGGAAACTACAAGAAGCATACATCCATAATCGATTATAGGATTAGCATAAATCAAATGTACAAACATCTATTCATCATAAAGATACATGCACATAGAAGAATCTTGAATACTTTATTGATAATAGAAGTAAAGTTCTGAGAGAGTTACAACCACAATGGGCCCAATCCAGCAACACCTCCCAGCTGAATGAAATCTCCTCTTCACCTCCTTCAAACAAACACCCAATAGCTCTAATCACAAACCAACAACACTTCCTTACTTTCACAAAATTCCAGCCTCCTTAGACCTCATGAGAGAGCTCTATATATAGGGTTTTGGAGAAAGGATGAGTCATCTTGAGACTGGCCTGAAGCTGACTTGTGTCCTCTCCCACTTTAGTTAATCTTCAGTTCTTGAGTCCACTTGGAGATCAAGACCCTCTTACTCATCATAGGGCGAATTCCTTGAACCAAGAGTCAGTTTGGAAGCTTCCTGGGCAGTTGACACCTTGCAGAATGACTGTGCCACTTGGCCAATCTCGCCCAACGCAGGTAGCCTTCATTGATTTTGAACTTCAGCGCAGGTACAAGGAGGAGCAGTTGACATAAAGCGCAAATGCTCAGTGGAGCAGCTGACATGATCGAAAAATAGCCTATTTTTGAGTGTTTTTGAGTGGAGAACTGATTTTCAGTGCTGTGGTTTGCAGACCTTGTTCCTCTAAGGGTAAGAACAACATGTTTAGGGACTTTGGATCCCTCAGATTATTGACATTTCATGCTCCATGCTGTTAGGCACAAAAATATCTATAACAGTTGCCCCCTAAAGTATGAGGTCGTTTATCGGGTGAAATGCTTTATTAGGAGGATCCGAAGTTCATTCAATCGACTGAGAGGTGCCCTGCAATAAAATACAATACAATACATTATTTTTCATTCTGCTTTCATGATCTAGCTGAGGCGGGCATTCCCATGCTCAGCTTTATAAATTCATTTTGGTACATATAGCAGACGACTGTCTGATGATAGACTGATAATTCTCTGCTGAAATTATCATCCTTTGAGTAGGATGATCATCTGCTGCAACAATGTACATATCAAATGTCTTTATATCCTGAATATATATCGCAGCCCGGATGGATGAAACTAGATCTGGGGTCTTCAATCTCGTTCGATCTTCACTCTAAGTACAAGTCGATCCATGTGAGAATTACGCTGAAGTCGAACATGGAAAGACATCGCTTGATTACCGGTCAATAATGTAAACCGTTAACAAGCGCGAGAGGAATCACCAATAATGACAATGACCGTCAAGGTACTACAGTACAATTCACGTGGTGTGAATAAAGGACTTGGCGTCGAACACCACGCAAAATATTCTGGTCGAAGGTCATTGATGTATACCTGTCGCCGGAAGTGAGAAACTTGCCATTGAGGCATGCAAGCTTCAAAGCACTGGGGGGGTTGTTCCTAGATCAACTTCTTGGATAATGAGCTGAAGTCGACAAGAAGCGATCCATCAAAGGAGGGCCTTAATGAATCCCACATCAGTGACATGGAACGGAGCTAATGACTTTAGTGGAGGTGAAAACAAACTGTGAGATATGATTCAGGGTGGCGATCATGGGTGGATGAAGGATAATGTATGGCAGTGGATGGGACACGGTTGACTCTTTCTGAGCACATCTCTTGAACATATAACGACACTAATGTGATGGATCGGTAGCATTACCCCAAATACGGATGGTTTGGCGAGGGCCATGGTGATGAGACTGGTGAATGAAACAACCCAACCCGATGTGGTACGGAGGACAAAGTGTCATGTTCAAGAGCGACTTGCTACCATCAAAGCTTTTCGAGATTCTCCCAATTTTTCCCCAGTCATTTCTGACCAGTACCTCTTTATTTTTGTCAAGCTTGAGGAGGATAACATATGCTTGTTCTATAACCTGCCCTTCGGGCAAGCCCATCGCTATGTTTTAACGAGGCTAGCGATAGGGAAACTCGTTCTCGTCTAAAGACAAGTTTGTCTCTATTTAATCATTTTAACGAGTCTAGCGACAAAGAAAACTCGGTCCTTTTCATTTTTAGAGAGTCTGAAAAGGTACAGAAAGTTAACTCCAAAATTCCTTTTTCGTCATCTAATCCCTTAAGTCCGAAAAAGTATAAAACAATACAGAAGGGATGAATTTTCAATAACTTTAACGAGCCGAATAAAACAAGCGCTCGACCTTTTTGTGCAATAATCCCTCAGGTCCAAAAAGATTAAAATCTAGAGGAGGGATAGCTCTTCCGGTCCTTTTAACGAGCTGGAAGGCCAAAACTCGGCAAACTTTTCATATTTTACGAGTCAGATGAAAAGAGCTCAAAGAAGACTCGTCTTTTGAGGAACGAGTGATGAACAGGGATAGCTGCAGATTCCAGGTACAAGTTGGAATTTTCCAATCACGGCAGTGTCACAAGGATGGCTAAGTGAAATCACTCTTCGCAGCTGTTCCTCAAAATGGGTAAACAATCATATGGAGGTGAACGATAGGCCAAATGAAATGGAGGTGGCGGGTGCAAACACGACCAAGGCTTTTATGGCTAATAAATTTACGATCACAATGGTTATTTACCGGAATAGGTTCATTTTTTATTTAAAAATGAGCTTAAACTCTGGAGGAAACATTGCTCACTGCTTAGATTTATTTTTTAACGAGCATGAAGACCGCAATAAAACTGCTCGGATCTCGCGTTTATTTTTTAACGAGCATGAACTTTATGCTAAAACTGCTCGATTCTTGCGTTTATTTTTTAACGAGCATGAACTTTATGCTAAAACTGCTCGATAATTTTGTATGCCCCCAGTATAATAATGCAAACGAGGCACATGCCCCCAGCATCTTTTTGAGTTTTTAGGTGATATGACCAATTTTGTCTTGGTTACAGAACATTATGTATGAACTTATATAAACAGCTTATATATTTTGATTTTCGGATTTTATTCTGGTTAATTTACGTGATCCATATGTACAATCTTTGATGATGTGTCCTTTTTTTATAAATGTTGCAAATGTCTATCTAACACATAGTTTGCTAATGAGTCGGTTAATGTGTTTAAATTTCTTGAAATATGTTGATATTGAATTGAATCAAATCGCCTTTCCAAGATCTTAACCCTTAGGAACATGCGATAAATACCTGGATTGCGAACAGAATATATACCATTGAGTTGTAGTATAACGAGTTGTGAGTCTAGCCTGACAATTAGTCGGCGTATGCCACCCGTGATGGCATCAGAGAGTAGTTCTATCAATGCGCTATACTCAGTGATGTTGTTCGTTGATTGCCCAATACATACTCCTCTGAAACTTACTAACTCGCCGCTTGGATCAAAAATGGCCCAGGCTGCGGAGGACAGGTTCCGCGAACTACGACTCGCCCCGTCGGCATATCCAACACATGTCTCCATAAGGTTTGACATCTGCCATCCATAAAAAGGTGGATCACTCGACCAGAACAAGATGCTTTAGCGAAAACAAAATACAACAAAAGCATGCAGGTTACTATTTAAGCATAGTAACGCTTGAGATACAACCCGTTGCGGGGTTGCGCCAGTGGAATTCCATCATAATCCATTAACTCGTAGGCTCCTTTTGCTAACACCCTTTTAACAATATAGGGGCCCATCCATAAGGACTTGAATTTACCTGCTCCCAATTTATCGGATTCTTGATCATAAAGCAAGACCAAATCACCTTCTGAGAAGATACGGGGTTTGACATTTTTGTCGAACTGAGCCTTGACTCGTTTTTTATGGGCCTCGTTAGCCAAAGCGGCATCACGATGGGTTTCATCCAACTGGATTAATTCCAAGAAACGAGCCTCTTCCTCTGAAGTTCCGGGGAGGAGGTCGATCGCGAGTTTAAGCGACGAAATTTCGCACTGGATTGGCAAGACTGCTTCCAGGCCATACACCAGTTGAAAAGGTGTGAACCCGGTTGCATTCTTTACCGAGGTTCGGTAAGCCCACAAAGCTGAGTACAGGATTAGGTGCCATCTTCTTTTATGAACCCCGATCATCCTTTGCAACATACGCTTCAGGACTTTGTTGATTGCCTCAACTTGTCCGTTGGCTTGCGGATAATATGGGGTAGAGCTGTCGTGAGATAGCCCTAGCTTGGCAGCTAATTCGACCATCATGTGATTGCGAAAATGCGATCCATGATCCGTAACTATAGCTTGTGGTACGCCGAACCTGGCGACTACATGATTGAAAAAGAAAAGGGCAGCTGTTTCACCAGTGTTATCCAATGTAGGCATCGCCTCGGCCCATTTGGTAAAATAGTCAACAGCGACTATTATATACCCATGTCCCCCGGTCGAGGTGGGGTTACATTGCATGAAATCGATGCCCCACTTGGCGAATGGCCCAACAGTAACTATAGGCCATAAAGGTGTGGGTGGTCGTCTGGTTTTGCTATCAAAGATTTCACAAGCATGGCAACTTCTGACTGCGGTTATGCAATCTTTGAACATGGTTGGCCAGAAGTATCCTGTTCGTAAGATTCTTTGTGTTGTTGCATATCCAGACTGATGCCCCCCACACGCGCCTGAATGACAATCATTCAGGGCATTTTCGGCCTCCTCATGGGTAAGGCACCTCCTCAGAACTGTATCGACACCACGACGGTAAAGTGTATCACTAACGGTCATGTAGTCTTTTGCTTGGTATCGTATACGTTTTTGTTCGGAGCGAGAGGTGTTAGGCCTGAACTTTTGGGTTTGGAGATAAACTATGATATCTCCATACCATTCATCTCTTACAGATATCAGAAACAAACTTTCATCCACGATTGACTCTTCCGAAGTTTCATCGTTGGATAATGATGGGAGATCGCATAACAATTCTGCGAAAACTAGAGCTTTCTTTGATTTGGATTTTACAAATTCCAGATCAAACTCTTGAAGGATCGCTATCCATTTTGAATATTTGCCCCCCAGCAAATGTCGCGACAGTATATAACTCATGGGGTTGCAATCTGACAGGATGGTAGTTTTCCGAAAGAGGACATAATGTCTAAACCTTTGAATCGCTTGAACAGCTGCAAGCGCTAGTTTTTCAACGTAAGAATATTTACTTTCTGTATCGTTTAAGTTTTTACTTAAATAATAAATAGGATGTTCTATTCCATCGACTTCTTGCACTAAAACCATCACAATGGTCGTATCCGCTGCAGCCAGATACAGGTTAAAATCTCTTTGATAGTCTGGGGCGTACATTAATGATGCTTTTACTAGACATTCTTTCAGAGCATCAAAGGAAGCTTGCGCTACCTGGTCCCAGACAAAAGGTACATCCTTTTTCAAAAGACGAGTATAACCTTTAGCAAGTTCTGCGTAATTTGGAATGAACCTCCTCAGAAAGTTTGCTTTCCCTTGGAGTTTCTGAATTTGAAGAAAATTTGAAGGTGGAGGCAAATTAATGATTGCCTGAACCTTACAGGGGTCGAGACGAATCCCATATTTAGAGATTACAAAGCCAAGTAAATGACCAGAACCGATGCAAAACACACATTTGTGTGGATTGAGTCTTATCTTGTAGTGTCGGCAACGTAGAAATATCGCTCTTAAATGCTGCGGATGATCAGTCCGCTTTCGCGAATGAGCTGGAAGATCGTCAAGATAAGGTTGAACAATGTTCTTGATGTCATGGAAGGCATAATTCATTGCCCTCTGAAACGTCGCCCCTGCGTTCTTTAAACCAAAGGGTAATTTTCGATAAGCGAATGTGCCCCACGAACAAATAAATGCAGTCTTTGACTGGTCCTGTGGGCGGATATTTATTTGATTATACCCGAGAATCCATCCATAAATGAAAATATTTCACATCCGGCGCATTCATCAATTATCTGGTCGATGAAGGGTGTAGGGTAGTTGTCCTTTGGGCAAGCATGGTTTACATCCCTATAATCGACACACACTCTAATCGTCCCTTGTTTCTTCATAACAGGGACAATATTCGATACCCAATCGGTTAGAGGAACCGGGTAGATGAATCCAGCATGGAGGAGTTTTTCAACTTCCGCCTTAATGGCAGCGGCTTTCTTCGGGTCCACCTGTCGAAGCCGTTGTCTTACTGGTTTGACATCGGGATACATTTTAATTTCATGTTCAACTATACTCGAGTCAATGCCTGGCATTTCATCATATGACCAAGCAAAGACATCTCTAAATTCGTGAAAAAGAGCGTTATATATTTCCAGTTCTGAAGGGGAACAACCTTTGCCGACATAAATATTCTCTACAACATCTTCTTTGGTCGAGATATTTATGGCTGTGGTCTCTTCAATATTGGATAGGTTTCGCTCGGAATCCACCGTATTTATAGTATTAGTTAGGAATTCAAATACTGAAGGGTGATAAAGGTCACTTTGAGTATCTTCTTCATATTCCGGAAGAAGGGAACGATGGTGGTGATCATTCCATGGTGTCCCCTCAATCATCATCAATTGTAAGATTCCTTTGTCAGTCCCATGTACTTTCGACCAAGGATCTAATGGGGTTCCATATTCTCTAGATCTATCTACCCAAACGCTTGACGAGCGTTGATTTGGGCTCACCTCCCATGCCTGAAACATTGATTGCTACAATATTTCTAAAGGGCTTGGGGGCAGAACCATTGAATGATCCATGTTGACCTTCGTGGAAGATATCATGTTGCAGTTTGCTACAAATGGTACACTTCCTGTATAAAAAGGAGGTGGTAGCGCGAAAGTTCCCATCAATGTGGGATCTTTCAATAATCCTACTTCGATATCTTGAATTGAATGGTTACTCTCATGGATCATGGGAATGTTTCCTGTAACTTGTGAACCATTTGGGAGGAAATTTTGTTGGTCGACGATCGTAATCCCTCCTTCAAACGGGAATGCGATCTTCCTAAAATAAGTCGACACGA
Organism: Pinus tabuliformis; assembly: GCA_031772625.1. Lineage (NCBI taxonomy): Eukaryota > Viridiplantae > Streptophyta > Pinopsida > Pinales > Pinaceae > Pinus > Pinus tabuliformis. The sequence goes on from CM062815.1 coordinate 133,220,183, forward strand.
CAGCAGCCATGGCATAAATCCATGGTCTACCCAGTAGGATGTTATAGTCAAGATTTCCATCAATGACTTCTACATCAATTTCTACTGTCTTTCCTCCTAGTTCAACTTTCAAATTATTAAGGATACCGTAAGGGGTATAAGTCCTTCCGTCGAAAGCTTTTAAAGTTGTCGATGATCGAGACAAGGTCGAAGATCCTAAGGTTTTCCAGCAACTCATTGACATAATACATGTCGAGGCTCCCTCATCAATTATTGTTCTGTGAACAGTTTTGTTGAGTGCTTTCACTTGAATAAGGAAAGCTAGCTGAGCTGGTAACTGAGGATCATATCCCTTGTGATCAAAGCACACAAGATTGGAATCCTTAGGATCAACCCCACCAATCGCTGATAACAATGCCTGCCTTTGGGTTGGACAATTTTGTAGCACTTCAAGGGTCGACATAGCGGATGGCGATTGGGCCAAATCTTCCACTATATTATAATGTTGCGCCGCTCTGGCGCGAGGATTAAATGTCGACTTGTGTACTACACCCTTTGGCGGTTTTATCGTTAATTCAGGGATGGTAAGTGTTACAACTTCTATCGAAGTTGTTGTCGAACTACTTGGTTGATCTTTACCTTTTTCGTTCGACACCTGAGGGTTCCCATAATCTTTGTTCCTTGTCGAAATCAAAGCATCATTCTGTTGTTTCGAAACCGACAACATAAGGACTTGCGATGGGGAAGCATTTCCATTATCAACCAGATTTTGACCTAGGTTGGGAAATGGATCAGTTAACACAGCTGATGTTTGGGAACTTTTAAAGAACCTCTTTAACTCAGCTTTGAATGGGCAATTCTTTGTGTAATGATCCTCATCATCACATATTAGACATGGATAATTTGGTTTCCCTTTTCCAGGAGGGTTTGAAGAATTTTTTCCAGGGGATGACTCTCCTTGTTTCTTCTTCTTCCCTTTGTTTTGTTTTTTCTTCTTGCTTCCTGGTTGATTGGTTTCTTTGCCTTTATCTTCCGAAACGGCATTTACTTCCGAAGCAAGAATATCTGCTTTTGCATTTTGATCCGAATTCTTACGGGCTTTCTTTGACGAAGCCTTTATCGATTTCGTGTTTGCGGTGCCAATCACGCCATCACCGGCATGAGAGTCACTATTTGATTTAGGAGGGGGAGGAATTGAAAATTCTGGTCTAGGGGCGTCAGGTATTTTGTCATAGAGTGTGCCGGATTGGGTATACACCAAATCCAAATACTGTGCACGAGCAATCACTTGCTCCTCTGTTACGACTCCCCCCTTGGCCACATCTTCCGTAATAGCCGAAAGTAACGACTTTATAAACCATTCAGCTAATAGCTGATCGGGAACATATGTTTTTACCATCCTACAACGACGACGCCACTCATGTATATGATCAGATATATGGGTAGCAGTTGTCTGTTTGAAGTTGGTTAATATTTCTGTCCCTGTTTCATACCTTATCGGTAATTGAAAGTGGGTTAAGAAAGTCGTGGCTAGGGAACTAAAGTTGTCGAAAGAGGCTCTTGGCAATTCAATATACCATTTAGCCGCTGGACCTATCAATGTCCTCTGGAAAAGGCGAAGTCTTATCGAATTGTTGTTAAGGGTGTTCGATGAACACCATAGATGAAAAGTCATCACGTGATTCGACGGGTCTTCACCTGGATTTCCATTGAATTTAGGAATGTCAGATGGAAGTTTATGAGGAATCGCTGGCCACCAAAGGGCATAAGCAACCAGATCGTTGGTTAAATGGTATAATTCAGGTAACTCTAAAGTTGCCACGAATGGTAACTGTTGATTCAGGTTAGGCGAAGCGTAACCAGGGTATGATGGAATCGCTTGAGCAGTGGGTCTTTGCATACCAGCATAATGTAATTGATGTTGGTATGATTGATATGGTTGGTGGACTTGACCACTATAAAGCGGTTGGTTTTGACCATTTTGGATATACGGTTGTCCACTATTTGCAAATATCTGCTGCTCAGACCCTTGGTATACTTGTTGGAACTGCGGTTGTTGGTATTGTACAAGCCATGGTTGTGACGCCATGTTTTGTTTTGCCATGCTAACCATTGGACGAAGGTGTGGGGTAATGGTACCCGCTTGTACTTGTGTCGTCCCACCAGTCGGCGATTGTGGTTGTGACCCATGGTCAAGCGACTGTTGCATTACAACCTGAGGTTGACATGTAACAGGTGTTGCTTGAACTTGCGACACGGTTACAATAGCCGGTGTGGTTGGGATGTTCGTCACAGGTACACACTGTTGCATAGAATATACAATCCTTGGTTGTTGAGGTAGCATAGGTACCCAACTACTTGACGCAATTCCAGTATAACCTGAATACTGTTGAGAACTGCCATATGGATATCCTCCCGGAGGAGGTAATGAAAGGGCATACTGCCCCCCATATGGTAGCAATCCGGAACTCAGAGGGATTGTTAATCCTTGAGGACTAGATGGCCCAAATTGACCTCCATGAGGATCAATCTGTCGAGTTTCAACATAAGAATTACCGGGTATTACTCCGGATGAACAAACTGGAACAAACCATATTGTCGACATAGTCCCTTGTTGGACTCCTTCTAGCTGTTGAGAGCCAGTTGGGACAGCTGGTATGCCGGCAAACATCGTCGGAGTGATGGCAGGGGGTTCTGTTGTCGCTGTGTCATTTGACACAGTCCTAGATGATGACGGTTGTTCAGACATTTTAAGTCTATCCAATAGATTTCCTAGCGATTCTACAGGAACTTCCACTTGTGGTGGATTAACTTCTGATGAAGGAAATAGAGTGACCCCGACTCCAAAATGAGTTGGAGTACTTGCTTGTGGATCCTCTGCAATTTCCTCTATCGCAATCAAACCCGGTGGAAGAGGCAGACCGTCAGGTCCGTAAAATATTTCTGGTGCCGAAGAAGTGGTTGTTTCGACAGCGACAGTCGTTTGGGGAACAAAACTTTCTGGACCGGTTACATATGGAACTGGTTCAGTTACACAAGTATTTGCCCCCAGACTAGGATCAGTATTACTGTCCTTCTGTGGCTGTTGAACTTCCTCTATAGAGGCAGGGTTTCCAGAAATGTTAGGAGTAACCGGGACCTCGGATGTAGTAGGAACACTTGTTCTAACTTTCAAAGGAGATTTTGAACCGGTTAAACGAGTTCGCGTTGCCCGTACTGGGTTCGATTCCGGGGACAAAGACGGTTGACTCGCAAGCCTCCGCGAACAACGGATTTTCAATTGACTTTCTTCCACGATTGCGGATTACTCGATCAACCAAAATATTAAAGGGGAAATTTGTGTTTCCGAATTGGATGAATTTTATTAGACGCTTTTAGACACAACTTGCTTTTTCACTTTTTAAGAGTCGAGAAAAAGCTAAAGATGACTCTAGTCTCCTTCGATGTATTAACGAGCCCGAAGTGACAAATGCTCGGTTGGACTTTTTCAGTTATAGAGTTTGAAAAAGGCCAAAAGAAACTGCTTTGGAGATCTAGGCAGAGGGTGTGCCAAACCTTTCGCAAAACCACAGAATACGTTTTACGGTACGGGTGGTCGATCTTCGTGAATGCTGTGTTCACTGCATTGCGATCAGTAGGGTGGCCGACACAGTTTCCTATGGATAAAGGCTTTGATCCTATAGGGGTCTCCCAATATATACGCGACGGTACGTGGGAGCACAATCCGTATTAGTGCCACCGACTCTCAGGAGGAATCACCCACCTTCGTCGAGATCGACAGTCACTATGTTTAACGACGCCGGAACACGTCTCTAGCTTAGACCTCTAGATGTTTGTGTTATGTTTCAAAGCGTTGTTAGGTTCATTCAATATATTTTAAGTTGATCTTTTTTAAAGTTTGCCTTTCAAGGTTCACCACGAGATGTATTGATACAAATTCCTAAATGCAGTGTAAGATGAGAAGCAAGCTTTTTCCAATCTTTCGACTTATGAAAATATTAACTACTGAGGGAAAAGAGAGATAAAATCATTTTCACACAGATCAAAGAGCACTCGCTAATGCACTTTTTCCCTAAATCAACATACAAACTTAATGCAAAATCCAAAAATGCAAGTATTTCTTTTTTTTCTTTCTTAATGTTTGATGAAGTACAGAAAGAAAGTTGTTGTATAATTTCGAATTCAATTTCAAGCGAAAACAAACAAGTTTGTCCAAAATCGAATGACACTTTACGATTCACTTGTTTCGACACTTAGAAATATGTAAATTCAAACCATATAACGAAAGCAAGAATACTCAATCAGCTATGAACAACAAATAAGCTAACTCTTAAGATCAGAAACGACACTTAATCACAGCTCTAGATCTAAGAGGTCAATGCAAGACTGGTTTGCTTTTGTTATGGGAAACTGTAAATGACATAAGAAATACAAAAGAACAAATACAGTTTCTTTATACAACTGAGGCGGAATAATGACAAAGGAAGATGGTTCAGATAGGCCTACTAACTGACAGCAAACAACAAAAACAATAGTGAAAACAGATCAAGACACAACAAGAAACCACAGGAACTGAAGCCAAGACTGGTCCAGCGCAGGTGTAACACTGCCTGTTTGACCTTCAACGTAGGTAGCCCCTTCGGGAACTGTGCTGAAATGCAGACTGCTAGTGTACAACCTGCAATGAAGAACGAGACTTTCGTCCGTCTTGGTTTCCGGGTCACAGATTGCTCAAAAATTCACAGTTTTTGCTCAAATCAGAAGCTATCAGTCAAGGACACACTAAGGGATGTAATGGAGGATGAAAAGCTATCACTAAGAGATTATTAGAGTTCTTGTGGATCAGCTCTTCAACTCATAAACTTGCTCAGAAACTGAGCCAGAGTAGCTTCCCTCTACTTTGTGTTTGATAGATTCAAACACAGTTCGATTTGGTACTCTCCTTGTTTATGAAATGAATAGCAAGAAACACAACAAACTACTAAGACACGATCCCCAGTGGAGTCGCCATTTTGTTGGGGGGAAAAGTATCTAATGCAGAATGCCTCTATCCCTACTCTGAAGGTGATAGTACTCCAGCAACAACTGAATGCAAAGCTATTCAAAGTTTCTTCTTTATGGGATGAGAGAGGGAAGAAAAGGATGATCTACTAACCGTTATCTTGCGCTTATAGTCGATCCAGTCTTCACTCCTTGCTGCTCGCTCCTAGCTCCTTGCCCTTTCACCGGCCCAGCTACACACAGATCCTGTAAAAGCACAAGAAAAGGAAACTACAAGAAGCATACATCCATAATCGATTATAGGATTAGCATAAATCAAATGTACAAACATCTATTCATCATAAAGATACATGCACATAGAAGAATCTTGAATACTTTATTGATAATAGAAGTAAAGTTCTGAGAGAGTTACAACCACAATGGGCCCAATCCAGCAACACCTCCCAGCTGAATGAAATCTCCTCTTCACCTCCTTCAAACAAACACCCAATAGCTCTAATCACAAACCAACAACACTTCCTTACTTGCACAAAATTCCAGCCTCCTTAGACCTCATGAGAGAGCTCTATATATAGGGTTTTGGAGAAAGGATGAGTCATCTTGAGACTGGCCTGAAGCTGGCTTGTGTCCTCTCCCACTTTAGTTAATCTTCAGTTCTTGAGTCCACTTGGAGAATCTTGCTTCCACTTGGAGATCAAGACCCTCTTACTCATCATAGGGCGAATTCCTTGAACCAAGAGTCAGTTTGGAAGCTTCCTGGGCAGTTGACACCTTGCAGAATGACTGTGCCACTTGGCTAATCTCGCCCAGTGCAGGTAGCCTTCATTGATTTTGACCTTCAGCGCAGGTACAAGGAGGAGCAGTTGACATTCAACGCAAATGCTCAGTGGAGCAGCTGACATGATCCAAAAATAGCCTGTTTTTGAGTGTTTTTGAGTGGAGAACTGATTTTCAGTGCTGTGGTTTGCAGACCTTGTTCCTCTAAGGGTAAGAACAACATGTTTAGGGACTTTGGATCCCTCAGATTATTGACATTTCATGCTCCATGCTGTTAGGCACAAAAATGTCTATAACACTAGGGTTTGGCAGCTAGGGTTACGGGCGGAACCTCGCACAGGGCACGGGTAGGGAGCAAGATGTCGTTGTCCGTGTGCAGCAGCAGGAGCAGGAAGAGGTTTATCTGATTCAACTGGCAGCTGGAGGTTGTTCGAAAGTGTTTTCGCAGTAAGACGGGTGTTATCCCTCCATCAGCAATCGCAAAGGCTAATTTCGCTTTTCCCGTTTTACCAGAGTAAGGACAAGGTTTTGCTGGCATCTAGCACTGTTTCAGGCGGTTATCTTGGAACGGCTCCCGTAACCATGGTAAGCCCCAACGAATTGGTCGACTTGGACCCAGAATTGGAAGACATTCTTTCTGTTTGGGGGAAGGAACCGACAGTACAAAATGTGGAGCGGTATTTCGGGGGGTTTGAATACTCCAAGTTAATCTCGGTTTCGCAAGGAAATAAGGTTTTGTCACAGCAAACCGGTAAGGACCATGATAGTTTTGCCATCCAGGCTCGCAGACAAGTACTCCAAAAGCAGCCAGCTAGTGGAGAAGCAGTGGGAAGAGTGTTCACAGCGGGTCATTTTCCCAGTTCTAAGGGCAAAGCAGGGTCAGGAAGATTTCTTCTTTTAGGAGGCATTGAGGATGTGGTAAATTTAGGGCTTGCTTCTGGGTCAGGCAGAAACAAGGGTTCTGAAAGGGTTTCTTTGCTATCTAGGGTCTCTCTGCCGATAAACCCTTCTTTTACAAATGAAAACGATGCAGGAGGGCGCAACGGCCAGATTGGCAGCCTCGAGGGAGAGCCGAAAGGCTACAATGTACCGCCGGATGGGAGGTTCAAAGCAGATATCCCGATACCTGATAACACTGGGCCTTATCAGTCTTTTTCGAAGGTAGAGAATCTGTCGGTTCCGCCCTTGGAGGAACCAGAATGGACTGGTCCTTTTGAGGAAGCTAGGGTTTCAGCTGAGGGTTCTGGGAAAAAAGGGGGAAAAAGGAAAACCCAAAGGTCGATTGGATCCCAGGAGGTGGACGGCAACCTGATCCTCGGCATGGAGGTCTCTATCGATGAAACCCTAGTAATGGCAGAGTGCATGCTGGTAGGCAGGGGAAGAGGTAAGAAGTTTTCGTCAGGCTTCTTGCAGACATGGGGAGAACAACGTTTTGTCCGTGACAGACCCCTGGGGTTTGAAGCCTTAGCACTAGCTAAGGGCTGGTTTATGCTCAAGTTCGAGGACAAGGAGGCAGTGGAGTGGGTGCTCGGCAGGAATTGGATTATCGACAATATTCCAGTCCTGTTGAAAAAGTGGAGTCCCTTGTTTGATGCTTTCAAAGAAAAAACCGATGTTTTCCCGGTTTGGGTAAGGGCCCCGGGTCTTCCGTCGTTCCTTTGGACCGAAGCAGTTTTCAAATCCATTGGTAACAGATTGGGAACTTTCTTGGAGGAAGATATGTCTTTCTTGCAGACCAAAGATAGAGCGATGGCACGCATTTTTGTGAGTCTTAATCCCAGCAACGGTCTTGCACAAAAAATCAATCTCCAATTTAAAGATTACGTTTTCGAATAGATATTGGATTATAAGCATCTGCCTTTCCGATGCCATCAATGCCATGAATATGGTCACCTTTCCAAGGATTGCACGTAGGCCAGAAGAAGAAGGCGATTCCGGAGGACCCCTTTTCCAAGCGAACCAGTTTTCAGGCAAGGACCCGTGCCTCAAGAGGAAAAAGGCATGACAGAGCAGAACGCTGAAGACATGGAGATGGAGGGGGGGCAGAACGCAGAAGTGTCGGTGGATTCCCAGCCCCATGAAGTGGTCAAGGACCCAGAAGCACAACTGGAGGATTCTAAGGAGGAGATTGCAAAAGTTTCAATTGATGATCAGCCCGATGCCTCAGTGCCTGAGAAGGGTAAGTGTCCAGATCCTCCTCCTTCCTCTTTTCTTTTTCCAGGGCTTATATCTGATAACCATCAAAATTCTCCTTCGCTTCATTCTTCTCCTAATAATGGTTTAAACCAAATCACTGATCATATTGCGGGCTCCCCTGACATCGACACCCTTTCGGCTGCCATGCCTTCCCTAGATTTAAATAGTGATGATAAGTGGCCTCCTCTTGGTCATCCGGTCCCTCAAACTTCATGCCCCTATAATCTCATATCAATAGTTGGGAAGTCCGGGCCGTCCGTTTCTGTAGGTGGTTTAGGGGTTATGGCCTCCCAAAGCTTACCAAAAAACAAGAGAGGTAGAATTTCGGACCTATCAAAGGCAAAGCTAAAAGCGAAGTTGGATGTAGCTGATGGGAAACAATACTCAATTCCTGGGGTACTTAGAGCGGTGCAGAACCCCGGCTCAGTAATCAAATGATCCTGTCTTCATGGAATTGCAGAGGTTTGGCCAGCAAACCTAAAAAACTGGCCCTTAGAGATTGGCTCCTTTCCTCTAAATCTGACATTATCTTCCTTCAAGAAACTCTGGGAAAAGGGTCGGAAGTGGAAAATATGTTAAGCTCCCTCCTCCCAGGTTGGAAATTTATAGCAATCAACTCATCAGGCCATTCCGGGGGGTTGGCAATAGGCTAAAAAGAAGGAAGAATTAAGGTCATGAACCTATGGGGGTCGAAACAAGTAATGGGTATGGAGATCATTTCCCAGATTTTTCCCTTCCCTTTTTGATTGTTAATATTTATGGCCCCTGCCAAGGTAGGGAGTCTTTCTGGAACGATTTGCTGAACAAATCTTTGATGAAATCGCCCCTATTGATTGTGGGAGGTGATTTAAATTTTTCAATAGGGCGCGTAGAAGCATGGTGTCCTTCAGCAAGGGAAGACCCTCTGTCGGATTTCTTCCTCAGTCTTCTCTTGGATAACAATATCATAGACCCTTCCCCTTCTAAATTGAAACCTACTTGGAGGAATAGAAGGACTGGGGAGGATCGAATTGCAAAAAGATTGGACCGGTTCCTCCTCTCTGAAGGTTTGATCTCAAAGGCTCCTATTTTCAAGTTATGGGTGGAGGAAATTGGCAACTCTGATCATTTCCCTATTTTCCTTGATATCTCCTGCCCTCCCCCTAAGCCTCCTTCCCCCTTTAAATTTAACTCTTCCTGGCTTCAAGATCCCTCCTTTAAAAATCTTTTTGTGGAAACATGGATTCATCCGGACAGGGATGCAAGGGAGGACAAAAGTTTCTTATTCATGGAGAATCTCAAGAGACTGAAGAAGGCAACTATTTCCTGTGCAAAGGATAGGAAGTCCAAACAGAATGAAGAATTAAACAGAATCAGGGAGGAGTTGAAAATTCTGGAAAGCACCGAGGAGGACGGTTATATCTCGTAGGCCTCCAAGGATAAAATCCTTCAATTGGAGAAGCTTCAGAACAAAATTCTTTTGGATAAGGAGGAAGAATGGAGGCTCAAGAGCATGGCTATATGGTTGAAAGCAGGTGACGAGAATACCAGCTTTTTTCATAACTTTGCAAAAGGGAGAAAATTTGTTAACACCATCTGGAGCCTAAAAGATGAAGAAGGCAAGGAGGTAAATACTTTCTCAGGCCTCTCCGGTCTTTGACAGAGACACTTCCAGAGGCTTTTCTCAGATTCGGGAGAAGCCACAATAGCTGAGGTTATTAGAACTACTCAATGTTTTCCAAGATTTGTCGAAGAGGATGAAGCAGAGGATTTATCAGCCCCTGTTACCAAGGATGAAGTTGAAGCAGCTATGAAACTCATGGCTAAAGAAAAAAGCCCTGGACCGGACGGATGGACTATTGAACTCTTCCTCTTCTTTTTTGATCTAATAGGTTCTGAAATAACTGATGTAGTTGAAGAATCAAGACAGAAAGGAGAAGTTTACAGGCCCTTCAATTCAACATTCATAGCTCTCATTCCTAAAAAGGATGATCCGGAGACCTTTGAAGACTTCAGGCTGATATCCTTATGCAACTGCATATACAAAATTATTGCAAAGGTGATAGCTATAAGAATTTTTCCCATTCTGTCAAGGAATATCTCAATGGAACAATTCGGGTTTTTGGATGGGAGACAAATCCATGAGGCCATAGGAGTAGCCCAGGAAGTCATTCACAGTGTCAGGCAGCAGAAAAAGAAAGGGGTGGTTTTCAAAATTGATCTATCTAAAGCCTATGACCAAATAAACTGGATTTATCTTCGGATGCTGCTAACTCACTTGGGCATGAGATAGGGTTTTGTGGCTCCAGCTGGCAGATTGAGGCTTGAAGAAAAAATGGTATAAGGTTTTATCGCTCCAATTGTTGATGGGGTCTTACCTCTTTTTGGATATTCGCTCACGGAGTGTTTTCATTGGTGGGATTCTATTCAATGTAACGACATGAGTACAACTAGAGATTCAGGTCTTCACACTAGCATCAATGAATTTCTAGAATCTTCAATTAGTTGGGGTTTACATTCCTCAGAGGGTTTCTTATTCCTCCCCCCCCCCCCCATTATTTTCTATTTTCGATGATCTACATGGATATGGGCCGCCAACTAAGGTTTTCTCCTTGTGGTTATTTTCCCCATTTATTTCTCCTCATGGGTTACCGATTTCCATTATGGATCCCTACCTTCATGAAAATATTTTGTTGTTATTGACATACTTGACTACTGTTGGTACCAAATTATGACTGTCCATTTTATTAAAAAATCCTCTTTTGATTATTATTTTGACCATCTAGCCTTCATATTCTAGCTATAATCCTTAGAAACTAAATGATATGATGCCATTATCATAATTTTTAGCTTGAAATTAACTTTTGAAATTACTGTGTTAAAATGACATTTTTCAGAAAATTACAAGAAGCTGTAACTTCTTGTAATTGCTCCATTGTTTGACATATTGCATAGCAGGTGAGCGAATTTGAAGCTTGTGGGAATGAAGCTAAATGTACAAGGATGGTGGATTTCCTATCCACTTTCAAATTTGAAGAAAGTAGGTGTCCAGTGAACGCTAGTCACACCCAACCACCTCAGTAGAATTTCCAGATTTTTGTGAACAAAATAATTTCTATTTTGAGAATTTTTGCATAAAGGAAGGAACTGATCAAATTTATACCTTCTTGGATGTAATTAATAGAATTTTGTTAAGATAATATGGAGCAGAAATAGCTTCTTTTGTTATGGGATTTGTGATAAACAGCCTAGGAGGACAAACTATGTTTAATTGCCAGATTTTGAACATATGAAAGTACAGTTTATGCATTGTTGATTCCAGACTTAATACAGACTTCATTATCAAGCTTATGCCTTCAGATCCAATAGTTACACTCTTCTGAATCGTTTTATATTATGCTTGTGAAGTGTTGAATGACCCTCATCATTACGCTGGTACACTCTGTTTTCAAGTTTCCTTACTAGTTACATATTTGGATTTGAAATTTATTTTATGTGCTGTAAGAAAGGTTATGTTATTGAAGTTATCAATTGAAAAGGACTTGCATTCATTGTGAACAGAACCTTGTTAAAGGATTCAACCAATTCTGATCTTGAAAATTGATATATATGCTCGCTGTCATACAGTTTCCATATTGCTTATTGGCTTTGACTTCGAAGACAGTTCATGGTTTAATTTGCAAGTGATTCAGATTTGTAATTGTTAAATTCAATTTGCAGTTTCATAAGTGACTCTTGTAAAAGATTCAACTGTTATTGGTTTGCAACATTACTTATCTTATTCACTGTTTGATTTAATTAGTTGTTGAAATTACTTTGGATTTTTATGATTGGGAAGGTTCTGTTGAGCAATATTCTTGTAAGAGAATGATAGGATTTTAACTAGCCATTAATACTCTATTTCGTTATCTAGGCAATCGAAACTTCACTAGGTTAGTTTTCATCTAAAATTGAGGCTTAAGTAATTGAAAAAAATGATGACGAACCTATTGTAAAAAAAGCATTGTTGTCTCATTTTACTAAGCTGTCATTAGAACGTTAGATCCTTCTAGATCTATATACTTTAGATGAGCACCTCTAAGTGTACTTTCCTGAATTGATAAAGGAATTAAGAGTTTAACTTACCTTAGTAAGCAAACACCAAACATTTTGGTGCCATTGCCGGGGAGGTGCAACTGGAAAGATTAAAAAAAATCTAAAAAACACTTGAAATCAACAAAACAACAAAAACATAGATTTAAATTTAGTTTTTAAGTCATGATTATTTATGTCTAGATTTAGGGATGAGAACTAACCCACCATTAGGAGCAGAACCATTAGAAAATATTGAGTACATAACATCAACTGCAAAAGTTACTATGGAAAAACTTGAGGAAAAACAAAGAACAGGCCAAAGACTTACTCTCATTGAAAGACAAATCCTACTAGCTCATGAGGCCAAGAAGAGAAATATACCCTAGAATTCTATAGTAGGAAGACCAAAAGATAGTAGTATAAGAATTCAACAGCCTATCTTTGAAAAAACTTTTCCTCAAGAACTAAAACCAGAGGAAGAGATAGAAACCTTAGACAAATCACAAATCACAATGGCTGAAGATGGAGGATCTAGAGGACCTACTGCAGAACAATTAAGAGAGTATGAAAGACAAATGGACGAAAGGAGAAGAAAAAGAGAAAATGAAGAAAAACACAGAAATGATACTTTGTTTGGAGGAGATCAAAATCCAAATCCACTAGAGGCAGAGGAACCCACATTTAAATTTCCAATTCAAGACAGAGGAGAGTATATGGATGAGGAGATTAAAATGAACATTATACCACCATCTGTATTACCAAACTTTTATGGTATGACATAAGAAGACCCTGATTCATTTTTGTTTGAAATTGACATAGTATGCCGAACCTATGGATATACTGATGACGCACATAGACTTAGAATTTTTCCTGCTACATTAAAAGTAGTAGCACTTAGGTGGTTCATGGGATTAGGTGAACATTCAGTCACTGATTGGATGACATGAGAAAAATCTTTTTGAAGAAGTATCAACCTTACTGTTGATCAAAAGATTCTAAAGATGATATCTTTAGAATGAAACAACAAGAAGATGAGACCTTAGAGGAATACTTGGAAAGACTCTCATATAATCTACAAAATAAAAAACATAGAACCATGTCTGTTGATCTTATTCGAACAATATTTCTTAAAGGCATTCGAGATGAGTATTTAGATGACCTCAATCTCATGGGTAAAGGGGATATTTCCAATTTACCTTTTTAGGAGATTGATGATTTGTGTCAAAAGTATTGTAGAAGTAGGGCAAGAAATGGAAAAAGAGTTATGACATCCAAGATCACAAAATCTGCCACAAGAAATATAACCAGAGCTGAACTAGGCAATTTATTTGAATATTTTAAAATAGATCTTCTAAGTACTTTGGGGAATCAAATAGGCACTTTAAAATAAAAGAAATGACAAGATGAACAAGAAAGAGAGTTATCTATATTTTGTCCCAAATGCAGACAAAAACATGCTTTGAAAGAATGTCCTTTAAATAATGTGCAGATTTGTGGGTTTTGTACAAAAAATCATGACACTAGGGATTGCACAAAGATGAAAATTTTGTAGAATTACGATTTGGAGGCCAATGTAGAAATGGAGAACATTTATTTCATGGGAACTAGAAGGCTATGGCAGCCAAGACCTCCAGGTATGTATCAAAATCCAAATTTAGCGAATTATAACATGCCTGTTCAAAATTCTTGGAATGTTCCTATGCCTTGGAAAAATTGGTTTAATCAACAACAACGAACTTATCCACAACAAGGATGGAAAGGATATTCTTATCCTCAACAGTTTACTCAACAACGACCTCAGCAATATCAACAACCATTTGCTCAACCATATCCCCAAAACTATCAACCACAATATTCTCAGCCGTATCCACAACAATACCCTCAACAACCAATTGCTTATCAACATCAGAATCCCCAACAAGCTTTACCTGCTCCTCCAAAAATAAATTTGCCACAGCTGTAACTACCATCCAACCAACCTCCTAGACCCACACAGCTACTATCTCAACCCATAGCTAACCCAAACAACCGAATAGGTAGACCAGCTTACAACATGGACGAAGGACAATTGTACACAACTCTGCCATTGTAAAATATTGAATTAAGGTCAGGTTGAACTTTGCAAAAAGAATCTCCACCTATTCCAACACAGTCACAAAATGAAAATCAAATTGATGAACAAGAAAATCCAACGCTTAGTAAACAAAATGATCCAACACAACACAATCTAGAACAAGATAAACAAATAAAAACACTACAACCACAGCCAATCCCAAAATGACTACTTCAACCAAAATTACCCACACCATTACCACAATTTGATGTTCTTGATGAGTTAAGAAATGTGTATGTCAAAATTCCATTACTCCAGGAAATCAAGGATATTCTGATTTATAACAAAGCCATTAAGGAGCTCTGTCTCAAAAACCCTGTAAAGAAAAGATTTGATCAAAAAACAATACATGTTACAGGAAATTTAGCTGCCTTGACGTCAAATATCATTTCCATGGAAAAATATGTTGACCCGGGAATACCTAGAGTCACAGCAATTATCAAAAAAATATCAATTCCAAACACTCTGATAGATTTAGGAGCTGCAATAAATGTTATGACATTAGAGACAATGAAAATTTTGCAGCTAACAAATTTATAAACAACCCCGATTGTTTTGGAATTAGCAGATCGCTCTAAAATCAATCCTGAAGGGATACCAGAAGACATAATTGTTTCACTGGACTCTTGGGAGTATCCAGTTGATTTATTAGTACTCCAGCCAAAATCAAACTTAGGAGTACACCCACTCATACTTGGTAGACCATGGTTAGCAATTGCTGATGCATTCATTGGGTGTAGATCAGGTAACATGATCATTTCTAGAGGCACATAAAGAAAATAACTTACCTTGTACCCATCAGCACAAGCACCAACAGTAACACAAAACCTATGGCTTGATGACAAAGTCAATGATAAGGAAGAAATCTACTCTATCTTAAGCATTAATCAAATGTATGATTTTAGGGAGAACAACAATGACGATTTAGTGGAAATGTTTATCTCTTAATCTGATGTTTCAGAGGAATTGAGAAGTGAACAATACATTGCTACAGATCAAATATTAGCACAAAGATTTCAGGAAACGTGTACCATGTATTCTCTGAAAACATTATTTGAAGAATTTTTTCCAATCGAGTCTATTAAAAATACACAAAGTAATACTATAGAAATCAGCCCAGGAAAAACATTGAACATTGGGGCATTTCTAGAAACATCTCCGGAATGGAAATTGCTTGATTTTCTCACCAAATACCAAAATACATTCGCTTGGGACTAGAATGACATGCAGGGAATTCACCTAGAAACTTGCACTCACCATATCTATACAGAGACAAGTTTTCAACCCGTGAGGCAGCCACAGAGACTGATGAAACCCATGCTCAAAGAGATTGTAAAGGATGAATTGCAAAAGCTACTAAAAATAAAGTTCATGTACCCCATTTCCGATAGCCAATGGATATCTCCACTAGTAATAGTCCCTGAGAAAAATGGTAAGTGGTGAGTTTGTGTTGACTATAGAGAACTGAATAAAGCGACCCTTAAAGACTATTTTCCACTACCATTCATTGACCAAGTTTTGGATACTTTAGTTGGAAAAATGTCATATTCCTTTCTCTATGGTTTTAGTAGATACAATCAGATAAGCATACCCTCAGAAGACCAAGAAAAAACAAAATTTACTACTATCCCTAGGCCACATATGGTTACAGTGTGCTACCATTCCGCTTGTGCAATGCACCAACAACATTTCAGAGAGCAGTCTTAGCAATTTTTGCTAATTTGGTCCATGAGTGTGTTGAGGTATATATGGATGATTTTTCTGTATATGGTAATTCCTTTGACAACTCTTTGCAAAATATTGAACAAGTTTTACAACAATGTATAGAAACCAACTTGTCTTTAAGCAATGAAAAATGTTATATGATGATGAATTAGGGAATCAAGGTAGATCAAACCAAAATACAAATTATTGTCAAACCGCCAATTCCAATCAATCCAAAAGATGTAAGGAGCTTTCTTGGTTATGCAAGCTACTATAGGATATTTATTGAAAAATATAGTAGGACAGCCTTGCCTTTATTTAAGATTCTTGCAAAGGATGTACCTTTCATTTGGAATGAGGCATGTGTTTAGTCAATTTAGTGTTCCTAAATTGATGTCATTAATTGTCAACCCGGGGCTCGTAAGCTGATGAAGTGAAGGTGTACTATATGTACTTAAGCAACCTCTTAGAGTTTTTGTCGCTTGGGGTGTTGTTTATGGTTGATTTATCTTCCTAAAATGGAGTGGTGATTTATAAACAGATGAGTGATGGTGTGTGTAAAGTGGATTCTAGATGAGTGAGAGTGTGTGATTAGTGATTTTTAACTACTTGCTGAAAAGGAAAAACTTGAATGAAATAAATGACTTGAAATAACTTGAAAGAAAAGAACCACTTTCTAATGGCATTAGACACCATTCATGTTGCTGCAAAATAAAAGGTAAGAAAATCACTTAAAAGACCAATGATAAAGTTTATCTCTTCCTAAATCTCTGCCTCTAACACATAGTACTGTGTAAGACACGATTAGGAAGTAGCTAAAGATAAGTCTAAGAAATGATAAAAAAATGAGAAAATCTACTTTAAAGACTAGTTATGATATTCAGCTCTCTCTAACTCTCTGCCTCTAACACATAGTATTGTGTAAGACACGATTAGAGAGTAGTTAAAGATTAGTCTAAAAAGCACCCAAAGCCAGCTGCAAGTTATTAGTATTCTGATCTCTAAGAGATAGACAATTTATGATAAAAGAGATCATTCATATGTTAGCAAACCACTTTGAGAAATAAAACTAAAAAAAATCAGCTATGAAAATAAAGTAAAAGAAGCAACTTGAATCTGTCAACTAAAACTACCACTAGATATTTAAGCAAATACACAAACACAAAATCAATCCCGGGCTTAAAAACCTACAAAAGAACAATGCTGATCAGCTAAAAAGAAAGGCTGGAAAATGAAATGACAAGAAGGTAAATTATGCTGTACATGTTTTAACTAAAAGAAATGCTGAATAGAAATAAGGAAATGCTGCACATAAAATACATAAAATACTTTACAAGGCTAACATGAACAGGGGCCCTCCATTCATATCATCCAAAAGAAAACTCAAAGAATTGTAAACTTCAGAACAGCACTTTTTCTATTACTCCATGTGCAGAAAAATACAGTTCAGAGTGCTAGAACAGCACTATAAAAACAGAGTCTTTGAATGCTCTAAAATAACAACAAGTTCATAAAGTGCAGCAAAAAAAAGTAACCTTCAGCGTATGCAAACGCTAGCTTTTATAGGCATCTGAAAGATGGCCTAATGCGTACAGCTAAAACTGGAAAACTAACTAACTGTCATGCGTAATTAAGGAACAAAACACGTCATAATGCTGCGTGGATGAGCTGGAGGTTCTGGTCGGTGTGGGCATTGAATCCATAGTTGGATTATGTCCCGCAGGGCCTGCATAAGACGGACAAGTCACCTTTTAAACTGACGTGACCTAGCAGCTTACGTATCACCGTTAAGCTGCCTTTATTGACCGTAACTTGACCCTCGTTGACCGGAGGTACAGATGACGTGGATGGCTGAACAGATAGCACAGGAACCTCGAGCACCTTGATTCCTAAGTGCCCATGTGACTCATTTGGCAAAATGACACGTGGAACCTTTAGTTTAACAAAAAGGCTGTGGGATCATCAAATGGCCGCGGAATCAGCAGATGGTTGCAGAATCAGCAGATGGCTGCGGAATGCCTGTAAGTATGTCAAAATCTAAACAAAACAGTCACACATTAGCAAAATCCCTAAATCATGCTTAATGCCATCATATGTAATGATCTGGGTGAGTTTATGCAGCAAAATAGAACAAAAGGGAGAGATGAATGAGGGAAACTGTGGAAAATGATGGATAACCAAGTGTAAAGTAGAGACTCTACATACCCCCACTACGAGGGTATTTCATGTCCTCATGCAATCAAAAACATGGTTCAGTCCACTTGCTGGGATGCCTCTGCTAGGACATCCAGCCTTCTCTTCTTTCTTTGTGTGGCCACATTAACCCTTGGCCTTTTTATCAAACACCTGAATTTCAGATTGATTAAAGCTCTGTTTAATTTTCTGCATCTCTTCTTGAGCTTTTTGTTTTCCTTCTGCCACAGACCCATATGAAGCATGGTGTTATCTTGGACCATCTTGTCCACATTGCCCTATATCTTCAGTTTTTCGTTTTCTTGCTTGATGTGGCGATTTAGCACCTCTAGCTCAAATATTTCCTGCTTCAGTGATTGGACTTGTTGCTCCAAGGGTTGAGCAGTGCTTGGCCCAGCCACCGCTTGTTCCAGTGTCTCCAGGTAACTATAAACTTTTTGTTGATCAGGGTCAACCTCAGGTGAATGCCTTGGGCTATGCTCATACTGAAATTCGAATCCTTGTTCAAATTCAGGATCATGCTCAAATGGAATTTGCTCACGTGGAGGACTGGTCTCTAGATGCTCAGCGTGTGAAGGACTTTTCTCCAAGTCAGGACTTGTAGCACCTTTTTGAGGTGAGCTTAAGTCAATGAAGAATGACTGTTTACCCTTTGTGGCCCCTACTTTTCTGTTTTGTAATCTGCTGCTCCTTTCTCTGTTTTTCCTTTGGTACTTTTTGCTTTTGTTTTTCCTCCTTTTTTGGAAAGGGCAGTTTCATGGAGTTTGGCCATTCTTTGTGCTAAGGGCTGAGTGTCTTCCTCACTAGAATTCTCAGGAGTGAGGTAAGTTTCTTGAGCTACAGCTTTTCCTTTATCTTTCTTTTGTTTCATTCTACTCTCTTTTCTCTTTTGAGCAATTTCTTGGGCAAGTTTTGAAAGAGTTTCTGTGATAATTCCTTGAGCTGTTTGATCAGTATCCATAGTAGGCTCAGGATCAATTTCATGTTCAGGATGATGTATATTAGTTTCTTCTACAATCTGCTCTTGAACAACAGTTTCTTCTTGGACAATAGTTTCCTCTTGGACAATAGTTTCCTCTTGGTCAGCAGTTTCAGGGGTAACCTCCTTTCGTTTTCTTCTACTCTTTCTAGGCACAGAGGTTTCTCCTGCTTCCTCAAAATGGTTTCTTACAAGAAATTTCTCCCAGGTATCTCTTTTTTCTTTCAGCTGTTCCTCAACTAGCATTTTAACAAGACCATGATGACATAGATGTGATTCAATGTTTGTTGGGTTCTTTTGAGCCATTGAACACATTTTTCTAAGACTTGAGAGTAGAAAATATGGAAGGTTAATATCATCTCCTAAGAAATGCATCATGACTTTGGCATGGTAAACATATAAGACTCCAAAACTTCCCTCACAAGTAAAGAATTTTTGCACTAGTAACAGTAAAGTTGTCCATTCTTCCTTGACATAAGTAACAGGAATCCCTTTTGTAAAGATGCTGGTATCCATACCTGGGTTCTTCAATATTTGCTTCCACTGTTTGTCTTGGACTGATCGGTTTTTAAACCATCTTTCTCCAGTTTGTGGAAGAGAAGTGGCCTGTGCTATGCTGCTCTCAGTGATTGTAAACTTCAGGTCCCCTATCTCCACTTGATTATCTTTATCCCTGAAGGAACGTGCAAAGGCCTTCGTAACTTCTCTGTGGTAACCTTTAAACTTCTGGATGCATTGGAGCCAGTTTGCTTTCTGCAACGCTTCTTTAACTTGAGGATATCCCTCCAAAAATTTTGAACCCTCGGGTTCTGCCCTTAAAAGTTTACCCATGGACTCTACGGCTCTGTTCTTCAAACTTTTGGAAAAGGGAGGTTACACGGCTTCAACAGTAGCCTTAACACAGTGAATTTACGGCTCTGTTCTAAGTCAAAAGGCTACACGGCTTCAACAGTGACCTTAATACCGTAAAATTACGGCTCTAATGTAACAGCCGTAACACTAGTAACCTGAATTAGCAGAGAGGAATACGTAAAAAAAAACAGAGTATGAGGTAGCAGCGTAGTGAGCACAGCGGAATGAGGGAAATGAGGAAATGAAACAGCGTGAATGAAATGGAGTGATACGAGCGTATGAGGGTTATGAGGTGATGGGTGTAAACGGTTAGGTCCTTAGGCTTCGGTCACAGATCTCCACTTGGCTGCGGGATTATGACTTGGAGAGACGTAGTACAACAGTCTATGTCATTTAGGTACGAAACCCTTAATGAAAGAGCAGCCACAATCCAGTTTCAAAATCGTGATGAATTATGACCGATGAGTGGGGAGATACGTGGATTTTTGGTCGTATGATGGATAAAAACGGATAATAATTACACTTAATGGCAAGAAACATAACCCCGGAACTTTAGAAAAATGTGATAACTGTAAGTTTAGGATTTTAAATCATACCTTAGGTCCGTGTTTGAATTGCTTTTGATTATTTTCCACTAACCCTTCATTGTGTTGTTGTTGTTGCATGACCCTTTTCCACTTATTATTGATGACTTCTGAACTGTAACTTTTCAAACAGACTGTGTTTTTTATGCAGGTGCAGAGAGCTGCAAAATCGTTAGATGGCTGCAGAATCTTCAGATGGCTGCGGAATCTACAGTAGTACCCTCCAGCTGCACAAAATAACTTTAGTTGTCACAAAAAAATGACTTTATTGATGGAGTGAAATGTAATGAATGGATGGATGATAGAAAGACATGAGGTGAAATGAAAGTGATGAGATGGCGAATGAGGTGGATGAAATGGTGAAATGAAATGGAAGAGAGAGAGAGATTTCTTTTTTTTTGGAAAACATGAGGTGTCAGGTGACCCTGATTTTCACCTCAGGTTTTCTGTATGAGACTGCCAATCAGAGAATGGTTTTCAGGCTCATACATTTATTTATTATTTTTTTTTTCTCTTTTTTTTTTTTTCTTTCCTTTTTTTTCAAAAACCAAAGATTAGGCTGATGGAGGAGAAGAATCCTTCTCCACCAACCTGATTGCAGAATCTTCTTTGAACAATTTGACAAACTCTTCTTTTGAGAATGGCTTCTGGTAGATTTTCAAGCGGTGGCCATTCACAATAAGAGGAGTATGAAATTCATCAATAGTTTTTACTCGAACTGCTCCATTGATAAAGACTTCATCAATCTCATATGGCCCAAGCCAATGAGTTTGAAACTTTCCTTTGAAGTCTTTGAATTTTGAATCAAACAATAGAGCCCAATCTCCTCTCTGAAACTTTCTTTCTTTGATATGACGATCATGCCATTTAGATCTTTGGTGCTGAACTAGATCGGTCCTTAGAATTGCATCTTGTCTTATTTCATCTAGCTCATTTAGCTGGTCTATTCTGTGTCTTTGAGCTTCTGAGAGGATCATTCCCAATTGGACTGCCATCTTGAAGGTCTTGATTTGGAACTCAATGGGGAGCAGGACTTCCTTCCCATAAACAAGTTCATAGGGAGAATGTCCTGTTGTGTTCTTCCATGTAGTCCTATAGGCCCATAAGGCTTCAGGGAGCCTTTCCGCCCAATCTCTTCTATGAAGATGAACAGTCTTGGTGATAATGCCTTCAAGAACTTTATTGGTAGATTCCACTTGGCCATTGGATTGCGGATGGTAGGGAGTAGATGTTCTGTGCTTGATCTTATATTCCTCCATCAGCTTCTCCATCAATTTAGATGTAAACTGGCTGCCCTGATCTGTCACAATTTCCCTTGGGACACCAAAACGAGTGAAAATATCCTCAAAAAGAAATTGAACAACTGAATTTTCAGTGGCAGAAGGCAATGCTTTTGCTTCTACCCACTTAGTAACATAATCAGTACAAACCAGTATATACCTCTTTTGCTTTGATGGTGGATTAATTGGTCCAACGAAATCTAGAGCCCATTTCTCAAAGGGTTCGATGCATACCTGAGGCTGTAGAGGCATTTCATTTGAAGGAGTTGGTTTCCCAACTCTTTGGCAGTTGTCACACCTTCTAACATACTGCTTTGCATCTTTAAAGAGAGAAGGCCAATAATATCCTAGAAAAAGGATTTTATAGGCTGTCCTCTTGTCAGCAAAGTGCCCGCCGCATGGTTCATCATGACATGCCTTAAGGATGTCAGGCATTTCATCTTCCCGAACACATCTTCTGATTATACAATCTGGCCCTCTTTTGAACAATTCATTAGAAATCCAAGAATAATGTGCACTCTCCTGAATGATTTTCCTTTTCTCATTACGAAATAAGTGTAGAGGAAGCTTCCCTGTAACAAGATAATTAGCCATATCTGCATACCAAGGAGTCTTGGTAGTCACTGCAAACAAGTATTCATCTGGAAACTTATCTTCTACTGGAGAATCCTCATTAGTGTTTTGGATTCTAGACAAGAAATCAGCTACTGTGTTTTTTTTTCCAGGTCTATCTAACACAGTAATGTTGAATTCTTGTAAGAGTAAAAGCCATCTTGTAACTCTACCATTAGTGACAGGTTTGTTCATTAAATATCTTATGGCAGAATGATCAGTATGGACAAAGGTTTCATAGCCGGTTATGTAGTGTCTAAACTTGTTGATTGCATGTAACACAGCTAAGAACTCTTTTTCTGTAACAGTATAATTTAACTCAGTGGGAGTCAAATTCTTACTTGTGTAATAAATGGCATAATGGATCAAATCCTTTTGTCCCAAAACAGCTCCTAGAGCTGTATCTGAAGCATCAGTAGAGATGTGGAAAGGGAGTTTCCAATTTGGCCCCCTTAAGATAGGTGCTTCAGATATTCTAGACTTTAAAGCTTCAAAGGCAGATTGACACTCAGGATCCCATTTAAACTCACAGTCTTTGGTAAGAAATTTGAAAAGAGGAGATGCTATCCTAGTGAAGTTTTCAATAAATCTTCTGTAATACCCAGTAAACCCAAGAAAACTTCTAACATCCTTCTGGCAATTTGGAACAGGTAACTTAGAGATGACTTCAACTTTGGATTTATCAACCTTAATTCCATCTCCTGAAATATGATGTCCTAAAACAATCCCTTCAGTAAACATCATAAAACACTTTTCATGACTTAAAGAAAGATTTGTTTCCTTACATCTTACCAGTACTTTTTCCAAATTTTCCAAAGCTTCTTCAAATGTATTACCATAAACTGTGAAATCGTCCATGTATACCTCTACACAATCATGAATCAGATCTGAAAAAATTCCTAATACAACCCTTTGAAATGTAGCAGGTGCATTGCACAATCCAAAAGGGAGTACTCGGTAGGCAAAAGTTCCCCAAGGACAAGTAAATGTGTTTTTGTCTTGATCTTCAGGTGCTACCTGAATTTGATTGTACCCACTAAAACCATCCAAGAATGAGAAATACTTTTTACCTGCTAAAGTGTCTAGTACCTGATCAATAAAAGGTAGAGGAAAATGATCCTTTAAGGTTGCCTTGTTCAATTCTCGATAATCAATGCAAACTCTCCATTTACCATTCTTTTTGGGCACTATAACCAAGGGAGAAACCCATTGGCTATCTGAAATAGGGTAAATGAAGTTTACCTTGAGCAATTTCTGGAGTTCTTCTTTCACAATTTCCCTAAGGTTTGGATTCATCCTTCTTTGTGGTTGCCTAATAGGTCTGCTATTCTATTCAATGTAGATGTGATGAATACAAGTCTTAGGATCGATTCCTTTCATGTCAGTGTATTCCCATGCAAAGACAGTGGAATGTTTTTGCAACAGTTTAGTTAATTCTTCTTGTTGTGGTCTTCCCAAGTTTTTGTTAATGTTTAATGTTTTTCCTGGAAGGATTTCAACTGTAGAACTACCAAACTCTTCCATTGAGAAGAGAGACATCTGTCTAGAGGAGAGATATTCAATATCTGCATCTATCTGAAAATGTGTAGAGTCATATTCTAGAGATACTTCAAAATTTTCTAATGTATTTAGAATTTGACTATCTTCACTAATCTCAGAGATGGTTAGAACAGGTTGAATAGTATCTTCATCCTCTACCCATTCATCTTCTCCTATTTCTGTTATAGCTTTTGCTGGGGGATACAAGTTGAATTTCTTGGTGGAATTACCATCTGATATATACATGTCTCCAGACCTACAGCTTATGAAAGCATCAGCTGTGGCCAGCCAAGGTATTCCTAATATAAGAGGATGTCCTCCTAGAATGTTCTTGGGAGTTAAAATCATAAAATCAACTGGATATTCCCAAGAATCTAGAGAGATTGGAATATCTTCCAATACACCATCAGGTTTAATGATTGATCTATCTGCAAGCTGCAGCAAAGTAGGTGTAAAAAGAAGGTTAGGAAGCTTTAATTGATCCATGGTCTGTCTACTCATGATGTTGATCGCAGCTCCTAAGTCAATCAGAGTATTTGGGATTTCAACCCCACTAATATGAGTTTTGACAATAGGGCTACCGGGATCTACATATTTTTGCATGGTAATCTTACCCATCATTATGTCTGCAATTTTTCCAACTAGATGTATCCTTTTAGTATCTCTGGTTCTTTTTCCTGTTTTCTTCAAACTCAACTCCTTTATTGTCTTCGCTAGAATGGGAATTTCTTTAATGGCTTGTAACAAGGGGATCTTGATACATACATTCTTCAATTCATCTAGGAAGCTATAGTCAGGCACCCATATCTGCTTTTCCACCCCTTTGTCAATTTGCAATCTTTCAGGAAAGGGAGGTGTAGCTAAAGGTGTAGGTTTCTCAACTATGGGAGTTGTAGAGGTTGATTCTTTTTCTTTTTATTTTTGGATATTTTGGTTTTGAAGTGATACTTCAGAACTTTTATTGACTTTGAGAGATTCCTCCTCAGAAATGCTTGGTTGTTGAACACTTGTAGAAGGTTGATCTAAGACTCTACCTGATCTAAGTTGTACTTCATTGAGAGGAACAACCATATAGGTAGGGAATGGTTGACCTTCCATCATGTAAGCATTTTGAGGGTTCCTATTATTTGGATTTGGTAATGGCTAAGAGGGAAGTTGATTTGATTTCTGCTGGGATTGAAGTGCTAATTGAGAATTTTGATTTTGTGGAGGAGGTTGTTGTTGTTGAGGGTATGGCAATGATAGTTGTTGACCTTGGTTTGGAAGTTGTGGAGCTTGCTGATTCTGAAATGATGGAGGATATTGATAGAATTGAGAAAATCTCCCATAAGGATTTTGCATGCTTTGCATCCATGCTTGAAAGGCATTTTGAGGTTGAGGCCAAGGTTGTTGCCAAGGATTCCAATTTGGTTGGGATTGAGAATTCATAGAGTTGTTAAACCCTTGATTCTGTTGTCCTTGCCAAGGTCTCCTTGCAATAAAACAGAGAGATTCAAGTGTATCTGGATCCTCTTGAAAGACTGCTTTGAGGCCAGGAATTGAGGGACAATCCTTGGTCTCATGAGTTTCTGAGCAAATTACACATGTTTCTACAACGTGTGCATCTAAGGGACATTCCCTTAAAGCATGTTTCTTTCTACATTTCGGGCAAAAGATAGCCAAAGCCTCAGCTTCTGCTTTTTGTTTATTGTGAATCTTAAGGGTATCAAGTTGTTCCCTAAGACTCCCTAATATGTCAGTTTTAAATTCATCAAGCATACTGCCGATTTCAGCCCTACTCACTGATCCTGTTGCAGATTTATTTGCCCTAAGGAGAGAAGGATCTCTAGGCCCTTTTTGAGTTTTTGATTTGCCACTTGAGAGATGGATACAAAGTTCTGCTATGTCATTGAGAGAAAGTTGAGAAATATCCCCTTTCCCCATCATGTTTAAGATGTCTATCCATTCATCCCTGATGGCTTTTAATAAGAGGGCTTTTAAGGTCTCTTCATCTAAGGTATTCATTTTTTCTCTTTTCAAGTTATATTGAAACCTTTCAAGTAAATCTTCTAGACTCTCATCTTCTTTTTGTATCATTTTAAAAACCTCGTCCTTGTGATTAGTAGGCTTGCAATAGTCTAAATACCTATCCAAAAATGTCTGTTTCATCTCATCCCAAGTCCTAATGGATTGAGTGAGTAACCCCATCAACCATTTCAAGGCTTGATCCTTCAGTGTTGAAGGGAACAACTTGAGTTTCTGAGAGTCATCCAGGTAGTCATAAGTTCGACACACCACTTCAAACTCAAATAAAAATGTTTCAGGGTCCTCAGTCCTTAACCCATGGAAGTTAGGGAGGACAGATGGTGATATGTTTTTCATGGTGGCTCGGGAATCCTCATTAACAATGGGAAACCCAAATGAATTATCCCCATTTCTATTTCCTCCTCCAATGGGACCTCTACCTCCATTATTGTTATTGTTGTTTCCTTCTCCTCCTCTACCTCTACCTCTACCTCCTCCTTCTTCCTCTGCCATGATGATTCTCCTAGGCATTTCAAAATCTTCTGGTTCCTCTAAAAAAGGTGAATGAGAAGAGATTTCTCCTTCTTCTTCAGATGATTCCAATTCCTCAATTACAATCGGTCTTCATGTAGGAGAAAGAGAAGAATCTCTTCCTGGTTCAAACTCAATAGAAGGTGTAGGAGAGTCAACTCTTGGCTCTTGAATTCCAGGAATTCTAGGACTAGGAGCTTCGGTTGGAGATAAGGGGGGTGTCTCTGGTCTATCCCTTGAAGTAGATGGACTTGTAAAAATTGAACTTCGAGCTCTAGCTAAAAACCGTCCTCTAGAATCTCTAGCTCTATGCATGTAATTTTTTTATTTTTCTTCAAGTCAAGTTAATAGTTCTTTTTCTGTTCTTCCAGTTCACTCTAGGTGCAAGAAGAGAGCATACTCAAGAAACTACCAAATCAATAACTTTCTCTTTTCTGATCCTCCAGTTCACCTTGCAGTGCAAGAGGAGAGCATACTTTGATAGGTTATCAACTTCTTTCCTTGAAATCTTTTTTTATGTTTTTTTTCTAAGAATATGGCTACTTAATTTCACTTCCCCGGCAACGGCGCCAAAATGTTTAGTCAATTTAGTGTTCCTAAATTGATGTCATTAATTGTCAACCCGGGGCTCGTAAGCTGATGAAGTGAAGGTGTACTATATGTACTTAAGCAACCTCTTAGAGTTTTTGTCGCTTGGGGTGTTGTTTATGGTTGATTTATCTTCCTAAAATGGAGTGGTGATTTATAAACAGATGAGTGATGGTGTGTGTAAAGTGGATTCTAGATGAGTGAGAGTGTGTGATTAGTGATTTCTAACTACTTGCTGAAAAGGAAAAACTTGAATGAAATAAATGACTTGAAATAACTTGAAAGCAAAGAACCACTTTCTAATGGCATTAGACACCATTCATGTTGCTGCAAAATAAAAGGTAAGAAAATCACTTAAAAGACCAATGATAAATTTTATCTCTTCCTAACTCTCTGCCTCTAACACATAGTACTGTGTAAGACACGATTAGGAAGTAGCCGAAGATAAGTCTAGGAAATGATAAAAAAATGAGAAAATCTACTTTAAAGACTAGTTATGATATTCAGCTCTCTCTAACTCTCTGCCTCTAACACATAGTATTGTGTAAGACACGATTAGAGAGTAGTTAAAGATTAGTCTAAAAAGCACCCAAAGCCAGCTGCAAGTTATTAGTATTCTGATCTCTAAGAGATAGACAATTTATGATAAAAGAGATCATTCATATGTTAGCAAACGACTTTGAGAAATAAAACTAAAAAAAATCAGCTATGAAAATAAAGTAAAGGCAGCAACTTGAATCTGTCAACTAAAACTACCACTAGATATTTAAGCAAATACACAAACACAAAATCAATCCCGGGCTTAAAAACCTGCAAAAGAACAATGCTGATCAACTAAAAAGAAAGGCTGGAAAATGAAATAACAAGAAGGTAAATTATGCTGTACATGTTTTAACTAAAAGAAATGCTGAATAGAAATAAGGAAATGCTGCACATAAAATACATAAAATACTTTACAAGGCTAACATGAACAGGGGCCCTCCATTCATATCATCCAAAAGAAAACTCAGAGAATTGTAAACTTCAGAACAACACTGTTTCTATTACTGCACGTGCAGAAAAATACAGTCCAGAGTGCTAGAACAACACTATAAAAACAGAGTCTTTGAATGCTCTAAAATAACAACAAGTTCATAAAGTGCAGCAAAAAAAAGGTAACCTTCAGCGTATGCAAACGCTAGCTTTTATAGGCATCTGAAAGATGGCCTAATGCGTACAGCTAAAACTGGAAAACTAACTAACTGTCATGCGTAATTAAGGAACAAAACACGTCATAATGCTGCGTGGATGAGCTGGAGGTTCTGGTCGTTGTGGGCATTGAATCCATAGTTGGATTATGTCCCCCACGGCCTGCATAAGACGGACAAGTCACCTTTTAAACTGACATGACCTAGCAGCTTACGTATCACCGTTAAGCTGCCTTTATTGACCGTAACTTGACCCTCGTTGACCGGAGGTACAGATGACGTGGATGGTTGAACGGATAGCACAGGAACCTCGAGCACCTTGATTCCTAAGTGCCCATGTGACTCATTTGGCAAAATGACATGTGGAACCTTTAGTTTAACAAAAAGGCTGCGGGATCATCAGATGGCTGCGGAATCAACAGATGGTTGCGGAATCAGCAGATGGCTGCGAAATGCCTGTAAGTATGTCAAAATCTAAACAAAACAGTCACACATTAGCAAAATCCCTAAATCATGCTTAATGCCATCATATGTAATGATCTGGGTGAGTTTATGCAGCAAAATAGAACAAAAGGGAGAGATGAATGAGGGAAACTGTGGAAAATGATGGATAACCAAGTGTAAAGTAGAGACTCTACAGCATGTCAAAAAGCAATTGAGAAACTTAAAGAAAAACTAAGCACTACACCAGTTTTGAGAGGACCCAATTGGACTTTACCTTTTCACATCTCAACTGATGCATCCAACACAGCAGTAGGGGCTTCGTTAGGGGAAAAATAAGATGCTCTAACTTATGCCATTTACTTTATCAGTAAAAATTTGACACATGTTGAACTCAACTACACAGTAACGGAAAAGGAAATGCTTGCAATTATACATGCAGTGAACAAATTTCACCACTACATAACCGGATATGAAGTCCTTGTTCATACTGACCACTTCGCTATTAAATATTTAATAAATAAAATTATTACTAATGGTAGGATCACCAGATGGCTACTCTTATGTCAAGAATTTAATATCACCATACTGGATAGACCAGGGAAAGAAAACCAGGTAGCCGACTACTTCTCTAG
Source organism: Pinus tabuliformis (assembly GCA_031772625.1). NCBI lineage: Eukaryota > Viridiplantae > Streptophyta > Pinopsida > Pinales > Pinaceae > Pinus > Pinus tabuliformis. The sequence goes on from CM062815.1 coordinate 133,249,431, forward strand.
ATTACAAAATCCATGTGAAGTTGTCGAAGTTGAAGATTCATTTCCTGATGAACACTTGTTTACAATTTTAGTATTAACACCATGGTATGCTGACTTTGCTAATTACTTGTCTACAGGAAAAGTGCCACCATCATTCAGTTCAAAGGAGAAGAAAAGACTCATCAAACAAAGTGCAAGATATTCATGGGTTAACGATGACTTGTTTTATATTGGTTATGATATGATTATTAGAAGATGCATTAGAGAGGATGAAATTATTGACATACTAGCATCATGCCATGATCAACCTTGTGGTGGCCATTTTGCAGCAAAGAGGACAAAACACAAAATTCTTAGCCTTGGCTACTATTGGCCATCAATTTTCAAAGATTCAAAAAAGTATGTAAGAAGTTGTGACAGCTGCCAATGCATGGGTAGACCAACCACCTCTGATGATATGCCACTACAGCCACAAGTCCATCTAGAACCATTTGAAAATTGGGCTCTAGACTTTGTTGGACCCATCAATCCACCATCCAAAGGCAAGAAATACATTGTTGTATGTACCGATTATGTGACCAAATGGGTTGAAGAAAAGGCACTTATTAGAGCAACAGAACAAACAGTAGTCAATTTCCTCTTTGAAGAAATTTTTGTAAGATATGGAGTACCTAGAGAGATAGTGATAAAATAAGGGACTAAATTTACTTCTAAGCTAGTTCAAGAAATCATAGACAAGTAAAAATTCAAGCACAGAAGGAGTACACCCTACCATCTGCAGGCCAACGGCCAAGTGGAATCTACAAACAAGATACTAGAGGGGATTATGACAAAAACAATGGCAACAAACAGAAAGGATTGGGTAGATAAGCTCAATGAACCACTTTGGGCATATAGAATCACTTGGAAAAACAAAACAGGGTTTACACCTTATCAGCTAGTGTACGGTAAGGAAGTCATACTACTAATAGAATTTCAAATACCTACATACAAATTGGCAGTAGACCTAGGAATAGATCTATCTGAATCACAGAAGGAACAAATCATGCAATTGAATCAGCTGGATGAAATGAGACTGCAAGCAATGGAAAGGACAAAAATGATACAACAACAGAGGAGGCAATGGCATGATAAGTTAATTAAAAAGAAGGAGTTTCAAGTTGGCAACTGGGCATTACTCTTTGAATCAAAGTTCAAAGACTATAAATCCAAATTTACAACCCAATAGATGGGGCCTTATGAAATCATAGAAGTATTTGAGAACAGATCAGTCAAGCTCACAACCATTGATCAAGAGGAACGCACATTTCTAGTGAACGAGCACAGGCTAAAGATCTATCATAAGCCTGTCAACAAAGAAGATTTCATGACAATGGTATCACAGCAAAAGAAGATACATATAGTATAGCAGCCAGCTGTAATAGCTAAGGCTTAATCAATTCTCTACTTTGAAATTTAAAAAAATAAAAATAAAAAAACAATAATAAAAGCTAAAAAAAAACCAAAATAATGTTTAGATATGAAAACCAGAGATGGCATAATCTAAACATAATTCTTATGAGAAAACCAAGCAATTGGCTTGTAAGAATTCCTTTTCCTTTAGTTCAAGTTTGAAATAAAAGTACTCTGCAACCAACATGACTTGAGGACAAGTCAAACAATCAATAGGGGGGAAGAAAGTTTGAACTTGTTCATGCTTTTTCATCTCCCTAAATTCATCTCCAGCAGAGGAAGAGATTTATTTACATTTTCTAATGGATTCTTAAAAAGTGATTGGTATTTAGTATTTTCAAAATGATTTGATTTTAAAGTCAGAACATATCTCAGAAAGGAACATGTTATATGTAATTTCTCAGCAAGGGACCTGTTATGTCAATTTCTCATTCTAAGGCACGGGACCTGTTCTATGCACATTATCAGAATGGGATCCGTTCAAAGGAAGATTGCATCAACAAAGAAGAAGACCACACCCAAGAAGAAGAAGATTGCAAAGAAGAAGACTGGACTGCACCTAAGAATAAAGAGACTACATTTAAAAGAGAAATGGACACCATCCCATTCTGCCTGAACATATCAAGCAACAAAAGCCAACGCCCAAACAAAGAGATATCAGAGGGCTATAAGAATTTTCATTTTAATATTTTTAGTTTCTTTTATTAATTTCAATTTTTAGATGATGGTTTATGATAATTATTGATTTTAGTTTCTAAATACCTAGTTTATCCTATATCGTTCATTCTTATATCCTGTAGGAGTTAGTCCTACTCTTCTACCTATATCCTATAACTATAACTTATTTCCTATTTCTGAACATTAGTCTTATCTCCTACCTTGTATATATTCCTAAAAGTCTAATCCTTAACACCCACCTTTTGATCCTATACATATATCTCTAATCAACCTATAGTCATAAGTACCAACAGACCTACCAAAAAGCATGCATACTTAAGAACCAATTAAGTCACCAACTTCAGATTGGAAGTATCAATTTGTAAGCCACGGAACCAAATTTTGAAGAAGGGAGCAGGCCACAAATACGAAGGATTTATAAATATTTATGGTTTTCAACCTAAAATTTTTAAAATATAGAAAATAAAACATAATTGATAGACAAAAGGGTATGTGATCATAAGTAAAGATTAATGGCTAGTTCATCAAAATCATCATGACCAATGCTCTTGTGATCTGAAGGTATCATAATGGTTTGTATACCCAATTTTATCATTCAAAGACCGCTACCAAGACTTTGTAGGCCATCATTAAAAATCCTTGTGTAAGGCATTGAAGGGATTATCAGTGAACCATATGCTCCGTGAAGAGAATGAGAGTTCATTGCATAAACATGTAATGAATGAAGTGAGAATGAAACCACTATGATAAAAAGGGGAAGTAAGTATTGTATTCATCATGTAGTATAGGTAGAAGTACAGGCCTATAGAAAACGTTGTGAACGAGAGCTATTTGCCATTCTGAAGGTTATAAAGCAATCCTATCCGAGATACATAAGGGTATAGTGTTACGAGTATGTCTACATACGAGTAAAAGGGCCACGACGCAGTGGAGATTCTACAGAACCGGTTGAAGGGTATTTTGATTTAATTAGCATCATCCTCCACTAAACACGAGATATTCATAGTACTCAAGCTCAGGTAGATTTCTTATCACAATTATGGTAATTTTTTTTTACAGCATAATAAAAACGTAGTAATTTCTTCTCCCTTACATCCGTTAATTCTTCTTATAGTACAGGGTAACCAGAAATTCTTTTTCTCATGGAAAACTGAGCAGAGCCACAACAATCTGACCCCTCTAAATACCATAAGGACTAAATAGACATTTTTAGGGCAAAACAATGGCTGCCATTTTTAGAAAAATACGGTGGGTACAATGAGAAAATGACAAGGGAGTTTTCCTTTTCATTTACTGGAGAGAGACCTATTGTAGGAAACTTGTCTTTTAGAGTCTCCAAAGACACAATTGCTCAAGCAATAGGCATAAGCCCAGAAGGGGAGAAGTATTTAAAACCAAGCAGTTCAAAGAAAAAACATAGACACATTTCATATCCAAGAAAAGGGTATCATAAGTTGACTGGAAATAAGGGATTCCTAGGAGTTGGATTATTCATCCATGGGATGAAATAGTTTATGTCATTCAAGAATTTATAACCTATGAGGGAAGATACAACATTGTACTTATTTATCATATCAAATTGTTAATGCATCTAAGAGGGGACCGCATTATAAGTTTGCCTTATTTTTTTTTACAAAGTTTGACTAAAATGTATAAGACCATAGAAAAGCAAAGGAAAAACAAGGATAAGCGTATATACCATTTTGGTTTGGTAAAAATATTGATTGAATTTGAACTGCAAAAGATAAGTGTGACTTGGAAGAAGTTCTTGTAAACTAATGAGTTTATGATAGATGAGGAGCAAACAAAGTAACAAAATTCACAATAAGAGCATCATAATTCAAAGGAAGGGAAGAAACATGCAGAACTAGTGATTGATGTAGATGCTATAGAGGAAAACGTTTTAGGGTATAGACAGGGTAACTCTGTTCCATCCAACAGTAGTATTAGAACAAGAAGTATGGTAAGGGGGGAAGCTGAGAGAGCTAAACAAGATAAATTTTTTACCACTTATACAAGGAAGTCCAGAAATATCAAGTTTGGTCAGAAAGGGAAAACGGTGGAGGAAGATGACATTCTACAACAGCCCCAGTACGACTACATACAATGATTGGAAAGTAAAGACAAGGAAAAGGAACAACAAGAACAAAAGTTCTCAGGTAAAAACAAGAGAAAACTGGAAAGGAAAATTAAGAGATTACAGCAGTAGCTTATGGAATCAGAAGTCGTGGAAAGAGTGGTAAAAAAGGAAAATGAAACACTCAATATAAAAAGCAAGAAGTTTCAAGAGGAGAATGCAAAATTGAAAAATAAGATTAAAAAACTCACAGCCTATAAAATGAAAATCTGTAGGAAGGCCTATAAAATTTATAAGCAAAAGAAGGCAATTAAAACCAAGTATCAAGTTTTGAAGATGGAGTATGAAGCCCAAATGAACATCAATGATTTATTTCAGAAGCAGAGGTAGAAGCAGAGGCAGAAGGCATAATTTAACAGGTTAGAATTTATTTGCATGAGGGCATGCAAAATCCTGAGTTTGGGGGAATGTTGGTACCAAATTATGACTATCCATTTTATTAAAAAATCCTCTTTTGATTATCATTTTGACAATATAGCCTTCATATTCCAGCTATAAACCTTAGAAACTAAATGATACGATTCCATTATCATTATTTTTAGCTTGAAATTAATTTTTGAAATTATTGTGTTAAAAATGACATTTTTCAGAAAATTACAAGAAGTTGTAACTTCCTGTAATTGGTCCATTGTTTAACATATTTCATAGTAGGTGAGAAAATTTGAAGCTTGTGGGCATGAAGCTAAATGTACAAGGATGGTGGATTTCCTATCCACTTTTGAATTTGAAGAAAGCAGGTGTCTGGTCAACACTGGTCAAACCCGGGCACTTCAGCAGAATTTCTAGATTTTTATGAACAAAATAATTTCTATTTTGAGAATTTTTAAATAAAGGAAGGAACTGATCTAATTTTCACCTTCTTGGATGTAATTAATAGAAATTTGTTAGGATAATATGGAGCAAAAACAACTTCTTTTGTTATGGGATTTCTGATAATTATCTTAGGAGGAAAAACTATGTTTAGTTGCCATATTTTGAACATATGAAAGTACAATTTATGCATTGTTGATTCCAGACTTAATACAAACTTCATTATCAAGCTTATGCCTTCAGATCCAATAGTTACACTCTTCTAAATCATTTTATAGTGTGCTTGTGAAGTGTTGAAGGGCCCTCATCACTACGCTGGTACACTCTGTTTCAAGTTTCTTTACTAGTTACATATTTGGATTTGAAAGTTATTTTATGTGCTGTAGGAAAGGTTATGTTATTGAAGTTATCAATTGAAAATGACTTGCATTCGTTGTGAACAGAAACATGTAAAAGGATTCAGCCAATTATGATATTGAAAATTGATATATATGCTTGCTGTCATACAGTTTCCATATTGCTTATTGGCTTTGACTTCGAAGACAGTTCATGGTTTGATTTCCAAGTGATTTAGATTTGTAATTGTTAAATTCAATTTGCAGTTTGATAAGTGACTCTTGTAAAAGATTCAACTATTATTGGTTTGCAACATTACTTATCTTATTCATTGTTTGATTTAATTAATTGTTGAAATTACTTTGGATTGTTATGATTGGGAAGGTTCTATTGAGCAATATTCTTGTCATTAATACTCTGTTTCATTATCTAGGAAATCAGAACTTCAATAGGTTTATAAAATTAAGGCTTAAGTAATTGAAAAAAACAAGGACGAACCTCTTGTAAAAAAAGCACTATTGACTCATTTTACTAAGTTGTCATTAGAACCTTAGATCGTTCTAGATCTATATACTTTAGATGAGCACCTCTAAGTGTATTTTCCTAGGTTGATAAAGGAATTAAGAGTTTAACTCACCTTAGTAAGTAAATACCAAACAACTACCCTTGTCACCCATGGGCTCTCTTCCCCCTCCTCGCCTCTAGACCTCTCTATCTCGCCTATCGGTTTTGAAGGATTTCTTCCTTTTAGTTATTCAGAAATTGCTTCTCCACCTGGAAGTCTTTCCTCCATTCCTTTTTCTTCTCACAATGTAGTCCCCCCACCAATCTCATTGAAACCTCCTCCCTTGACCACAGTCCCCTCCACAAGAGTCCACTCATTCTCGCAAGCCCAACCCCCCATTTGCTACTAGAAAATTAAAGAATCCCTATGTTAAAGAAAAGAAGGTCCAACTCTCCTTCATTCTGGGCGACGTGATCGATATGCACTAAATCGTTTAAATGTATGAGCTTTCATTGATGGGTTGTGCTCGTGGTCGTCATTTTAGTGGGAAGAAAATATCAGAATGGATGAGAAAGGAGTAGTGTTGTGGGGAAAAGTATCCGACTCGGATGACCCTATCCCTACTCTAAAGGTGACAGTCTTTAGCAACAACTGAAAGTAAAGCTTTGATATTTTCCTTTATGAAAGTACAGAGAGAAGGAAGAAAAGATTAACCAACCGGTGTCTTTCGCTTTTGTCGATCCTTATCCTCTCTCTTTGTCTCTTGTTCCCAGCTCCTTGCTCCCTTTGCCGGTCCAGCTACACACAGATCCTGCACAAACAAGAGAGGAAACTACAAGATACAAGTACTCATAACTGATGCATGGATTAGAGTGAATCAAATATACAAGTAAATACAATACATCAATGCAATACAAGTATATAGGAGAACATTCAAAGCTTTATTGATAAAAGTAACAGGGTTCTGAAAAGGTTACAACCATCAATGGCTCCAATCCAGCAGCACCTCCCCAGCAGCAAGAAGTCTCCTCTTCACCTCTAGTAAAACAATCACCCAATAGCTCTAACTGTAAACCAACAACACCTCCTTGCTTTACAAAAAATTCCAGCCCCCTTAGACCTCATAGAAGAGCTCTATATATAGGAGAGAAGAAGAGAGGATGAGTCAGCTTGAGGCTGGCATAGAGCTGACTAGTGTCCTCTCCCTCTTCAGTTAAACTTCAGTTCTTGAGTCCACTTGGAGATCCTTGCTTACACATGGTGATCAAGTACCTCTTACTCATCACAGGGCGAATCTCATGAACCAAGTGTCAGTTTGGAAGCTTCCTGGGAAATTGACACCTTGCAGAATGACTGTGCCACTTGGCCAATCTCGCCCAGCGCAGGTAGCCTTCATTAGATTTGACTCTCAGCATAGGTACAAGGAGGAGCAGTTGCATTCCAGCGCAGATGCTCAGTGGAGCAGCTGACATGATCCAAAATTAGCCTGTTTTGAAGTGTTTTCAGGTGGAGAACTGATTGGAAGTGCTGTGGTTTGATGACCTTGTTCTTTTAGGGGTAAGAACAACATGTTTAGGGACTGAGGATCCCTGTAATTATTGACATTTCATGCTCCATGTCGCAAGGCACAAAAATGTCTATAACAGTTGCCCCCTAAAGTATGAGGCCGTTTATCGGGTGAAATGCTTTATCTAGAGGTTCCGAAGTTCATTCCAGTGCTGAGGAGGCGCCCTGTAATACAATACAATACAATACATTATTTTTTCATTCTATTTTCATGATCTAGCTGAGGCGGGCATTCCCATGCTCAGCTTTATAAATACATTTTGGTACATATAACAGACGATCGTCTGAAGGTAGACTGATAATTTTCTGCTGAAATTATCATCCTTTGAATAGGATGATCATCTGCTGCAATGATGTACATGACAAATGTTTTTATATTTCCTGAATATATATCGCAGCCCGTATGGATGAAACTAGATCCGGGGTCTTCAAACTCGTTCGATCTTCACTCTAAGTACAAGTCGATCCATGTGAGAATTTTGCTGAAGTCGAACATGGAAAGACATCGCTTGATTGCCAGCCAATAATGAAAACCGTTAACAAGCGCGAGAGGAATCACCAATAATGACGATGACCCTCAAGGTACTGTAGTACAATTCACGTGGCGTGAATAAAGGACTTGGCGTCGAACACCACGCAAAATCTTCTGGTCGAAGGACATTGATGTATACCTGTCGCCGGAAGTGAGAAACTTGCCATTAAGGCATGCAAGCTTCAAAATACTGATGGGGGTGTTCCTAGATCAACTTCTTGGATAATGAGCTGAAGTCGACAAGAAGCGATCCGTCAAAGGAGGGCCTTAATGAATCCCACATCAATGACACGGAACGGAGCTAATGATTTTGGTGGAGGTGAAAACAAACTGTGACATATGATTCAGGGTGGCGATCATGAATGGATGAAGGATAATGTATGGCAGTGGATGGGACACGGTTGACACTTTCAGAATGACCCCTCTTGAACATATAACGACACTGATGCGATGGATCGGTAGCATTACCCTAAATGTGGATGGTTTGGCGAGGACCATGGTGATGAGACCGGTGAATGAAACAACCCAACCCGATGTGGTACGGAGGAAAAGTGTCATGTTCAAGAGTGACTTGCTACCATTAAACTTTGATGCTCTCCCAATTTTTCCCCAGTCATTTCTGACCAGTACCTCTTTACTTTTGTCAAGCTTGAGGAGGATAACATATGCTTGTTCTATAACCTGCCCTTTGGGCAAGCCCATCGCTATGATTTAACGAGCCTAGCGATAGGGAAACTCGTTCTCGTCTAAAGACAAGTTTGTCGCTATTTAATCATTTTAACGAGTCTAACGACAAGGAAAACTCGGTCCTTTTCATTTTTAGAGAGTCTGAAAAGGTACAGAAAGTTAACTCCATAATTCCTTTTTCGTCAGCTAATCCCTTAAGTCCGAAAAAGTATAAAACAATACAGAAGGGATGGCTGTTCGGTACTTTTAACGAGCCGAACAAGACAAGCGCTCGATCCTTTTGTGCAATAATCCCTCGGGTCCAAAAAGATTAAAATTTAGAGGAGGGATAGCGTTCCGGTCATTTAACGAGTTGGAAGGCCAAAACTCGGCAAACTTTTCATATTTTACGAGTCAGTGAAAAGAGCTCAAAGAAGACTCGTCTTTTGAGGAACGAGTGATAAACAGGGATAGCAGCAGATTCAAGGTACAGGTTGGAATTTTCCAATCACGGCAGTGTAACAAGGATGGCTAGGTGAAATCACTCTTCGCAGCTGTTTCTCAAAAGAGGTAAACACACAAATGGAGGTGAATGATCGGCCAAATGAACAGTGGAGGTGACGGATGAAAACACGACCAAGGTTTTTATGGCTGATGAATTTACGATCTCAAAAGGTTATTTACCGGGATAGGTTCATTTTTTCCATGAGTTTGAACTCTGGTGGAAACTTTTGCTCACACTTTTCTATTTTTTAACGAGTATAAATTCAGTGGTAAAACTGCTCGAACTTGCGTTTATTTTTTAACGAGCATGAACTATGTGCTAAAACTGCTCAATATACCAGTCATAATAAGAACGCTTCCGGTGAGATAACTATTTTTTAAGGAGCTTTATCTCACAAAGCTATGCTCTAATTTTGGCAAATTTTCTTTTGCCCCACAGGCTTTCTTCATGCAAGGTCAGAAACGGCTAATCCTACGAGTTTAAAGGGTTAGACCTACAGGTTTAAAGGGAGGACCTAAAAATTTAAAAAATAAATAGTTGTCCCTTGCTTACATTCCAAAAGTTTGCATGCCCCCAGGTATAGGATAGAATTTCGAGGCTGCCCCTCCTCTCCCCTACCTCTGCTTTTCTTTGGGTGTTCACAGTTACTTGTCATCTTGCCAATCTAATGTTAACGATACTTGTCTTGTCGTTATTTTAAGGGGTCTTACGCAGTACTCAAGCTTCCCGTCGGCCCACTTTTAACAAACAGCTATTTGTGACAATGGAAGAACGCTACTCAAAGACAAAACATTGGTACTATTGAGGGAGGCTTGCCTCTTTCTTATTATCCGAAGAGGGTTCTATTCTCTGCCGCAAATCAATCTCTTTCTTCGGCGGTGTCTATCATTGGGTTGTCCAAAGATGGTTACCCTCTGTCACAACAATATAGTCCCCTTCTTTGCAGGCTGCCCCTGCTTATCCTTCAAAACATATGTTTTAATGGGCGAGGCTTGAATTCAAAGATGTTTACTACTTGTTGCAATAAGGGAATTCCTACTTGGGCATTGCCCACTTTTTTAGACAAAGGTGAATGACTCTTTTGTCAAACACATAACTTTGACAAAAGAATACTATTCCAGAACAACCCCTCTTCCTTCCACGGACGGGGTACGGACTAGTCATATTCTTCTGCGGAAATTCTTCCTTATACCCGGGGTTTCTTCTGCCCGAAGCAGACCAGGGTGCATGCCCCCTGGGTCCTAGTCTTTCTCTCCGAATCACTCGCATTCATCGGGAAGGAGGACTGGGGGTGGAGGCGTATCTTGAGTGAACAGACCATTTAGGATTGGTATTTGACTATTTGCGATGCGAGATCCCGGAAATGAAAGTTGGTCTACGAGCTTGACCATCCTTCCTTCGTGTGGAAAACACATTACTCTAAAGAGTGAGGAGACTATCGCTCCCATGCAATAAATATAGTCGCGTCCGAGGAGTAGGTTATAATCCAAGGGTCCTTGGATGACCAACACGTTCATATTGACGGTCTTCCCTTTCAATGTAACAGGTACATTGGGGAGGATTCCTAATGGTCGACTCGTTCCTTTATCAAAACCTGAGAGATTTCTTAACTCAGGTAAAAGCGCTGGGGAACCCAGTGCTTTCCAAGCAATAGAGGAAAGGATACTCACAGATGCCCCTTCATCAATAATAGTACCAGCCATAATCATTCTATAGATCTGGACAATGATTCTGAATGGTATACTGGCTGGTAACCGGGGTCTGCCCAGTTGATTCCAATCAAAGGATACAACCAGGTTGCTTGGTGGTGGGACCGAATATACGGCCGGATATGACCCTGATGATGTTCCTTCCTGCGATAAAGGAATGGGCGCATTGCCCTGACGCTCATCAGAGTCGGTGCTGATGAAAAGAACCTGGATGGTGTCATCCTTATTCTCTTCAGTGAGGGTGTCACATGAAGATGACTCCTCGGCGACGGTGTCATTTGAAGACGGATCTTCAATGACGGAGTCATTGGACGATGAAACCTCTGAAGGAAGAACTGGGTCAACTGCCGTTTCGACCTTTAGACTTTCGTCTGGTCTCGATTCAGTAGGTTCATTCTCAATGACTGACACTTCAGCTGACCACTTGAGCGGGTCAACTGGATTTTCAACTATCGAGGGATTAGGCGCGAGTTTTTGGTATCCAGGAGGAAGTCGCAACGGTGAAACCGGGCGATCTTCCAAAACTCTCTTTTCCTCATCTAAGAATGGACATTTGTGGATGGCATGATTGCCTTCACACAATAGACAGGGTGATCTTGGTCCCCTTCTTCGTCCTTCACTCTCGTTAGTTGACGGACTGCAATCAACATGACTATCAGAGGTTGATGCTACCGGATTGTGCAACCTTGGGGACCAGTCCCTTAGTATCCGGGGAATACAAGGACAATCACGATGGAAGTGGATCCCTTTGCAAATGACACATGGCGATTTAGGCCCGGTCGGTGCAGTGTGTGGGTTTTTGTCAGCTTTCTTCTGCTTGCCCCCAGTCGCCTTCGCCAGAGGCTCCTTCTGCTTCTTTTCTCTCTTCTTCTTTTCCTTCTTCTCCTTGGGAGGCTGACTTTTGCCAGCTCTACCTCGCGAAGATGAAGGATCAGAGGAAGTATCGTAAGAGGTGGAAGGCTGGTGGGTAGTTCTAGATTGTTCTGACTGTTGATTCGACTGCTCAGGATTAGTGGCGATCTGGACTACATTAGTTGAAAAGAGCCATACAGGGAGGCCGATTGTCAATCCTGGAAGTGACAATGTAGCCATATGAGGCGCACCAACATCTCCCCAAGAGGAGAAGGGATTTGGACTTCCGCCAAGGTTACTTCCTTGGTTGGTGGGCTCCATACTTTTCAACTGAAAGATCAACGTGGGAATAAAAGGTGATTATGTTCCGCTTAAAATAAATTTTATTAACGACGCTTTTAGACACAAACTTGCTTTTTCATGTTTTAAGAGTCGAGAAAAAGCTAAAGGTGACTCTAGTCGCCTTCGATGTATTAACGAGCCCGAAGTGACAAATGCTCGGTTGGACTTTTTCAGTTATAGAGTTTGAAAAAGGCCAAAAGAAATTGCTCTGGAGATCTAGGCAGAGGGTGTGCCAAACCTTTCGCGAAACCACAGAATACGTTTTACGGTACGGGTGGTCGATCTTCGTGAATGCTGTGTTCACTGCATCGCGATCAGTAGGGCGGCCGACACGGTTTCCTAAGGATAAAGGATAAAAGCCTATAGGGGTCTCCCAATATACGCGACGGTATGCGGGAGCACAAGTCCGTGTTAGTGCCACCGACTCTCAGGAGGAATCACCCACCTTCGTAGAGATCGACAGTCACTATGTTTAACGATGCCGGAACACGTCTCTACCTAGACCTCTAGATGTTTGCGTTATGTTACAAAGCGTTGTTATGTAAATTGGGTTTATTTTAATGTTGATCTTGCTTAACAATTTGCCTTTCAGGATCGCCACGAGATGTATATATACAACTTCCTAAATGCAATCTAAGATGAGAAGCAAAACTTTTCAATCTTTCAACTTTGAAAACCTTAATCTACTGAGGGAAAAGAAAGACACAACTTTTTCCACAGATCATAGAACACACACTAAAAAGCACATTTTCCTAAATCGTCAAGCACACAGTCAAATGCAAAATGCACAATGCATGTATTTCTTTTCGTTATCCTTAATGTTGATGTAAGACAGAAAGGAAACTGTTGTATAATTTTGAATCTAATTTCAAGCAGAAATAAACAAGCTTGTCCAAAATCAAAAAGACACCTTATGATCGACTTGTTTAGACACTGGAAATGTATAGATTCAAACCATAAAATGAAAAACAAACAAACTCAAACAGCCATGAACAGTAATAAAACTAGCTCATAAGATCACAAAAACACTTTTACAGTTCAGGACCTAAGAGGCCATAGCTATACTGGTTCGCTTTTCACAATGGGAAACTGTAACTAAAACAAGAAATACTGAAAGAACATTCACAGTTTCATCACACAGCTGAGGCGGAATGATGTCAAGGAAAGTGGTTTACAGCAAGTACAATGACCAGCAAGCAACAGCAAAAAACCAGTGAAAACAGGGCTCAGACACAATGGGAAACCTCAGCAAGACACTAGCTAACTGGACCAGCGCAGGCTCTGGTCTGTCAGTTTGACTCTCAGCGCAGTTCCCGAAGGGAGAACCTGCGCTGAAATGCAGACTGCCTGTGGACAGCCTGCACTGAGACACGAGAGTTGCGTTTACAAGGAATTCCGGGTCATAAAAAGCTCAAAAATGCACTGTTTTTGCTGAAATAAAAAGCTATAGGTCAAGTACAGGCTAAGGGATGATCAAGAGGATGAAAAGCTATCACAAAGAGTAAAGAGTCTTTTGTAGATCAGCTCTTCAAACCTTGAATTTGCTCAGCAAATGAGCAAGAGTAACAGCCCCTCTACTTCGCTTTTGATATAGTCAAAAGCTTTTCGATTTGGTACTCTTTTCTTCAAGAAATGAATAGCAAAATACTACAAACACCAACAAGATACTAGGCTCCCCAGCGGAGTCGCCAGTTTGTTGTGGGGAAAAGTATCCGACTCGGATGACCCTATCCCTACTCTAAAGGTGACAGTCTTTAGCAACAACTGAAAGTAAAGCTTTGATATTTTCCTTTATGAAAGTACAGAGAGAAGGAAGAAAAGATTAACCAACCGGTGTCTTTCGCTTTTGTCGATCCTTATCCTCTCTCTTTGTCTCTTGTTCCCAGCTCCTTGCTCCCTTTGCCGGTCCAGCTACACACAGATCCCGCACAAACAAGAGAGGAAACTACAAGATACAAGTACTCATAACTGATGCATGGATTAGAGTGAATCAAATATACAAGTAAATACAATACATCAATGCAATACAAGTATATAGGAGAACATTCAAAGCTTTATTGATAAAAGTAACAGGGTTCTGAAAAGGTTACAACCATCAATGGCTCCAATCCAGCAGCACCTCCCCAGCAGCAAGAAGTCTCCTCTTCACCTCTAGTAAAACAATCACCCAATAGCTCTAACTGTAAACCAACATCACCTCCTTGCTTTACACAAAATTCCAGCCCCCTTAGACCTCATAGAAGAGCTCTATATACAGGAGAGAAGAAGAGAGGATGAGTCAGCTTGAGGCTGGCATAGAGCTGACTAGTGTCCTCTCCCTCTTCAGTTAAACTTCAGTTCTTGGGTCCACTTGGAGATCCTTGCTTACACATGGTGATCAAGTACCTCTTACTCATCACAGGGCGAATCTCATGAACCAAGTGTCAGTTTGGAAGCTTCCTGGGCAATTGACACCTTGCAGAATGACTGTGCCACTTGGCCAATCTCACCCAGCGCAGGTAGCCTTCATTAGATTTGACTCTCAGCGCAGGTACAAGGAGGAGCAGTTGCATTCCAGCGCAGATGCTCAGTGGAGCAGCTGACATGATCCAAAATTAGCCTGTTTTGAAGTGTTTTCAGGTGGAGAACTGATTGGAAGTGCTGTGGTTTGATGACCTTGTTCTTTTAGGGGTAAGAACAACATGTTTAGGGACTGAGGATCCCTGTAATTATTGACATTTCATGCTCCATGTCGCGAGGCACAAAAATGTCTATAACAGTTGCCCCCTAAAGTATGAGGCCGTTTATCGGGTGAAATGCTTTATCTAGAGGTTCCGAAGTTCATTCCAGTGCTGAGGAGGCGCCCTGTAATACAATACAATACAATACATTATTTTTTCATTCTATTTTCATGATCTAGCTGAGGCGGGCATTCCCATGCTCAGCTTTATAAATACATTTTGGTACATATAACAGACGATCATCTGAAGGTAGACTGATAATTTTCTGCTGAAATTATCATCCTTTGAATAGGATGATCATCTGCTGCAATGATGTACATGACAAATGTTTTTATATTTCCTGAATATATATCGCAGCCCGTATGGATGAAACTAGATCCGGGGTCTTCAAACTCGTTCGATCTTCACTCTAAGTACAAGTCGATCCATGTGAGAATTTCGCTGAAGTCGAACATGGAAAGACATCGCTTGATTACCGGCCAATAATGAAAACTGTTAACAAGCGCGAGAGGAATCGCCAATAATGACGATGACCCTCAAGGTACTGCAGTACAATTCACGTGGCGTGAATAAAGGACTTGGCGTCAAACGCCACGCAAAATCTTCTAGTCGAAGGTCATTGATGTATACCTGTCACCGGAAGTGAGAAACTTGCCATTGAGGCATGCAAGCTTCAAAGTACTGATGGGGGTGTTCCTAGATCAACTTCTTGGATAATGAGCTGAAGTCGACAAGAAGCGATCCGTCAAAGGAGGGCCTTAATGAATCCCACATCAATGACACGGAACAGAGCTAATGATTTTGGTGGAGGTGAAAACAAACTGTGACATATGATTCAGGGTGGCGATCATGAATGGATGAAGGATAATGTATGGCAGTGGATGGGACACGGTTGACACTTTCAGAATGACCCCTCTTGAACATATAACGACACTGATGCGATGGATCAGTAGCATTACCCTAAATTTGGATGGTTTGGCGAGGACCATGGTGATGAGACCGGTGAATGAAACAACCCAACCCGATGTGGTACGGAGGAAAAGTGTCATGTTCAAGAGTGACTTGCTACCATTAAACTTTGATGTTCTCCCAATTTTTCCCCAGTCATTTCTGACCAGTACCTCTTTATTTTTGTCAAGCTTGAGGAGGATAACATATGCTTGTTCTATAACCTGCCCTTCGGGCAAGCCCATCGCTATGATTTAACGAGCCTAGCGATAGGGAAACTCGTTCTCGTCTAAAGACAAGTTTGTCGCTATTTAATCATTTTAACGAGTCTAACGACAAGGAAAACTCGGTCCTTTTCATTTTTAGAGAGTCTGAAAAGGTACAGAAAGTTAACTCCATAATTCCTTTTTCGTCAGCTAATCCCTTAAGTCCGAAAAAGTATAAAACAATACAGAAGGGATGGTTGTTCGGTACTTTTAACGAGCCAAACAAGACAAGCGCTCGATCCTTTTGTGCAATAATCCCTCGGGTCCAAAAAGATTAAAATTTAGAGGAGGGATAGCGTTCCGGTCATTTAACGAGTTGGAAGGCCAAAACTCAGCAAACTTTTCATATTTTACGAGTCAGTGAAAAGAGCTCAAAGAAGACTCGTCTTTTGAGGAACGAGTGATAAACAGGGATAGCAGCAGATTCCAGGTACAGGTTGGAATTTTCCAATCACGGCAGTGTAACAAGGATGGCTAGGTGAACTCACTCTTCGCAGCTGTTTCTCAAAAGAGGTAAACACACAAATGGAGGTGAATGATCGGCCAAATGAACAGTGGAGGTGACGGATGAAAACACGACCAAGGTTTTTATGGCTGATGAATTTACGATCTCAAAAGGTTATTTACCGGGATAGGTTCATTTTTTCCATGAGCTTGAACTCTGGTGGAAACTTTTGCTCACACTTTTCTATTTTTTAACGAGTATAAATTCAGTGGTAAAACTGCTCGAACTTGCGTTTATTTTTTAACGAGCATGAACTATGTGCTAAAACTGCTCAATATACCAGTCATAATAAGAACGCTTCCTGTGAGATAACTATTTTTTAAGGAGCTTTATCTCACAAAGCTATGCTCTAATTTTGGCAAATTTTCTTTTGCCCCACAGGCTTTCCTCATGCAAGGTCAGAAACGGCTAATCCTATGAGTTTAAAGGGTTAGACCTACAGGTTTAAAGGGAGGACCTAAAAATTTAAAAAATAAATAGTCGTCCCTTGCTTACATTCCAAAAGTTTGCATGCCCCCAGGTATAAGATAGAATTTCGAGGCTGCCCCTCCTCTCCCCTACCTCTGCTTTTCTTTGGGTGTTCACAGTTACTTGTCATCTTGCCAATCTAATGTTAACAATACTTGTCTTCTCGTTATTTTAAGGGGTCTTACACAGTACTCAGGCTTCCCGTCAGCCCACTTTTAACAAACAGCTATTTGTGACAATGGAAGAATGCTACTCAAAGACAAAATATTGGTACTATTGAGGGAGGCTTGCCTCTTTCTTATTATCCGAAGAGGGTTCTATTCGCTGCCGCAAATCAATCTCTTTCTTCGGCGGTGTCTATCATTGGGTTGTCCAAAGATGGTTACCCTCTGTCACAACAATGTAGTCCCCTTCTTTGCAGGCTGCCCCTGCTTATCCTTCAAAACATATGTTTTAATGGGTGAGGCTTGAATTCAAAGATGTTTACTACTTGTTGCAATAAGGGAATTCCTACTTGGGCATTGCCCACTTTTTTAGACAAAGGTGAATGACTCTTTTTTCAAACACATAACTTTGACAAAAGAATACTATTCCAGAACAACCCCTCTTCCTTCCACGGACGGGGTACAGACTAGTCATATTCTTCTGCGGAAATTCTTCCTTATACCTGGGGTTTCTTCTGCCCGAAGCAGACCAGGGTGCATGCCCCCTGGGTCCTAGTCTTTCTTTCCGAATCACTCGCATTCATCGGGAAGGAGGACTGGGGGTGGAGGCGTATCTTGAGTGAACAGACCATTTAGGATTGGTATTTGACTATTTGCGATGCGAGATCCCGAAAATGAAAGTTGGTCTACGAGCTTGACCATCCTTCCTTCGTGTGGAAAACACATTACTCTAAAGAGTGAGGAGACTATCGCTCCCATGCAATAAATATAGTCGCATCCGAGGAGTAGGTTATAATCCAAGGGTCCTTGGACGACCAACACGTTCATATTGACAGTCTTCCCTTTCAATGTAACAGGTACATTGGGGAGGATTCCTAATGGTCGACTCGTTCCTTTATCAAAACCTGAGAGATTTCTTAACTCAGGTAAAAGCGCTGGGGAACCCAGTGCTTTCCAAGCAATAGAGGAAAGGATACTCACAGATGCCCCTTCATCAATAATAGTACCAGCCATAATCATTCTATAGATCTGGACAATGATTCTGAATGGTATACTGGCTGGTAACCGGGGTCTGCCCAGTTGATTCCAATCAAAGGATACAACCAGGTTGCTTGGTGGTGGGACCGAATATACGGCCGGATATGACCCTGATGATGTTCCTTCCTACGATAAAGGAATGGGCGCATTGCCCTGACGCTCATCAGAGTCGGTGCTGATGAAAAGAACCTGGATGGTGTCATCCTTATTCTCTTCAGTGAGGGTGTCACATGAAGATGACTCCTCGGCGACGGTGTCATTTGAAGACGGATCTTCAATGACGGAGTCATTGGACGATGAAACCTCTGAAGGAAGAACCGGGTCAACTGCCGTTTCGACCTTTAGACTTTCGTCTGGTCTCGATTCAGTAGGTTCATTCTCAATGACTGACACTTCAGCTGACCACTTGAGCGGGTCAACTGGATTTTCAACTATCGAGGGATTAGGCGCGAGTTTTTGGTATCTAGGAGGAAGTCGCAACGGTGAAACCGGGCGATCTTCCAAAACTCTCTTTGCCTCATCTAAGAATGGACATTTGTGGATGGCATGATTGCCTTCACACAATAGACAGGGTGATCTTGGTCCCCTTCTTCGTCCTTCACTCTCGTTAGTTGACGGACTGCAATCAACATGACTATCAGAGGTTGATGCTACCGGATTGTGCAACCTTGGGGACCAGTCCCTTAGTATCCGGGGAATACAAGGACAATCACGATGGAAGTGGATCCCTTTGCAAATGACACATGGCGATTTAGGCCCGGTCGGTGCAGTGTGTGGGTTTTTGTCAGCTTTCTTCTGCTTGCCCCCAGTCGCCTTCGCCAGAGGCTCCTTCTGCTTCTTTTCTCTCTTCTTCTTTTCCTTCTTCTCCTTGGGAGGCTGACTTTTTCCAGCTCTACCTCGCGAAGATGAAGGATCAGAGGAAGTATCGTAAGAGGTGGAAGGCTGGTGGGTAGTTCTAGATTGTTCTGACTGTTGATTCGACTGCTCAGGATTAGTGGCGATCTGGACTACATTAGTTGAAAAGAGCCATACAGGGAGGCCGATTGTCAATCCTGGAAGTGACAATGTAGCCATATGAGGCGCACCAACATCTCCCCAAGAGGAGAAGGGATTTGGACTTCCGCCAAGGTTACTTCCTTGGTTGGTGGGCTCCATACTTTTCAACTGAAAGATCAACGTGGGAATAAAAGGTGATTATGTTCCGCTTAAAATAAATTTTATTAACGACGCTTTTAGACACAAACTTGCTTTTTTATGTTTTAAGAGTCGAGAAAAAGCTAAAGGTGACTCTAGTCGCCTTCGATGTATTAACGAGCCTGAAGTGACAAATGCTCGGTTGGACTTTTTCAGTTATAGAGTTTGAAAAAGGCCAAAAGAAACTGCTCTGGAGATCTAGGCAGAGGGTGTGCCAAACCTTTCACGAAACCACAGAATACGTTTTACGGTACGGGTGGTCGATCTTCGTGAATGTTGTGTTCACTGCATCGTGATCAGTAGGGCGGCCGACACGGTTTCCTAAGGATAAAGGATAAAATCCTATAGGGGTCTCCCAATATACGCGACGGTACGCGGGAGCACAAGTCCGTGTTAGTGCCACCGACTCTCAGGAGGAATCACCCACCTTCGTAGAGATCGACAGTCACTATGTTTAACGACGCCGGAACACGTCTCTACCTAGACCTCTAGATGTTTGCGTTATGTTACAAAGCGTTGTTATGTAAATTGGGTTTATTTTAATGTTGATCTTGCTTAACAATTTGCCTTTCAGGATCGCCACGAGATGTATATATACAACTTCCTAAATGCAATCTAAGATGAGAAGCAAAACTTTTCAATCTTTCAACTTTGAAAACCTTAATCTACTGAGGGAAAAGAAAGACACAACTTTTTCCACAGATCATAGAACACACACTAAAAAGCACATTTTCCTAAATCGTCAAGCACACAGTCAAATGCAAAATGCACAATGCATGTATTTCTTTTCGTTATCCTTAATGTTGATGTAAGACAGAAAGGAAACTGTTGTATAATTTTGAATCTAATTTCAAGCAGAAATAAACAAGCTTGTCCAAAATCAAAAAGACACCTTATGATCGACTTGTTTAGACACTGGAAATGTATAGATTCAAACCATAAAATGAAAAACAAACAAACTCAAACAGCCATGAACAGTAATAAAACTAGCTCATAAGATCACAAAAACACTTTTACAGTTCAGGACCTAAGAGGCCATAGCTATACTGGTTCGCTTTTCACAATGGGAAACTGTAACTGAAACAAGAAATACTGAAAGAACATTCACAGTTTCATCACACAGCTGAGGCGGAATGATGTCAAGGAAAGTGGTTTACAGCAAGTACAATGACCAGCAAGCAACAGCAAAAAACCAGTGAAAACAGGGCTCAGACACAATGGGAAACCTCAGCAAGACACTGGCTAACTGGACCAGCGCAGGCTCTGGTCTGTCAGTTTGACTCTCAGCGCAGTTCCCGAAGGGAGAACCTGCGCTGAAATGCAGACTGCCTGTGGACAGCCTGCACTGAGACACGAGAGTTGCGTTTACAAGGAATTCCGGGTCATAAAAAGCTCAAAAATGCACTGTTTTTGCTGAAATAAAAAGCTATAGGTCAAGTACAGGCTAAGGGATGATCAAGAGGATGAAAAGCTATCACAAAGAGTAAAGAGTCTTTTGTAGATCAGCTCTTCAAACCTTGAATTTGCTCAGCAAATGAGCAAGAGTAACAACCCCTCTACTTCGCTTTTGATATAGTCAAAAGCTTTTCGATTTGGTACTCTTTTCTTCAAGAAATGAATAGCAAAATACTACAAACACCAACAAGATACTAGGCTCCCCAGCGGAGTCGCCAGTTTGTTGTGGGGAAAAGTATCCGACTCGGATGACCCTATCCCTACTCTAAAGGTGACAGTCTTTAGCAACAACTGAAAGTAAAGCTTTGATATTTTCCTTTATGAAAGTACAGAGAGAAGGAAGAAAAGATTAACCAACCGGTGTCTTTCACTTTTGTCGATCCTTATCCTCTCTCTTTGTCTCTTGTTCCCAGCTCCTTGCTCCCTTTGCCGGTCCAGCTACACACAGATCCCGCACAAACAAGAGAGGAAACTACAAGATACAAGTACTCATAACTGATGCATGGATTAGAGTGAATCAAATATAGAAGTAAATACAATACATCAATGCAATACAAGTATATAGGAGAACATTCAAAGCTTTATTGATAAAAGTAACAGGGTTCTGAAAAGGTTACAACCATCAATGGCTCCAATCCAGTAGCACCTCCCCAGCAGCAAGAAGTCTCCTCTTCACCTCTAGTAAAACAATCACCCAATAGCTCTAACTGTAAACCAACAACACCTCCTTGCTTTACACAAAATTCCAGCCCCCTTAGACCTCATAGAAGAGCTCTATATATAGGAGAGAAGAAGAGAGGATGAGTCAGCTTGAGGCTGGCATAGAGCTGACTAGTGTCCTCTCCCTCTTCAGTTAAACTTCAGTTCTTGGGTCCACTTGGAGATCCTTGCTTACACATGGTGATCAAGTACCTCTTACTCATCACAGGGCGAATCTCATGAACCAAGTGTCAGTTTGGAAGCTTCCTGGGCAATTGACACCTTGCAGAATGACTGTGCCACTTGGCCAATCTCGCCCAGCGCAGGTAGCCTTCATTAGATTTGACTCTCAGCGCAGGTACAAGGAGGAGCAGTTGCATTCCAGCGCAGATGCTCAGTGGAGCAGCTGACATGATCCAAAATTAGCCTGTTTTCAAGTGTTTTCAGGTGGAGAACTGATTGGAAGTGTTGTGGTTTGATGACCTTGTTCTTTTAGGGGTAAGAACAACATGTTTAGGGACTGAGGATCCTTGTAATTATTGACATTTCATGCTCCATGTCGCGAGGCACAAAAATGTCTATAACAAGTAGGGGGGCCATTCAACTCACTACCAACTTTCAGATACTAGTAAGAGGTTGGCTCATTTTCTTTTTCAACAAGTCTAGAGAGGTTCATTGGGATTTCAATAAGGTTTGGATTATCGACTCCACCCCTTTCATGCTTAATTAATGGACCCCTATTTTTGATCCCACTTGTATAGATGCCAGACAAGGCCCCTATTTGGCTTCAGCTTCCGAAACTAAAAGTATAATTTTGCTTAGAGTAGACTCTTAGGGAAATTGGAAAAAAGCTAGGGGAATTCTTGTAGGTCGACCTCATTTTCCAAGACTCTTTGGATATGAAGGTGGTGAGGGTATTGGTAAATTTTTATATCACATATGACTTATGGGGTGAAATGAAGCTCCAAGTCAAGGCATCACTTCTCTTCATACCTTACTTTATGAGGGCATCCCCATCAGATGTCGCAGATGTCACAAGAATTACCACAATGCTATGAATTATTCACTGGGGTTCCATGGCATGAAAGGAATGTACAAGCCCATATCTCCCAAGATGAAAGAGAAACGATTTGTCCTGATGATGAAGACTCCTTCTGTCCTTTCTGTAACTGTCTCAGCTACCCTTACTATCTTCATGGCTTCGGCTTTCGAACTCAATGCGATTGTTCCTATGATTATTGATGGGGCTTCCATAAAGCACTGATCAACGACAATTTCACTTAGCCACTATTTCGATGATGTCACCTTTGGGTACTCTCTCTTCACCTGTTTCTTTAACTTCTATTCTTAGTTGTATTTTGGATTTGGAGAAATATTGGAATACAATAGAACATGAAATCCTTGTATATATGTTATTGACAGTGATTATAAGCTTGTGTGGCTAGGGTCAGGTGGTAGATATCAGCTTCTTCAATTAGTCCTAGAAGTCACATCCCTTGGGTAGATGACTTCAAGAACAAACTAAATCTAATTTCCATTGTGGCTAATAATTAGAAATGGTTAACTTGATATGAAAAAGGGTATTGTAGTAAAGCCTTATGATTTTTTGATAGCATGTTTAGGTCCTTAGATCAAATGCGTGTTACGCAACCAACTCAAAAAATAGCAGAAAAGATAAATCAACAACTTGAGAAACAGCCTCTTCGAGGGGGGAACCTCCTATACATCATATAAATGAACAATTATTGGATGATACAAATCATTAGACCTCCTTGCTATATATAGGAGTCTTAGGGGTCACAATATAATCAGAGCCTGCATAATAATAATAATGTAAGGGCACAACACTAACAACATGGGGGATGCATGGGCACACCAATAACATTAGGGAGCTACACTAATGATAACAATAAAGGAAATACACTAATTTTATAGTGACAAAACATGCCCCTCTCTTTCAAAAAATTATTGTCCTCAATGCTTGAGTTCTAGATGCTTGTGTATAAAATCCTCATCCTCCCATGTGGAATCTTCAACGGGTAAGTTCTTCCACTTAATGGTTAGGTATATCATGATCTCGACAATTTTCCTCGTTACTACTCCATGATGGGAGAAATAATTGGTAAACATTTGGGGTATGCCCACAATCCACATGGATCCATATGTTTACACTAACAATAATAATAAGGGGCATACACTAGTATTATAGGGGCATAACATGTCCCTCTCCTTCAAAAATTATTGTCCTCAACGTTTGAGTAGTTTTGGATGCTTCTGTATAAAATTCTCATCTTCCCATGTGGAATCTTCAATGGGTAAGTTCTTCCACGTAATGGTTAGGTACATCACGATTCAAATATTTTTCCTCGTTACTGCTCAAACAATCCGTGTTTGGAGAAATAAATGGGAAACAATTTGGGTATGCCCACAATCCACATGGATCCATATGTTTATCGAGCAAGTTCACTTTAACATATTGATGTCACTTTTAGATATGGTTTACCAATTACCTTGTATGGAATAGAGATTAAAAATTTAACCACCAATAGGTTTTTATTATTTTATCTCAATGGGAAAGAAGCAAAATGTCATGCATGAAAAACAGTTTGTAGGTCTCTTCGTCGTGAAGACAACATGCATGAAATTTCAAGTAATAGGAGAAAACACAAGTGCAGGTGATATATGGTTGCTTATAATGGTGCAAAGGCCACAAGTAGAGGTGATATATGAATTGTTTTCACCTACAACATCTCATCCATCCACTCTTATTGACTTTCCTTTGTACCTTTTCATAAAACTACTAGTTTTAATAATTTAAAAGATTAGAAAACACTTCGTGATTTGAAACATGTCGACTAAAGAATATGTAATGTGATTTACCAAAAAATTTATCTTGAAAAATCACTATGAATCACATACGTTTACATTCTCAACAAAAAAAAAAGTATTATAACAAAAATATTGAAATTAAATTTCATTGGGAAGAATTGTTTTTATATTCCATTAGGAGGGAAAGACATATCTTTATATTTCCTTTTTAGCGAACTATCTCATTTTTGAAACCTTCACATCTATGCTCTAATTCACAATTCATGGAGGTCAACATTTTTCCCTCCTATTACATACTTTCAAACACTTTTTTTTTATGTACATATAGTTATGATCTACCCCACTTTTATAAGGTAAACTCCAAGTCATGTATTGCTTTTCATCTAAACTCAGCGACTGAAAATCTATCCTTCAATATTCACCATACTCAACCAATTTAGTGTTCGGTGGTAGAGGAGCATAGCAGCGCAGGTGTGCCTTCTTTGTGTCCTCAAAAACAAAGATGAGTAAAGATGATGCATATGTTGGGGTTCAGAACACCCAAAGCGTCAGGTAAGAAGAAGGAATCTGATCTCTCTCCTACAAGTCCATGGACTCCTACAGTTGTCGGTTCAATTGGCCTGACTAGGTAGTTGAGGTCGGTGCACTGTGATGAGAAGGGAAAATTTAGAATGAACCTGAGGCCTCACTACTCTTCAACTAGTCAAAGGGCCCATTGTTGTAGGGAAAAGTATCTGACTCGGATGACCCTAACCCACTCTAAGGGTGACAGTTCCTTAGCAACAACTGTAAGACAAACTACTGAAGGTTTACTTCTTTATGAAAGCAAAAGAGAGTGGAGGAAGCACTAACCGTTGCCTTGCGCTTAATGTCGAATCCAAACTCTTCTCTTTGGCCGCTTGCTCCTAGCTCTTTGTCCTTCTGCTCGCCCAGCTACAAGGAGATCCTGCAAAACAACAAAGAAGGAAACTACAAGAGGCATGCAATCATAACTGGTTCATGGATTAGTGTAAACCAAACATGCAATCATCACAATATATAATTGAAACAAGAGCACATAGAAGAACCTCAATAGCTTTTATTAATGTAGAAGAAAAGGTTCTGAGAGGATTACAACCATTGCAGGCTCCAACCCAGCAACACCTCCCAGCAGAAAGAGTTGCTCTTCTTCACCTCTCTCAAACAATCACCCAATAACTCAAGAATGAAACCAACAGCATATCATTACTTTGCACAAAATTCCAGCCTCCTGAGCTCATAGGAGAGAGCTCAATATATAGATGAATTGAGAAAGGATGAGTCAGCTTGCAACTGATGTGTAGCTGCCTTGTGTCCTCTCTCTCTTCAGTTAATCTTTAGTTGATCTTCAGTTCTTGAGTCCACTTGGTGAACCTTGCTTCCACTTGGAGAAACAAAGCCTCTGACTCATCACAAGGCGAAATACCTGATCCAAGTGTCATTTTTGGAAGATTCCAAAGCAATGACTCACAGTGCCACATGTCCAAACTCGCCCAACGCAGGTGGGCTTTGTTCTACCTGCTTTGCAACGCAGGTACACCATGGAGCAGTTGTGTTTCAGCGCAGAAGCCTAGTGGAGCACCTGCTTTGATTTCAGGATTGCTTGTTTTTGAGTGTTTTCAGGTGGAGAACTGATCTGAGAGCTGTTGGTTTGCTGACCTTGTTCCTCTAGGGGTAGGAACATCATGTTTAGGGAACTTTGGATCCCTTGGATTATTGACAATTCATGCTTGTTGCTGTAAGGCACAAAATTGTCTATAACAGATGCCCCCTAAAGTATGAGGTCGTTTATCGGGTGAAATGCTTTATTGAGAGGATCCGAAGTTCATTCAATCTGCTGAGAAGTGTCCTGTAATAAGATACAATACAATACATTATTTTTCATACATTTTTCATGATCTGGCTGAGGCGGGCATTCCCATGCTCAGCTTTATAAATACATTTTGGTACATAGAACAGACAATCGTCTGATATAGACTGATAATTCTCTGCCGAATTTATCATCCTTTTCTGATTGTAGACTGATAATTCTCTGCCGAATTTATCATCCTTTGAAAAGGGTGATCATCTGCTGTAATGATGTACATAAATGTCTTTATGTCCTGAATATATATCGCAGCCCGGATGGATGAAACTAGATCCAGGGTCTTCAATCTCTTCCGATCTTCACTCGATGTACAAGTCGATCCATGTGAGAATTTCTTGAAGTCGAACATGGAAAGACATCGCTTGATTACCGGTTAATGATGTAAACCGTTAACAAGCGCGAGAGGAATCACCGATAAGGATGATGACCCTCAAGGTACGGCAGTACAATCTACATGGTGGGAATAAAGGACTTGGCGTCGACCACCATGCAAAATCTTCTGGTCGAAGGTCATTGATGTATACCTGTCGCCGGAAGTGAGAAACTTGCCATTGAGGCATGCAAGCTTCAAAGTACTGAGGGGGGTGTTCCTAGATCAACTCCTTGGATAATGAGCTGATGTCGACAAGGAGCGATCCGTCAAAGGAGGGCCTTAATGAATCCCACATCAGTGACACAGAACGAAGCTAGTGATTGTGATGAGGTGAAAACAAACTGTGATGTATGATTCAGGGTGGCGGTCATGAAGTGGATGAAGGATAATGTATGGCAGTGGGTGGAACACGGTTGACTCTTTACAGAACCACATCTCTTGAACATATAACGACACTGATGTGATGGATTGGTAGCATTACCCCAATTGTGGATGGTGTGGCGAGGACCATGATTCTGCGACTGGTGAATGAAACAACCCAACCCGATGCGGTACGGAGGACAAAGTGTCATGTTCAAGAGCGACTTGCTACCATTAATACTGTGAGGTTCTCCCAATTTTTCCCCAGTCATTGCTGACCAGTACCTCTTTATTTTTGTCAAGCTTTAGGAGGATAACATATGCTTGTTCTATAACCTGCCCTTCGGGCAAGCCCATCGCTATGTTTTAACGAGCTTAGCGATAGGGAAACTCGTTCTCATCTAAAGACAAGTTTGTCGCTATTTAATCATTTTAACGAGTCTAACGACAAAGAAAACTCGGTTCTTTTCATTTTTAGAGAGTCTGAAAAGGTACGAAAAGTTAACTCCACAATTCCTTTTTCGTCTTCTAATCCCTTAAGTCCGAAAAAGTATAAAACAATACATAAGGGATGAATTTTCGATTGCTTTAACGAGCCGAACAAAACAAGCGCTCGATCTTTTTGTGCAATAATCCCTCAGGTCCAAAAAGATTAAAATCTAAAGGAGGGATAGCTTTCCGGTCGCTTTAACGAGCTGGAAGGCCAAAACTCGGCAAACTTTTCATATTTTACGAGTCAGTGAAAAGAGCTCAAAGAAGACTCGTCTTTTGAGGAACGAGTGATGAACAGGGATAGCAGCAGATTCCAGGTACAGGTTGGAAATCTCCAATCACGGCAGTGTCACAAGGATGGCTAAGTGAAATCACTCTTCGCAGTTGTTCCTCAAAATGGGTAAACACACATATGGAGGTGAACGATTGGCCAAATGAACGGATGGAGGTGATGGCATATAAACACGACCAAGGGTTTTTAATATGGCTTTCAAAGGTCACATTTCTCGAGGTTGTTTACCGGTTCATTTTTCTGGGTGAGCTTGAACTGTTAGGGAAAGATTGCTCACAATTTATGTTTATTTTTTAACGAGCATGAACTCCGCACAAAAACTGCTCGATTCTCGCGTTTATTTTTTAACGAGCATGAACATTGCTAAAACTGCTCGATTTATACCAGTCTTAATACAAGGAATGCTTTAGGTGCGGTAATCTTATTTAAGGAGCGATACCTCACTAATTACTCCAATTTGGCAGGTTTTAACTTTTGCCTTTCATCCTTTCTTTATGCAAGCTGGAAACGGCTAATCCTACGAGTTTAACGAGTTAGACCTACAGGTTTAAGGGGAGGACCTAAACATTTAAAAAAATAAATAGTCGTCCCGTGCTTGCACTCCAAAAGGTTTGCATGCCCCCAAGTATAAAGTATAATTTCTAGAGACTGCCCTCTTACTTATTATCCGAAAAATGGTTTTTTGTTTGCTGCTACAAACTAAACTCTCTTTTCGGCGATGTCTATCAGTAGGTTGCTAAGGATGGTGACTACTTGTTACAGCAATTTCCTCTCTTTCTTTGAAGACTGCCCCTACTTATCCTTTAAAACATGCTATTTTAATGGGTGAGGCTTGAAATTCAAAGATGGTGCCTTCTTGCTGTCACAAATAGACCCCCTCCTTAGTAGAGCCCACTTCTTTAGACAAAGGGAGCGATTTTTCGCTTCAACATAACTTTGACAAAAGAATTTTATCCTAGAACAACCCTCCCTTCCACTGCCGGACGGGGTACGGACTAGTCCATCCTTCTGCGGAAATTAAATTTATACCTAAGGTTTTCTCTGCCCGAGGCAGGCCAGGGTGCATGCCCCCTGGGTTCCCATTCTTTTCTTCTCGAATTACTCGCATTCATCGGGAAGTAGAACCGGGGGCGGTGGCATTCCTTGAGTGAATAAACCGTTAAGGGATGGTATTTGACTATTTGCAAGGCGTGATCCTGGAAATGAAAGTTGGTCTGCGAGCTTGACCATTCCTCCTTCGTGCAGAAAACACATGACTCTAAAGAGTGAGGACACTATCGCCTCCATGCAATATATATAGTCTCGTCCAAGGAGTAAGTTATATGCCAAGGGTCCCTGGACGACCATGATGTTCATTCGAACTGTCTTCCCTTTCAATGTAAGCGGAACATTGGGGAGAATCCCTAACGGGTGACTAGTTCCTTTATCAAAACCTGATAGATTTCTCATCTCAGGCAAAAGCGCCGGGCAACCCAGTGCTTTCCAAGCAACAGAGGAAAGGATACTCACAGATGCCCCTTCATCAATAATAGTTCCAGCCATCACCATTCTGTAGATTTGGACTATAATTCTGAATGGGATACTGGCTGGTAACCGGGGTCTGCCTAGTTGATTCCAATCAAAGAATACAACTAGGTTGCTTGGTGGTGGGACCGAATATACGGCCGGATACGACTCTGACGCTGTTCCTTCCTGCGATAAAGGAGTGGGCGCATTGCCCTGATGCTCATCAGAGTCTGTGTTGATGAAAAGAATATGGACGGTGTCATCCTTATCCTCTTCAGTGAGGGTGTCATTTGAAGATGGGTCTTCAATGACGGAGTCATTGACGATGATACCCCTGACGGAAGAACCGGGTCAACTGCCGTTTCGACCTTTAGACTTTCGTCTGGTCTGGATTCAGTAGGTTCGTTCTCAATGACCGACACTTCAGCTGACCACTTGAGCGGGTCAACTGGTTTTTCAACTATCGAGGGATTAGGCGCGAGTTTTTGGTATCCAGGAGGAAGTCGTAACGGTGAAACCGGGCGATCTTCCAAAACTCTCTTTGCCTCATCTAAGAATGGACATCGGTGGATGGCATGCTCGCCTTCACACAACATACAGGGTGATCTTGGTCTCCCTCTTCGTCCTTCACTCTCGCTAGTTGACGGACTGCAATCAACATGACTACCAGAGGTTGATGCTACCGGATTGTGCAACCTTGGGGACCAGTCCCTTAGTATCCGGGGAATACAAGGACAATCACGATGGAAGTGGGTCCCTTCGCAAATGACACATGGCGATTTAGGCCCGGTCGGTGCAGTGTGTGGGTTTTTGTCAGCTATCTTTTGCTTGCCCCCAGTCGCCTTCGCCATAGGCTCCTTCTGCTTCTTTTCCCTCTTCTTCTTTTCCTTCTTCTCCATGGGAGGCTGACTTTTTCCGGCTCTACCTCGTGAAGACGAAGGATGAGAGGAAGAATTGTAAGAAGTGGAAGGCTGGTGGGTAGCTCTAGATTGGTCTGACTGTTGATTCGACTGCTCAGGATTAGTGGCGATCTGGACTACATTAGTTGAAAAGAGCCATACAGGTAGGCCAATTGTCAATCCTGGAAGTGACAATGTTGCCATATGAGGCGCACCAACATCTCCCCAAGAGGAGAAGGGATTTGGACTTCCTCCAAGGTTGCTTCCTTGGTTGGTGGGCTCCATACTTTTCAACTGGAAGATCAACGTGGGAATAATAGGTGATTATGTTCCGCTTAAAATAAATTTTATTAACGACGCTTTTAGACACAAACTTGCTTTTTCATGTTTTAAGAGTCGAGAAAAAGCTAAAGATGACTCTAGTCGCCTTCGATGTTTTAACGAGCCCGAAGTGACAAATGCTCGGGTGAACTTTTTCAGTTATAGAGTTTGAAAAAGGCCAAAAGAAACTGCTCTGGAGTTCTAGGCAGAGGGTGTGCCAAACTTTTTGCGAAACCACAGAATACGTTTTACGGTACGGGTGGTCGATCTTCGTGAATGTTGTGTTCACTGCATCGCGATCAGTAGGGCGGTCGACACGGCTTCCTATGGATAAAGGATAATTGCCTATAGGGGTCTCCCAATATATACGCGACGGTACATGGGAGCACAAGTCCGTATTAGTGCCACCGACTCTCAGGAGGAATCACCCACCTTCGTAGAGATCGACAGTCACTACGTTTAACGACGCCGGAACACGTCTCTACCTAGACCTCTAGATGTTTGCGTTATGTTACAAAGCGTTGTTATGTAAATTGGGTTTATTTTAATGTTGATCTTGCTTAACAGTTTGCCTTTAAGGATCACCACGAGATGTATATAACAAATTCCTGAATGCAATCTAAGATGAGAAGCAAACTTTTCAATCTTTCAACTTTGAAAACCTTAACTACTGAGGGAAAAGAAAGGCAAATCTTTTCGCACAGATCATAGAGCACACACTAAATGCAAATTTTCCCTAAATCGTCAAGCACACAGTCAAATGCAAAATGCACAATGCATGTATTTTCTTTTTCCCTTTCTTAATGTGGATGGATACAAAAAGAAAGTGGTTATATAACTTTGATTTCGATTTAAAGCGAAAGTAAACAAGTTTGTCCAACAATCAAAAGACACCTTAAGATTCACTTGCTTAATCACTGGAAATACATGAAATCAAACCATACTAACGAAAGTAAAATGACTAATCATTTATGGACAGCAAGTAAGCTAACTCTTTAGACCAGCAAAATGCCTAACACAGGTTCAGATCTAAGAGGCCAAAAGCATGACTAGTTTATTTTTCGTTGTGGGAAATTGTAAATGAGTAAGAAATACAAAGAACAAGTACAATTTCGTTATATAACAGAGGCAGAATGATGGCAAGTAATATTGGTTTCAAAACAAGTACAAGACTGACACTTAGCAGCAAATCTAAGTGAAAACAGGCAAGAGAAAGGAGGAAACCCCAAATGCACTAAGCAAATTTGGGCCAACGCAGGCTCTGCACAGCCAAACTGGCTCTCAGCGCAGGTAGCCCCTTCGGGACCTGCGTTGCAAAGCAGGTAGCCTGTGTACTACCTGCTCTGGAAAACGAGAGTTGCGTTTTCACAGTTTCCGGGTCATAATTTTCTCAAAAATGCACGGTTTTTGCTCAAATCAGAGACATTCAGTCAAGCACACTCAAAGGGATGATTTAGAAGGTGCAAAGCTATCACTAAGAGCTTACAAGGATCTTTGTAGATCAGCTCTTAAAATCATGAACTTGCTCAGAAATGAGCCAGAGTAGCTGCCCCTCTACTTCGCTTTTGATATAGTCAAAAGCTTTTCGATTCGGTACTCTTTGGTTCAGGAAATGAATAGCAAAGATACTACAAACACAATCAAACGGATACGCTCCCCAGCGGAGTCGCCAGTTTGTTGTAGGGAAAAGTATCCGATTCGGATGACCCTAACCCACTCTAAGGGTGACAGTTCCTTAGCAACAACTGTAAGACAAACTACTGAAGGTTTACTTCTTTATGAAAGCAAAAGAGAGTGGAGAAAGCACTAACCGTTGCCTTGCGCTTAATGTCGAATCCAAACTCTTCTCTTTGGCCGCTTGCTCCTAGCTCTTTGTCCTTCTGCTCGCCCAGCTACAAGGAGATCCTGCAAAACAACAAAGAAGGAAACTACAAGAGGCATGCAATCATAACTGGTTCATGGATTAGTGTAAACCAAACATGCAATCATCACAATATATAATTGAAACAAGAGCACATAGAAGAACCTCAATAGCTTTTATTAATGTAGAAGAAAAGGTTCTGAGAGGATTACAACCATTGCAGGCTCCAACCCAGCAACACCTCCCAACAGAAAGAGTTGCTCTTCTTCACCTCTCTCAAACAATCACCCAATAACTCAAGAATGAAACCAACAGCATATCATTACTTTGCACAAAATTCCAGCCTCCTGAGCTCATAGGAGAGACTCAATATATAGATGAATTGAGAAAGGATGAGTCAGCTTGCAACTGATGTGTAGCTGCCTTGTGTCCTCTCTCTCTTCAGTTAATCTTTAGTTGATCTTCAGTTCTTGAGTCCACTTGGTGAACCTTGCTTCCACTTGGAGAAACAAAGCCTCTGACTCATCACAAGGCGAAATACCTGATCCAAGTGTCATTTTTGGAAGATTCCAAAGCAATGACTCACAGTGCCACATGTCCAAACTCGCCCAACGCAGGTGGGCTTTGTTCTACTTGCTTTGCAATGCAGGTACACCATGGAGCAGTTGTGTTTCAGCGCAGAAGCCTAGTGGAGCACCTGCTTTGATTTCAGGATTGCTTGTTTTTGAGTGTTTTCAGGTGGAGAACTGATCTGAGAGCTGTTGGTTTGCTGACCTTGTTCCTCTAGGGGTAGGAACATCATGTTTAGGGAACTTTGGATCCCTTGGATTATTGACAATTCATGCTTGTTGCTGTAAGGCACAAAATTGTCTATAACACCCATCAACATTGTTTCTTTTTGTGGCCAAGGGAACATTTATGAGGAGGTCAAGTTCATTTGGATTGGAGGTAGAAGCCATTCAAAATTACCATAATTATCTCGAGGACAAACTCAATTACTGGAAATCCAACTACATCAAGTATTGTGACCATATTTATGAAGAGGTTGACTATGATGGTTGCATCGATTTTAATGTCTTCATTTGAAAATATGTTCCTAGGGAGTTTTTTTCATAAACTCTGACAACTAACTTCTTTGGATTCAAGGATATCCCATAATTTTGATTTCTAAAGAAACAATACTCAAGAAAATATATTTAAGAAGATGAACATGGGTACTTTTTTTTGGACATAGATTACCTTAGGGATACCCCCCTTGTATTGGTGAAGAGGGAGCCTAATGTAAGGGAAGGTACCATTGAGGTGGCAATGGTAGCCCTTATAAGTTTCCCTTGGGGTTTCACATTTAAAGTTAGGGATTTTTATCATAAGTGCGAACTTGGGTGGTAACAGTTTGGCACTATTGCCAAGGATTCCCATTTCCTTATGTATTGAATTTTTACATTCATATATCGATGATCCTATAGTTAAAATTTATAAAAGTCATCTGGTGACTCTGCATAAGGAGGTTGTGTTGAAGAGATATTATACAATAACATCCTCATACAAAATTTTCCACTAGATTGCAAAACTAGAAAGCTATTATAGAAGAAAGGTATACAAACTAGCACGTTACTCACAAAAGTCATGTAGCTTAAGTAGTTTGTTTGTTAATGATATAAGTTCCTTAATTTTAATAGATATGGCCACACCATGGTTAGATGACATCTACAAACCACTTGAATTCTCTCAAATTAATGAAGCTCCACATGAAATTCTAGAAAATTTCATTGATATCATTCCTACATTCCAAGAAAATAGTGTTCTTTTTTCCTTGGATCATTGGCAAAAATTAGGAGTGTGATATTTAATATGGGAGGAGTGAGACACTTAGATGTCACCGCAAAGTTATTTGACACTTAGATGTCACCGCAAAGTTATTTACATTGTCTCTTGTGGACATTGTTGTGGAATGGTGGAACAAATTTCTTGATAATTAATTCAATGCATGGCCCCCTTCAAAATGATTTCCTTGAGAAATGGGGAGAACGAAAAGATAATAAATACTTATTATTTGATGTTAGCAGTTCTAAAGGAAATGAAATTGAAACTATAGAAGAGTTTAATAAGTGGTTTAACTAGATTGTGCAAAAATCACCATGAAAATATTAAAACTCTACTTATATATTACCTTGATTAAATTGATGAAGAGCTTGGTTTCCATATCAAAGAAAATGATCCCCTGAACCGTATGGCAGTCCAAATTTGTTGAGTCTAGGATAACATGTTCTTGTTTAAGATAAATAGTTCAAATTCCATATTAGCCCATTTTTTAGTCCATTTCACTTTTATTACAACTGAATCATTATGACATTGGGAGAAAATTAAGAAAGAACATATGATCGAATCAAAAGACATGCCAAGACAAGAGAACACAATAATTGGCACAAGCCAAGGAAAAACCCCAAATATGGGGAAACCCTTGATCAAATATTCTTATTAACAATATCAAATATT
Source organism: Pinus tabuliformis (assembly GCA_031772625.1). Taxonomy (NCBI): domain Eukaryota; kingdom Viridiplantae; phylum Streptophyta; class Pinopsida; order Pinales; family Pinaceae; genus Pinus; species Pinus tabuliformis. The sequence continues at coordinate 133,284,271 of CM062815.1, forward strand.
CTTTAGAGAGAGGAAGAAAGACAGTACAATAAATGTCAAGGTTGACTTGCCAATATGATGACTAGAACCACTGACCATGCGCCAAATATACAAATCAGACAAGTTTGCAATTCTGTCTTCAAATGATAACAAAGAAGTTCTGCCTTAACAAGTAGACAATAGAATTCAAAGCTACAACTCAATAGGTTCCAAAATGAGCTCGGTAGTGGTTTACTTCAAGCAGCTTCCTTTGTTGATTATAAAGAGGCCAAGGTAGTCCCAAATTGAGTAGTGAAGCCTGGTCAAAGGTTTGACGAGTTCTGAGGTCAAAGATCTACAATTAGGGCTTGTAGATTAGCCCAGGTCTTGAGACACTTGTTGCGGTCCTTCCTTTAGGAAAACCCGATCTAAGGTTCTATGCTACAAATAACCTCCATCAAGGTTTCATTTCTACTTGTACTGTGGCCTATTCTACTCCTTAGAATAACCTTTCGATCCCCTTTCCAAGACACACAAATCCTGTGGCATGTTCTACTCCTTAGAACAACCTTTCGGTCCCCTTTCCAAGACTCACAAATCCTGCGCTCTCCCGAAATGATTACAAGAAGATGCATCCTTCAATAGAGATGAAAGCTCACCAAAATTCTATGCCATGACCTACAACTACCATATTGCTTCAAGATCGAACCTATGGAAGGAGTAACACACCAAAAACATACCCAATACTTGTCCTCCTAGCTGCTTCAAGCTGTGGCTACCTTAGAGATATATTAGAGCCCTTGAGTTGCGTCAAATGAGGTTGAAAGGAACATCTTTATACACAATTCAATGGGGTTGAAGAGACGTGACTTTTGGGCTTATTGAGGTGACATATAGGTGAGGGCAACCATGATGATTTTATATGATGGAAACATAAATTCAAAAAACACACTTTTCCTTAACCAAATTCGATGAACTTTAGGTCAATTTTGGTCCTCTCGGAAAGAGGAATTCATTGCCATAATTATATTCTTCAAGAGACCTGCCCAAAGTGGAATTTGGCCTAATTTTTGAATTTTAACACTCCTTCTCAACTAGGGAGATTTCCACCTGCCAATCCATCCAACATCAATCATGCCATCGTGTCGTCGTGAACCATCTCAATATCTCTTCTCTGGTATGCTTTGTTGAAAATTGATATGAATAAGAAAGAAGAATCGAGAGTGAGTCACAATACCTTACCAATCTACTCTTAAAAGTCAATCCATATAACCAACAGGTGAACTCCAATCAGACTCGATCCCAAGTGATCAAGTTGAAGAAACATCTTTCATCCTAGACATAGGAAGTATGACAATACATGCGTCCATTGGTAGTCCTATGGTCCCAAGCCATTTTTCCCAACTCATTGGCTAGATGAGAGGTACTTCCCATGTGTCTCTAACTACATGGGTAGGATGACGCAAGAACATCAGCAGGGAAAATAATATATCACATCTATCTCACAACCACTTGTAGGGAAAGGGGAAACAACATCCTAAAAACACATTTCATAATCACATGTACAAAAAGGATGAACCACATCCTACAAAAACATATCACAATCATCGTAGGGAAAGGATAAACTACATCCTACATGCATGCAAAACAACAATAGTAGGAAGGATCCTACATGTGGGGAAAGGATGAACCACATCCCATCAATATGTCAACCATAAATAGTAGGGAATAAGCATCCTACATGTGGGGAAAGGATGAACCACATCCCACCGAAATGTCAACAGATGCCTATATGCATCTCTCACTGGGGTATTTGCAGGAGAAGGTGGACTACTCATCCTACTCATATGCCATAGGTGAAGGTGATCCACTCATCCTATGTATATGTCATCAACAGTAGGGGAAGGTGAACCGCTAACCCTACACACGTGTCATGACAACCACCATGGGATATCACAGGGGAAGGTGAACCACTCACCTTGTATGAAACGCACCAATAGGGGAAGGTGAACCACACAACCTATGGTCTTTCATAGCTCAATAAGTACCCAGATCCCCAAGAGCTCCTAGAGCTTAATGTTCAACCAGGATCCTCATAGTAGGGTTTATCCATGACTCCCGGTCTCCCCCTGAAGAAAGATAATCCTGACCTTACCAAGAGGATGACAATAATATGCTCATACAACCAACAATGATGGAGCTTGGTATCTCTCCAATGTACCATATCAAAATAAGGCAGTACACAATACTTGGAGTTGTTGTGGAACATGGATTCCATAAAAAATGAACCCCACTAAAAAGTATCTCAATATACAATGGTGGTTACTAGTACGTGCTCAAATGGCTCACTAAAGAGCTTCCTCAACCAACTATCTTCATAATAAACCATACTTTCTCCAATATACATCCAACCTCAACAGTGCTTCCAAAGCAACCAAATCAAGTGTTACAACACTAAATGTGCTTTTCCATCCATCACATTGCCAACCAAGCCAATATCAGAATACCCAATATATGAGGGTTTATCCATAGATTGAATTAGAGTATTCATAGTGAGGCATATGACAGATACATTGTTTCTCAATAACACCAGGGATCGCACAAGATATACATAAGAAAACTTGCAACATTTCCAACTATCTAGACCTTTAAGTGCAGAAAATAGTGTAACATGGCTGGGTCTTTCATCTTGACTTTAAAGGTCAACTGCCTCTTACATTGAAAAACGAGAGGGTCATTAATAAAAAATCATCAATAGTTGCATCTTTACAATTAGCATGGCTTTTTCATAACTCCCTCTGAATATAGTGAATGTGACCATGCCAAATCATAATCAACGAGCCATCTGTAACCTAACCCTTTTCCTTAGGTCCATGTGACAAAGTCATCAACCACAATTTTCTTCCATGACTTATCTTTGTCAGCAAACATCAGGCAGGAAGAGTCATCGCGATATCCTACCCGGTGTTCTGAAGCCTTGTTTGATGAGATTCTTATTAGAGAGACTTTCCATAAGGCACTTGCAACAACAAAATTTTAATAAGCTTACCTTAGAATAGAAAGAAAGATTTGTAGAATCATCATAGTCCTTCTTCAACCAAAATGAAGAAATAGCTTCATTATCCTCCTTTGCTAGATGATGATCCAATGAATTAAATTACCGATTCCATGATATCTAGGCATCCATATTCATAAGTCTGTCTTTTATTGTAGTGTTTTCTTGTCAATGATGTACGAAAAAAACCCAATTAAGATTGTGGATGACAAACAATATCAAAAATATAAAAGGCTACTAAACATTGTAGATCTGCAGCAACTGATAGAAACAAAACCTTGCAAAGTCCGGATCTATGCCACAATCATAGTTAAACATCAAAAAGAAAGAGGAATAACTCCATTCATCCAATGGAAACCAGATATGTAAAGAATAATTTTATTATAACACCAGTGAAGAGAATAAATAAATGTTACCAGTCCCCCTCTATGGGATGGGTTCTTGGCTATCCTCAAACTTCTTCAGCTTGTGTAGATTCTCTCTCCTCTATAATGCATAAACCCAACAAAAATATGGTGTGCAACAATGAAAATAATCATAGTTACAAAAATGAGTGCAACAATGAAAATAATCAGAAGTGAATAATGAATGGAAAACCCTTCTATTTATAACAAAATATTGAGTTATCCTCGAATAATGAGCAATAATAAAATATTATTGATCCCTTTCTTGGAATAACCACTTGGAATATTTTATTATATTTGGTTAGGAGGGAAGAAGTATTTAAACTTTATTTAGAAATAATAAATAAATAAATGATTTATTTATCATCTCAAGGAATTAGTTAAGGAATAATAAACAAATAAGGATTTATTTAATTATTCCTAAGGGATTTAGTCAAATTTAACAAAGAATAATAATTAATTAGTGATTAATTAATCATTCTTAGAGAAAAATAAGAAAAATAATGATTTATCTTGGATTTGAGGCATCTGTGGTTCATTTCTTCCAAGTTGAATATCAGAGTATCCACAATAATAATCATACTTGTCAATGTTTCAAATCCCAAGAGGGATCCATCATGAGGACAATTTCTGAATAATGATAAAAGAAGAGCTTAATGAGAGGATAAATAGTAAAAATATATTTTGATTTTAAGGAGATGAGGTCAGCTTAATTTTCTTTTCTTTTTTAATTTCTAATTTTAATTTTTATAAATATTAATCATGTTTTAAAGTTTTATTATAATCTTTATAATAACTTGTATTTTATATATTTTCATTATTATTAAAAGATCCTTTAATGAATAGTTTTTTAATAATCACTAATATATTTCTTATTTATTCTAATGTTATTATAATGTGACTAATTTTTGTTATTAAATTTTAATTCATTATCATACCTTTTATTCCAATTAGTTAATTAATTAATTGATTAATAAATATTATAACAATAATTGAATTCATATTTAATAAAGATAATTAATTCTTTTTAATTTTGTTATTAATAAAAGATAAATTTATTTTATTTATTATAATAATATAACTAATTTTATTGGCATTAATTAATTAATAGATATTATAATTAAATACTAATTGTTATTGTAAATGCATTATTTTATTATAAGTAATATAACTAATCTGATTAGATTAATATACTTTTGATTGATTGATTAATTAATTCATTAATAGGTATTGTAATGACTAATTATTATTATGGGTTAATTAAAAAAAATGTTAATAAACTAAATAATTAATAGAAATTATAATATTAATTATTGTTATTAATAATTAATTATACTAATAATAATTATTATTATTATAAATAATCTTTAATTAATTATTATTATAAATACCTAATAATAATAATCATGATAATTATTATGAAGAATTATAATAATAACTATTTTAATTTTAATTTTAATTTTAATATAAGATCAAAAAGTTATAATAGGAGAGGAGTAGTTACCTGATTACCCGAGATGTGTTGGTGGCCCTAAACCCTTTGATTAAAGGAAGCCAACTTTTACTGATCTCTATACCATTGTCCCTATTGAGATTCTGTGGATGTTTTATAATTTCAAGAGCCTCCCTAATCTTCCATCTTTGATAATGTTCTTCTCTTGCGATAATTGATGCGCTCTCCAAACAAATCTGGTGTTTCATCTTTGTGGAATGCTCTGAAAGGGCTGATGTACAAGACCTTCCATTCTTAATATCTATTTATTTTCCATGATTGGGTCAAGTTTGACAAGGAATAATAATAAAACAATGGTTTAATTAATTATTCCTAGAAGAAAATCAAATAAATAATGATTTATTTAATTATTCTCCATGGGTTTAACTATAAATTACTTAACAAAGGTGGTTTATTAGGTAATTTCTCATAGTAAAAATAGTTTTACTATGGTAAAATTGGCTTTACATGGTGTACTTCAATCCATCTAGTAAATTAGGCTAGATGATAAATTTTGTGATGATCACAGATTACCCCTCAATGTACGAGTGTTAGGAGCTAAACGTATCACCGAAGTATGTTTTTGTTGGGTGTGGAGCCTGATTATCTTCTATAGTACCGGCATTTTGGACCCCAGTTCAAAATGGGGCGGCAACGCCGCCCGTAAAATGATCGCTGTCGTGGGGGGTCCAGGGGGGGGGGGGCGACAGCGACTTTATGGAAGCTAAAAACAGCTGTAAAATTGCCTTGTAAAAGTATAGTAATTTCTAGTCAATCTGAGCCATTCATTAGGCGGATGATCTGACGGTAGAACTTATGTTTAGTTTAGGGTTTTTTGCCCTAGAAGGCAACCCCTCTCTTTATATGAGGGCATTGTATTTGAGGCTGTGATATAGAGGTGTATTCGGTGAGCGAGAAACATAGAGGTGAGACTGTGAGAGAAAACAGATGATATTACAGCGGCTTTGCTGTAGGTTGTATCTCTTCATTTTGCTGGATAATAGAAAGGAAGGACTGGTTGTTCGGGGTGGACGTAGCCCAAACTGGGTGAACCACGTATATCTGTGTCTCTCTTGTTTTTTGCGTTTTCTATGTTTATATTTCTGCAATATTTTATGTGTTCCATTGCTCCGTAATATATAATTTTCTAACAGTTGTAAAGACACAATCATTTAGAATACACAAGGCAGTCAGAAAGATAGATGGACAGACCAATGAAGCTGAATTTGAAAGAGGATAGGGACAGATGGGGCGAGACTAATGCAAGTCTCCTTTTATGTTGTGGTACTTGTTAGCACCTAAATCTGCGTTAGGCTGAAGGAAGGAAAAATTCAGGGTAACCACAAACCACGCTCAGTCTGGTAGTTAGCCCTACCAAAACAGGAGAGGGCTCTCTTCGAGTCACGCTCAGCGAATAAGTAAACGAAATGGTTTGAGATGACTAATAGTGAATATTGATCTTAGGCTAGTAAGTAAATATGGATACAAGAAGCAATTTTTTATGAATGACTGAGTTTCTAGGATGGTATGGGACCAACTGACAACAATGAGCAGAGAATTTAATACAAAGGCACAGATTACTTCATGAGGCAAGACAGGCGGAAAGTCTAGCAATTTAGTTTGAAATAACGTGGAATGGAGGAATTTCTTAGGAGGGTGAAAAGGGCATAAGTACATGAATCCTTTTCAACAGAAGAAGAACACTGAAAATGAAATTTTCCCACACGCAGAGCAATAAAAATGAATTCTACCTTATCTAACTTAGAAAATTTCACTGGAAATGAATATGAAATGAACTGTGAAACATTACGAAATACATATGAAACATAAGAGACACATTTTCTACACTCACAACCACATGAATCTCATGAAACAAAGCCACTGCTTTTCATTAATCCTCTGTCAAAATATACAATGAAGAATTGAGTTTCTCTGCCACAGTCTCCCATAAATTACAAATCAACCAACCATTTGCAAATGGTTTGCATACAATAAATAGGCTACGCCATGAGGAAATAGAATGACCAAGAGTTGGGGAGTTTTTCGAATCATTACAAAGTGGAAGTGGAAAGGCAACCATTAGTTACAGGTGCAGCGTTACAAAAATGACAAATGGCTTGGGTGACTGCTCACCTTCCTTTGCCACTTAGATAGGAGTCCACCTTTAGTGAAAATGATTTTTAAGCATTGCCTTAGTTTCCAAGAAAAATATAGTGTAAATGAGCGGGCCCACTTGGAGAAAGTCGTGAATTGAAATTTCGCGAAACGGGCACGATTTTGGCCTTTTATTCTATATGCACACGCCCAAATCTATACGCGCCATGCCATTTTTGGAGGTGATTTTGAGTTACCTTCTGGAGTCCAAATTGTGCCCAAGTGTACTTGTTGGAAAGCCTGGCTTGTCTACTTTCCAACCCAAGTGGAATTTCTAAATTTGGTGCTCATTTTCCCCTCCAAATCTTCATTCTCCCAAGACTTCTTCCTGAGTGTCAAAATAGGGGCAGAGAGGTCATTTTTTGAGTGATTTTGACCTCCTGGAGACTCAAATCATGTCCAACTTTCTTTGCCAAGCACCATTAGTCCTGAGTTTTCATCCTGAATCCAAAAATGCAAACCATTTGTGATTTGGAGCTCCCAATCCTAAGCGTCGCGCCAGTGGCGCGACGCACAGGGAGAAAAAACTTATGTTGTGACCAAAAATTTTCCATGTGACCAAAATTGCCCCAAAATTCTTGAAATTTGGGCTGGAGCTTCCTTATCAAGTGTTATACTGGGCCAAAGAGGCTTCGGCCAATATCTAAAGTCAATCGATCTCCCTTTGCCTCTTTTGCTTCTTGATTGCCTTCCTCAATTTCGCCTTCAAATTCCTGATTCGGGCCTTGCACACTTTGTTTCATGCCATGTAGTGGAAAGCCATGTGTCTCAACAATGCATGGTCCTTGTCGACCTTGTCCAGTAGCCTCTCTAAGTGCATGTTAACTCTCTCGAGGTTGTCCTCCTGATCTTCATTAATCTCTTGCTCCAATGACGTGAGCTCAACTCTTCTCCTTTGTGCAGCTTGGCGATGCTCACAAATGTTTTGTAGCTCCATGATCACTTGTTGATCCTCAAGATATGTGTTCCTCTGCTCCAAATATTTCATGTTCCACTTAGCCCTCTCCAAGTCAAGGGATAAGGCTTCGATCTCTAATTGTTGCTCCTGGATGATCTCTCTAAGCTGTGCACTTGTTGGTTCTGTATCTGTATCATCATGAAGGAGAACGAATTCGGTCTCTCGTTCACCTGATGGCTCACCTGAAGGCCCCTCATCATGCATTGGCTCCTTACCTCTGTCCTGTACCTATAGTGCTAATGTCGGAAGCGAGGTCCCTTCCACCTCGGGTGGTGATAACACTCACTTTGTTGCTGCAAACAAATGTCTAGGACCCCTCTGATATGTGATGAAAACCGGCACACTAGCAGTCTCATGGCGCTCATACCGATGAGAAGGTTCACCCTCATGCTTAACCTCTTATAATACCTGTGAAGTACTGAAGAGGTCACGAGAGATGAAATCATCCCATGTAATGCCCTGCAATCCCAGCTGATGAACCACCAAAATATTAATAAGGGCAAAGTGATAAACAATGTTAAGTTGCTGTTGAGGGGTCTTGTAATACATGAAGGTGTTCATCCTCTCTATGTTCCTGCAAAAGAAAAATGGGATGTTCATCATTCGTACCCTAGTAAAGTGCATGAGCAACCTGATGTGATAGGCATATAGACGAGAGAACCTCCCCTCACAGCTGAAGTACTTCATGATCAACCTCATGAGTGGAGCATATTCATCTCTCAAATATCTAAATGGAAAGACTCTTGTGAGTTGCCTCAAGCAACTGGCTTTAATGTAAGGCTCATAATACTGTTGATCAACCTTCTGTTTCTTGTGTCAGGGTTATCCAACATTCGGTATACCTGTTGCTAATGAGACAGTTTCGGGTGTCAGTGTGAAGGTGAGCCCGGCCAAGATAGAGTGATCTCCATGTAGGTGAAGCACGAAAAGATGGGCCAACTCATGATGAACTCGAACATTAGCCACTCTTTGACAAAATTCAAAACATGATAGATGCTGGAAGCATGACATGGAAAGAGGGCAGGCCTGCAATTTAGTGAGGGTGGTTGGCTCATCCCTAACATGTTTGCCACTCTTGTGATGTCTCCTGGGAGCCTGTTCTTCCGAGGATGAATAACTTTGTGTCTCCATCTCATACTCTGATGAATGCTCAGATGTCATGACTGCTGTGTGTACTATACCTGGGTTGTCCTTTGATGATGGTGTGAAACTAGGTGTTGTTGTGATATCTTCCACCAAGGGGAATAATGAAAAAAAAGGGAGTATTAGGAGGGGAATAATATGATGGGAATAGAGGTTATGGGGAGAATTTTTTTTTAGGGATATGTAGGGGGGTTTGGGGATTTGATAAGGTAGGGTTTTGGGGTTTTGATAAGGTAGGGTTTTGGGGTTTTAATAAGGTAGGGTTTTGGGGTGTTATGTTGACAAATAAGAGGAGGGGATAGGGAATGGAGTTTGGTAATATTTTAGGGTAGGGGTAATAAGGAAAAATGAGATGGGGGGAAGGGAAAAATGGAGAGGAGGGAAAAGATGAGAGGTGAAAGAGGAGCCTTGGCATCAACACCACAATTTTGCAACCCTAGCAACAATGGCTTTGGTGTTTTCTAGTGGTTGGTTTTATGAATTTTAGTTGCCACTATAACTAGCCATGAACCACCATAACCTTCACAAAAATACATGAGCCATTGAGATTTGGAGCCTACCTATCGATTTGAGGGGTTTCAAAGGCAACTTGAGGCAATTTGGCACGATTTTGGGCCTTTGTGGGTGTGCACCGCGTGACAAACCTAGTGTGTCGCACTCTTTATATGCGTCGCGCCCTTGTAAACTTTGCACTGTGGGGTGGCTCTATGTTCGCCGCACTCTGTATGTGCACCGCGCCCCTCTGTGTGTGTGCCGCACGCCTGAAAATGACTCCAACTCCCTCCAAACGCGTGCTTTGCACTCTCAAACACTTTTCTATGTTTCTCAATAACCTTGATTTGCACAATGACCTTGTTTCCTTGTGGAAATTCTTATATAAAGACTTTGAAGTCATGGATTAAATATTTGCTTCTTCAAAAACCCACTTTGCAAATGTTTCCTTTTGACACTTTTCACTGACTTAAAGCAACACTGAATTTCTTTCATCCCTTTGAATTTTTAGCTAGAATGATGAAATTTTCGGCACTTTTTCTAGGGGTTGCATGACAAGGCATTTGGCCATGGAAACCTTGACTGCATCTGAAGAAATCAATTGGCGACCTTTTGAAAATTTTATCACAAATGACACACTGTTTGACTTTTTCTTCAAAACAGAGTTTTGAAGAATAGTCGAAATTTGTCCACATGATGATGAAACTCTTTGAATCATAACTTTGTAAGGGCCCCACTCTGGCCTGCATGGCTTTATTGGACATGGTTGAAGACCAAATTGATTAATCCCTAGACCTAATTATCGAAAATGACTTTTGTCCATTAAAGGACCAGACCTTGACTATCATGGACTTTAGTGATCATTGACAAAAGACCTAAGCCAGCAGGAGCCAGACATGAGGGGAAATGACTAGCATGACCTTTTCTGTCAGATTATGGCATGCTCCTAGTAGAATGTAGCTAGGTAAATGGAGCGGGACTCCTAAAAATGAAATGCATAAAGAGTTTTGATCTCTGACGGAGGACTGACCAGACCGACTCTAACAGTACTCAACCTCAATGAGGCGAAGGAGGCATACCCATACCCACCGAGATAACTTATTACAAAAATAATGGTTCACCGAGGAATATAAAACTGAGCAATGAAGTACATGATAATGGTACATGACATGCTGGCATAAGAGAACCATAAAATAATACAAGGTGTCCCATATACATAATGCACCTGGAAAAACAAGAGTCAGGACTAAATAAAATGATATCTGAGTACATGACATACAAAGCCCCTTCCCTTAAAATTGGGTGGGAGGGAGGGTAAAACAACATGAGAAGACCTGTTGAATAAGGAAGGGCTCTACCAAACTAAATGGATCATCTGGAGGAGATGTGCATGTTATGAACACTTCAATCGATAGGAAATGAACCCATCAACTCTGCGGAACTGCATCTGAGGTTGTAGCATAGTAGGTATGCATCTGGGCATGTGGGGGGCTACCTGAAGGGCCTTCCCCTCATGAGGTCTGAAACATCTCACACAAACCCGAGAATCACTGGTACATTCTGTTGCATCACTGGACCATCAAATGTATGGATCAAGAACATGAAATCACCAAGTCAAAGGGAAATAATGAGACCCTCTGCTCGATTCAAGGCAACCAACAAGAATAGAAGTTGGAACTGAGATACATCGCCCTCTAGGTTGTTCTTCTGGAATAAATGAGTTGATGTCGATAGAATAGGGCTCGCGATAGATGAGGTAATGAGGATCCTCAACTAAAGCACATAGGAAAATAATGATGTGACTGATGGATTGAAAATAGGGATAATGGGGAAATGGAAATGGGGGACAAACAGACGACTACCCTTGTTAGAGAAAAAGTGCATGGTTGACCTCGCAGCAGTTGACTCAACTCCAGAGGGGACGAGGAAAATATGACTGGAGTAGAAAATGGGAAACAAAGGATGGACAGTATGCAAATACGGATGGAATACTGTGAAATGAGATGATGGGACATGAAATATATTCCAAGAATGTAAGGGTGACTCATCACAGATGCTCTGAACAAAGGTGACTCGATGATGTTGCCACACAGACTAAGCCCGGTGGGGACCATGAAAACATGAGTAAATGATGGTTAATCATGACGAAAGTCAACATATGGTACGACAAGTACTAAGAAGAGGTGAAACTCCAAGTACAAGTGTCACTTTATGACAAAATTCAGTTTTGATAGGCAACGAAGTGACCTAGTCTGGAAGAATGGTTTCCTAGTGAAGTGTCAAATTGTAAAAAACTGAGGAAGACCCATTATAGAGATGGGTTAGAGCTTTCCAATGGTACTGACAGTGTGTCAAACTAAGCTACGGTCTAGTCACAATGGGAGATAGAAAACTGTGGGTTTCCCTATAAAGGGTGCTTTCCCTCTAATTTGAACTCATTCACTAAGTGAGGTGTGGTGAATTTGGAGAGGAGGAAAAGGCCCTAAATGTTGTGTACATCGTAGTGACAAACCGACTGTCAGAATCAGGATCTGCGACTTTCAGGTAGGTGGCTTTACTCATCTCTTCAATTTCAGTGGTTTATTTCCTAATTTTTGGTACCTGATAGCTCCCTGAGAGACCCCTACACTTTGTCATGGTCACATTGCACTTTTTGGGCCTAGAAGTGCAATCTAACTGAGAGGAAACAACTGGAAATATGCGAGCTTGCACTTTTTGGGCTGAAAACTACGATTTGGGGTTGGAGAAAGAGTTGGTATGCTGGCTTGGTGGGGGATGTAGGTTGATCAATGTATACCATTGTTTTCTTTTCTGAATTGACAAGACATGTGGTGTTTTGTAAATATGGCAGAGATGAAAATCAATTGGCATGAAAAAGACTTGGATACCCTTTGATCCAAGATCCAGGGTGATCAGGTGGTTCGAGGGGCATTGGATCGCTATGGGGTTCTCAAGTTCATAGAGAAACCACTAATGAGGGCAGGTGAGTCCATGCTATCAAGAATTGTGAGCTATTGGGATCCAGACCAAGAGGTATGTTAGGTCCCTATAATACTAGTGATTCCCTCATTACTATTGTTGTTGTATCCCTTATTGTTATTGTTGTGCCCCTATTTTTCTATACTGTTATTATTGTGCCCCATAGAATCCCACTATTATTATTTTTGTGCCTTTATATTATTATTGTTAGGTCGACTTTGGTTATATTGTGACCCCTTAGGCTCCTATATATAGAAAGGAGGTTTTTCATTTTAATTATCTAAGAATTGTTCATTTGTGTAATGTAAAGGAGGTTGCCCCCTCGAAGAGGCTTATTTCTAAGGCGTTGATCTATCTTTTCTATCTTTTTGTCAGCTGGTTTCATAACATTTGGTATCAGAGCTTTGGATTCTAGGGTTTCGTTTTTCCAAATAGGTCATCGTGGAATTTTCTCTATAACTTTTTTTCTATGATGTTTCAGAATATAAAAAAACCCCATTTGAGATGAAATTGCGCTGAACCTCGGGCCCGAATTTCAGAGCTTATCTCGCTATATTTGTGGAGATATAATTTGAGGAATATAGGGTTTTTGCAAACCCCCGAACTATATTCCAAACAGGTGACCTTGGGAAAATCGTCCTAAGTTTCACTCTGAGCATCAGATTGAATTTTAGTAATAAGTTACAAAAAGAGGATGGACAGTAGTTTTTTTGAGTAACATTTTTAGAGCCTAAGTTTGAAACAGTGACCCACGGAATGTCGAACAAGGTTTCTCTACTGAAGCAGTCTATACTTAGGTCATCGTGGAAGATTTGGCATAACTCTTCATTGGAGAATGTAATATTGATTTGACTTATGGGGTTAGAAATATTACTCAGAGGGTTACTGCAAGAAAAAAAATCAGACCTTAGAGATCCACAATTACATAGATACATTAGATTCAATATCGAGCTCCTACAAAGTGAAAAAAGGTGTGTAGTTTTTTTTAAATTTTTGCATAAGATTGGTTTGAAAAATTAGTTTGAAGGAAGTCAAAGGGCATAGTGAAGCATTATTATCGGTATTAATGCCCTGAAGAAAGAAAATGGAAACACCTAGTAAGCAACATGAAAGCTCTACCATGACTCATGAAGAAGAGGAAGACGTGAAACATGATATATCAAAATTACGAGACTAGGTGCAACAAATTTAACTCATACAAAAAGTAACAGAAGCTAAGATGGATGGTTTAAAGAAAGATGTAGAAGCTAAGATGTATGGCGTGGAAGCTAAGATGGATGGTTTAAAGAAATCAGTATAAGCTAAGATGAATTACGTGGAAGCTAGGATGGACAGCGTGGAAGATAAGATGGATGGCGTGGAAGCCAAGATGGATGGTGTGGAAGCTAAGGTGGATGATTTAAAGAAAGGGATGGAAGATTTGAAGACAAATTTGACAAAGTTTCTACAAGAAATTCTTACTAATGGCGAAAGGGTGGTAAAGGAAACTCATGATGAGAAAAAAATAAATGTTAATCATGATTTCATAGACTCTAACATTGGATCGAAGAACCACCATGTTCCAAAGATCAATACAAGGAAGTTTGATGGCAAGGATCCTAGAACATGGATACTATATATGGAGCAATTTTTCGATCTCCATAATGTGAAAAACACACAAAAGGTACCCATTACAACTTTATATTTGGAACCAAATCAGTTTGTATGGTATCGATGGCTTCACTCTCGTAAGAAAATTGTCACTTGGGATATTTTTACAGACGAGATGATAGCACATTATGAGGATACAAAAAGAAACACCTTTTTTAGCCAATTGATAAATCTCAAACAAAAGGGTTCAATGATGGAGCAGATTGAGAACTTCCAAAAATTGAATATAAGGTTAAAAGATATTCGAGAGGAACATAGGATTGATGTATTCATAGGGACTTTAAAAGATAACATCCAACATGAGGTTCACATCTGGGAACCAAATCCATTGGAGACGGCATTCAGGTTGGCAAGAAAAATGGAAAGCAAAATTACGGCAACAAGGAAGCCTACAACTCACAATCATAAAGATGGAAATGTTGCTACCCCTAGCCATCCACAACCTACAAGGTTAACACCACAAAAATTGGAAGAAAAAGGAGCAAAAGGGATTTGTTATAGTTGTGATAGCAAATACACTAAAGGTCATAAGTGTGCCGAGAAGAAATTATTTTACATAGATTGTGAAGAGAAGGAAGAAAAGGAACAAGAAACGTCAAAAGAAGAGGATATACACCAGGAACAAACCTTAGAAAACTATGAAATGAATCTGACCGTATCTTGTAATGCATTGGTTGGAATTACCACTCCTCAAACTATCAAGATAGAAGGGCATATCAAGAAGAAAAAGTTAATAGTGTTGATTGATTCAGGAAGTACCCATAATTGTATTCATTGTAAGATAACCAAGGATTTGAATTTCTTCCTATATCTAGCACTAGAGTTTCAAGTGATGGTTGCAAGTGGAGGAACCATAAATTGGTCAGGAAAGTGTCATAATATCAAGCTATCCATGGGAGAATATGTATTGAATAGTCAAATTCTTTCCATTCCAATGAGTGGTGCTAATGTTGTACTAGGATTCCAATCGCTATAATCCTTGGTTATAATAGCTTTTAAATTTCAAGAACTTTTCATGAAATTCTCTTCAGAAGTAAAGGAATTTGAATAAAGGGGTATCGCAGGGAAACCGACAAAGATAATCAGCTCTAACGGAATGAAAAAGCTTCTAAAGAAACAACAACGAGGCATAATTTCACAATTATGTTCACTAGAGGTTCCCACATTGAAATCATCCATTTCTCCAAATCTCCAAAAAGTCTTGGACAATCATTCCAAGGTATTTGAGACTCCCAAAGGCCTCCCACTTATTCATGATCATGATCATGATATTAATTTGATTCCAAGAAGTGTTCTTCCAAACATCAGGCCTTACAGATATCCCTATGTCCAAAAGAGTGAAATTGAACGTATGGTTGCGGAAATGTTAGAGGCTGGAATAATTCAACCTTGTCAAATTTCTTTATCTGCTCTAGTAGTATTGGTTCACAAGAAGGATGAATCATGGTGCATGTGTCCAAATTATAGGGAGCTCAACAAGCTCACTATTAAAGATAAATTTCCCATTACTGTCATTGATGAATTAAATGGATCAATTTATTTCACCAAGTTGGATCTTTGTTCAGGATATCATCAAATCAGAATGAAGACTAAATACATTCTAAAAACAACATTTAGAACTAATGAGGGCCATTATGAATTTTTGGTCATGCCTTTTGGCCTTACTAATGCACCTTTTACATTTCAAGGTTTGATGAATTCCATTTTCAAACCCTTAGAAAACTTGTGTTAGTATTTTTTGATGATATATTAATCTACAACAAGTCTTGGAAGGATCATGTCCAACATGTTGACATGGTGCTCAAACTATTGGAGGAGAAACAATTATATGAAAAAATATCCAAATGTTTCTTTGGAGCACAAGAGGTGGAATATCTGGGCCATATTGTATCTCATGAAGGTGTTAAGGTAGACCCTATCAAAATTAAAACCATTAAGGAATGGAAAATCCCCACATCCGTAAAGCATCTGCAAGAATTTCTCCGGTTGACACGGTATTATCGCAAGTTTGTTAAGAATTATGGGAGAATAGCAACACCTCTAACAACATTATTGAAGAAAGATGCATTTTCATGGACTCTAGAAGCAAAGAAGGCCTTTGAATATCTTAAAGAGGCAATGTGTCAAGCACCAGTCTTAGCTACATTGGACTTCACAAAAACCTTTATTGTGGAATGTGATGCCTCTGGAAATGGAATTGATGTTGTGTTAATGCGAGAATAAAACCCATTTCTTTCGAAAGTCATCCAATCAAAGGAAAGTATTTAAAAAAAGGTACTGATGAGAAGGAAATGTTGGCAATACTACATTCACTTAAGAAATGGCGGACCTTAACTAATGGGAAGACACTTCAAGCTAAAATCAGATCATGATAGTTTTAAATACTTTTTAGAACAAGATTATCTTCCGAAGATCAGCAAAAATGGGTCACAAAGGTGTTGGGTTATGAATTTGAAATCTCTATAAAAAAGGGAAGCAAAATGTTGTGGAAGATGCACTCTCGAGAAAGGATGAGGATGTGGATGCATTTTCTTGGACTACAAAAGCAACGAAAGCCTTTGAACATCTTAAAGAGGCAACGTACTAAGCACCAGCCTTAGTTACACTAGACTTCACAGAAACCTTTATTGTGGAATGTGATGGCTCAGGGAATGGAAGTGGTGTTGTTTTAATTCAAGAAGAAAGACCCATTTCTTAAACCTTTATTATTGAATGTGATGGCTCAGGGAATGGAAGTTGTGTTGTTTTAATGCAAGAAGAAAGACCCATTTA
Organism: Pinus tabuliformis; assembly: GCA_031772625.1. Classification (NCBI taxonomy): domain Eukaryota; kingdom Viridiplantae; phylum Streptophyta; class Pinopsida; order Pinales; family Pinaceae; genus Pinus; species Pinus tabuliformis. The sequence goes on from CM062815.1 coordinate 133,301,328, forward strand.
TTTTGAAAGTCATCCAATCAAAGGAAAGTATTTACACAAATCTATTTATGAGAAGGAAATGTTGGCAATAGTACATGCACTTAAGAAATGGCAACCTTACCTAATGGGAAGGCACTTCAAGGTAAAAACAGATCATGATAGTTTTAAATACTTTTTAAAACAAATATTATGTTTAGAAGAGGGTCACGAAGATGTTGGGTTATGAATTTGAAATCATCTACAAAAAAGGGAAGTGAAATGTTGTGGCAGATGCACTCTCAAGAAAGGATGAGGATGTGGAAGCATTTATTTGTGCCATTTATATTATCTAAGCAGATTAGATAAACGAAGCAAGGGATGAATGAAATAATGATGAGGAAGCGTGGGCACTCATTCAAAAGATACAACAAGATCCCAGTACATCTGATACATTTAGCTGGAAAAATGAGTTGTTATGGTACAAGGATAGGTTATACTTATATAAGAATTCACAACTCAAAACAAAAGATTCTTAGGAAATTTCACACCTCTCCATTAGGAGGGCACTCTGGATTTCTAAAAACCTACCATAGGGTTAAGAAGGAATTTTTTTGGGATGGCCTTAAGTCGGATATTCAAAAGTTTGTGGCAGAATGTTTGGTTTGCAAACAAAATAAAGTTGAAACAATTAATACCCCAGGACTATTACAACCTTTATTCATTCCAAGCCAACGTTGGGAGGAGGTATCAATGAATTTTATCATAGGTTTACCCAAGTCCGAAGGAAAGAGTGTTATCATGGGGATAGTTGACAAACTTACCAAGTATGCACACTTTTGTGCATTATCTCATCCATTTAAAGCGAGTATAGTTTCTACTGCATTTATGGAAACAATTCAAAAGCTACATGGAAACCCAAAGATTATTGTAAGCGACATTGATCCCATTTTCATTGGAAATTTTTGGACATAATTATTTTCTTGTGTTGTACTTAGTTAACTCATAGCTCATGTTATCATCCTCAATCTGATGGGAAAACTGAGATAGTAAACAAATGTTTGGAAGGATATCTTTGTTGTTTTGTATCTGACAAACAAGCACAATGAGTCAAATGGTTGCCTCTGGTTGAATGGTGGTATAACACTTCCTTCCACACTGCAACAAAAATGACGCCATTTATGGAACTTTATGGATATAATCCACCATCCATCACATCATATTTAAGAGAAAATTCTAAGGTTCAAGCAGTGGAAGATCACATTGAGCATCAACAACAAGTTCTCCAACTCTTAAAGGAGAACCTCACCTTGGCGCAAAAGAGAATGATACAACAGGCAGATCAACATCGCAGCGAAAGAAGTTTTGATGTAGGTGATTGGGTATTCCTACGGTTACAACCATATAAACAAATGTCCCTGAAGCAAGCTAAGAAGGATAATAAATTATCATCAAAGTATTATGGTCCATACAAGGTGTTGCAAAAGATAGTTACTATGGCATACAAATTGGAGCTTCATGCAGCTTCTCGAGTGCACCTAGGATTCCATGTTTCATGCTTAAAGAAGGTTATAGGTGACAAGCTTCCAGTTCAAACAATATTGCGAGAACTTGATGAGGAAGGAAAAATAATATTGGAGCTTGAAGAAATCAAAGAAATAAGAACTCGACAACTATGAAATCGATCAATTTCAGAGTATCTCATCAAGTGGAAGAACTTACCATCGAAGATTCCACATGGGAGGATGAGAATTTTATATAGAAGCATCCATAGCTACTCAAGCGTTGAGGACAACACTTTTTTGAAGGAGAGGGGCATGTTGGGTCCCTATAATACTAGTGATTCCCCATTACTATCGTCATTGTATCCCTTATTGTTATTGTTGTGCCCCTATTGTCCCCATATTGTTATTATTGTGCGCCATACAATCCAACTATTATTATTTTTGTGCCTTTATATTAGTATTGTTAGGTCGAATTTGGTTATATTGTGACCCCTTAGACTCCTATATATAGAGAGGAGGTTTTGTCATTTGGATCATCTAATAATTGTTCATTTGTGTAATGTAAAAGAGGTTTCCCCCTCCAAGAGACTTCTTTCTAAGGCGTTGATCTATCTTTTCTATCTTTTTCTGAGCTAGTTTTATAAAAAGGTATTTGTCATGCAAGGGCACAAGCTCGAGCTCACATTATAGGATATTTACTTCTTGACCGGACTACCTCTCCTCATAGTGGTGGGGGATATTGATCCGGTGTTATCTCGTGGGAGGAACATTACTGAGTTCATGAAGCGCCATTGTCCACGAGGTGTTTGTGTCAAGGGCACAACTATCCCGCTTGTTGATCTAGAGAGGCTAGAGAAAGAAGTTGTTGCCACAGCTGTCCTATGGGTCTTGGGAAAAGAGGCATTCCACCATGTCACTCGTGGGCAGGTGATGTTAGTTGAGAGTGTTTTGGCCAAGACATACTATGGGTGGGCCCAGATGATGCTGTCGTAGTGAAATGATAGTTGAGTCTTTACAAGAGGTGAGTGAATCATGACTGTGCTTTTGGTACAATGTTATGTGCGTTCTTTTTTGAGAAGATACCTGCTATCTGTTCTCATGTATAGATCCAATATGGGGGCCCATAGGACCTTAGGATGCGCTGCTGGGGGAATGTACTGCAGAGTGGAGGAGGAAGGGGATTCAGACAGGTGTTTTGATTTGCATTTTTCGCACATTGGGATCAAGATTGACGATTACCCTTATAGCAGGATGAAGTATCAGAGGGATCTTGACTTGCCACTTTTGCCTAGGCAAGCATGGGGACTAAATAGTAAGTGTTACATCGCTATGTTTTATGGTGCATTTTATATTTGTATCACATGTATATGGTACTAAGTGTGAAATATGTTGTATGCAGACATAGCACCAGTGAAGCCAGCAGTATAGCTAGGCCAAGCCACAGCACCTGGGGCTGTAGAGCGTGGACATCATCATCACAATAGGGTCTAGAGGATACTACGCTGCTTGTTGATTTGCATCGTAGGTTTGATGCACTCTTCACCAGGGTTTCTGAGTGTGGATGGCATGAATTAGAGCATCGATACATAGATGAGTGCACCGGTCTTCCCTCAAAGTGACGAGGTATCATGCAGCATGTGGTGATGGCAGGTCAGGCAGTACATGATCTACATGTGGGTGGAGCGGAGCCTTTGGTGCGAAATCCACTAGACAATGACTAGATGCAGGGACATGTGGGTCCCTTTGATTGTGAATTTTGTGACATGCTATGGGCATGTCGGATGTATTTAGAGCTATGGCTCCAAACACTTTTACAATACATAATATGATTATGCATTTTATGTGACAATGATGGTTCACCATTTGTTTGCTTATCTTCTATGGTATACATGCGATAAATGACAATATAGAATGTTGTTTGCAATGGTATCTACATAGTGATTTCAGGCTCTAGGCACATGATTGAAAGTAATGGTTTCAAATTCATGTACCAATAGCTTCACCCATAGATATTTTATAAATGGGACTTGGTGATGCACATGATACAGACAATTCAATTGCATCAAAAGTAGCAAGGAATCTAAATGGAAATGAAGATGAACGATGCGATGAGCGAGGGCATCGACTAAAAAACCTATCACTACATCATATTCAACCTGATTATTGGTTGCAAGCCCAATGCACATTCTATTTGAAAGGACTAATATATGTAAGGGGGTAAAAATTACCCAGGGTTCCTAGGCTAGATTCCGGGAAAAGTAACTTTCCCCATCGGCATGACCAATATACGGTGTGTATGATGGATCCATCTGAAAGGTTCAAAAGACAACTGATGAGATGATGAAATATACCTAACTTCATGGCAGAAAAAAAAGACGCGCAAATCAAAAGGATGTTCTATGAGTGAAATTTCTTGAGGTAGAGCACATTGGGATAATTAGGAAGGAGATGGCCCTCAAAATCCTCTAAAGAAATGCCCCCTTAATTAAGGGTAGGGGTAATCAAGGGTAGAAATAGCTTCCATGGTGTCCTCATTAGGTTGAGAGATGGGCAGATGGGAGGGAGACTGATTACATGATGCAACGACGGTACATGGTGCATCATCCTAAGAAAGAATGTTTACATACGGATCATCTAAAATGGTAGACGACAAGCCTATAGATGGAGGATCTACAGATGTTGAGACCTGGGATTCTATCGAAATAGGTTCGATAGAAGTGCACACAAAAACCACAGAAAGGTTTGCCTGCGAGGAACTCAAGGATGATGACAGGTAAAGGATATGGCTTGTCGTGTCCATCAACTTGACATCGGGGGGAGGGATCATGATGGTGGGACTAGAGTCTTCCTGTTCTGGTTTAATGGTACCAAAATCCATAGGTAGAGGAGTAGGTTATCCAATATGAGTGGTCTTGTATTTGTGAAGCGCTTGAAGGCAATCACGAAATTTGTCGAGATGAGGGCATCAATGGGAAAAATGATCATAATGATCACACAAGGCACAAGGGTGATTTGTACGTGGTGTTTTGATTTTCAGGGTTGGTCCCAGTAGGTTAACATGGACTTCTAGGATATTTGAATCAGTGAATGCTTCATGAACCAAAGGTTTAAGTTGAGGATGTTCAGGAAAATTATTGGTGGCGTTACCAACAACTTTACACATTTGACAACTTTGGGGCCTTAGGGGCTGGGGGAGCTTGGGGAGCCTTGTCTTTTGATTCTTTCCTTTTAGCAATTCCTCCCTAGCTAGATGATTTTGCAACAGGAGTGGGTTCTTGTTGAGGTTTTAATGAATTGAAGAAACAGTAGGGGCCGTATGGATCGGTTGGACCGAGGTAAAATCATGATAAGGTTTTAGCTGACCAGGCAGAATGTTTTTAGGGAATTGATGTACCATACTTGGATCCACAAATTCATGTGAGGTAGCACCAGCAAAGCCATGACAGGGACATAAAATAATCTTGGAGGGGTCAATAGGAAAGGTATCTAGCATGGAGGGTAATGTCCTAGTGGAATATCTCTTGGATGGTTGAGAACTGGAGGAATAGTTCGTGATGAAAACATAATAGAGGCACCCACAAACAAAGGAGGTCCTGGGCGGGTGGATCCAGAGGGTTTAGCTGGAAGGGAAACAATAGGGTGTTATGGAGCTAGCTGTTGATCAGGTGTACCAAATTTCTTAAGGAAAACCCGTGAAAAGTGCAACATGCAAAAAATCATAAAGTTAGGCTCTGAGATGGGAGGGGGAGGACCAGGGAAAGCACCCAACAATGAGGAATCTTTATAGAATCTAGGTGAAACACTGGTGGGAGGGGTTGAAGATTGTTTGTCAGACATTGATGAGATAATGGACTTGGGGGAGGTCATGTATGACGACTCGTAGTAAGTCAACTGATCAATGGTAATGTTCTTCCCTTCATGGGGGCAACACATCTTGCGGAACAACACAGATGTGACAGATGACCTAGAATATGTTTAACTATGACCTAAGAGAATGTTGTAATCCAAAGGGGTATCAATGACTTCAATGTCGACATGGACAGTCTTGCCCGCAAGGGTCACTGGACAGTTGTAGTACATGCCAAGGGGTTGGGAGGGGTGTCCATCCCAAGCACACAAAGTAATGGTGGAAGGGGAGAGCTCAGGTGACTTAAGTTTTTTCCAAACAGTAGCAGTCATCACACAGGTGGATGCGACTTTGTCAATAATGCATCTGGAGATGATGGCATTACGGACTCTAACTGGTTTTCTTGTGAGGAACTCAAGGATGATGACAGGTAAAGGATATGGCTTGTCGTTTCCATAAACTTGACATCGGGGAGAGGGATCATGATGGTGGGACTAGAGTCTCCCTGTTCTGGTTTAATGGTACCAAAATCCATAGGTAGAGGAGTAGGTTATCCAATATGAGTGGTCTTGTATTTGTGAAGCGCTTGAAGGCAATCACAAAATTTGTCGAGACGAGGGAATCAATGGGAAAAATGATCATAATTATCACACAAGGCACAAGGGTGATTTGTACGTGGTGTTTTGAGTTTCTGGGGTGGTCCCAGTAAGTTCACATGGACTTCTAGGATATTTGACTCAGTGAATGTCTCATGAACCAAAGGTTTAAGTTGAGGATGTTCAGGAAAATTATTGGTGGCATTACCAACAACTTTACACATTTGACAACTTTGGGGCCTTAGGGGCTGGGGGAGCTTGGGGAGCCTTGTCTTTTGATTCTTTCCTTTTAGCAATTCCTCCCTAGCTAGATGATTTTGCAACAGGAGTGGGTTCTTGTTGAGGTTTTAATGGAATTGAAGAAACAGTAAGGGCCGTATGGACCGATTGGACCGAGGTAAAAGAATGATAAGGTCTTAGCTGACCACGCATAATGTTTTTAGGGGATTAATGTACCATACTTGTATCCACAAATTCATGTGAGGTAGGACCAGCAAAGCCATGATAGGGACATAAAATAATCTAGGAGGGGGCAATAGGAATGGTATCTAGCCTGGAGGGTAATGTCCTAGTGGAATAGCTCCTGGATGGTTGAGACCTGGAGGAATAGTTCGTGGTGGAAACATAAGAGAGGCACCCATAAATAGAGGAGGTCCTGGGTGGGTGGATCCAGAGGGTTTAGCTAGAAGGGAAACAACAGGGTGTTATGGAGCTGGCTGTTGATTAGGTGTACCAAATTTCGTAAGGGAAACCCGTGAAAAGCGAAACATGCAAAAAGTCATAAAGTTAGGCTATGAGATGGGAGGGGGAGGACCAAGGAAAGCACCCAACAATGACAAATCTTTATAGAATCTAGGTGAAACACTGGTGGGAGGGGTTGAAGATTGTTTGTCAGACATTGATGAGATAATGGACTTGGGGGAGGTCATGTATGATAACTCGTAATAAGTCAGCTGATCAATGGTAATGATCTTCCCTTCATGGGGGAAACACATCTTGCAGAACAACACAAATGTGACAGATGACCTGGAATATGTTTAACTCTGACCTAAGAGAATGTTGTAATCCAAAGGGCATCAATGAATTCAATGCCGACATGGACAGTCTTGCCCGCAAGGGTCACTGGATAGTTGTGGTACATGCCAAGGGGTTAGGAGGGGTGTCCATCCCAAGCATGCAAAGTAATGGTGGAGGGGGAGAGCTCAGGAGGGTTAACCTCATCAGAGTTCATCATAAGGATATGGTAGTCATTGAGACTAGAAGGTTGGGGGAGATGGGCTGCTTGACCTGGCTACAGTTGAGCAACAACAAATCGTTATTGGGGGAAAGGATTTTTGAGCATTGCCAGTTGGGTTGGCACAAGATTCTGAGGAAATTGTTGACCTCTAGAAGCTTCTTAAGCATCCCACATTTAGCACATATGGGGTAAAAGAGGACACTGGTGTGTATAATGGCCATGTACGCAACAACATGCACAAGGCTTGTTCATACAAATAACCTTGTTTTGCTTGGGTTAGCCATGCTGTTGCTAGTTGTTGGTGTTAGGCTGGTTCCCCTAGGGTTCATTAAGTTGGTTACCTTGATTACCCTGGTTACCCATGTTACCCTTCCCCTTATTATTTTTCTTTGAATTTTGGGGATTGGTCGCACTCTGCTATGCAAACACCTAGCCCTGAGGGGGCGGTGGTTGCTGGGGCTGAGGATGCATGGGAGGGTGTGACGCTAATGCTTGGGGGGATGGAGAGATCGATTGTGCATAAGGAGGAGAAACAATTTGGTAGACAGGTTGGGCCCTGGAAACATATTTCTAGCAGGAGGGGCATAAGTGTTGGAGGAATTGGTGCCCCACTGCGGGTAGCCATAACTTTGCTGAGTATAACTTCTACTGAATTTATGGAAACAATTCAAAAGCTACATGGAAACCCAAAGATTATTGTAAGCGACATTGATCCCATTTTCACTGGAAATTTTTGGACATAATTATTTTCTTGTGTTGTACTTAGTTAACTCATAGCTCATGTTATCATCCTCAATCTGATGGGAAAACTGAGATAGTAAACAAATGTTTGGAAGGATATCTTTGTTGTTTTGTATCTAACAAACAAACACAATGAGTCAAATGGTTGCCTCTGGTTGAATGGTGGTATAACACTTCCTCCCACACTGCAACAAAAATGACCCCATTTATGGAACTTTATGGATATAATCCACCATCCATCACATCATATTTAAGAGAAAATTCTAAGGTTCAAGCAGTGGAAGATCAAATTGAGCATCAACAACAAGTTCTCCAACTCTTAAAGGATAAACTCACCTTGGCGCAAAAGAGAATCATACAATAGGCAGTTCAACATCGTAGCGAAAGAAGTTTTGATGTAGGTGATTGGGTATTCCTACGGTTACAACCATATAAACAAATGTCCCTGAAGCAAGCTAAGAAGGATAATAAATTATCATCAAAGTATTATGTTCCATACAAGGTGTTGCAAAAGATAGGTACTATGGCATACAAATTGGAGCTTCATGTAGCTTCTCGAGTGCACCTAGGATTCCATGTTTCATGCTTAAAGAAGGTTATAGGTGACAAGCTTCCAGTTCAAACAATATTGCGAGAACTTGATGAGGAAGGAAAAATAATATTGGAGCTTGAAGAAATCAAAGAAATAAGAACTCGACAACTATGAAATCGATCAATTTCAAAGTATCTCATCAAGTGGAAGAACTTACCATCGAAGATTCCACATGGGAGGATGAGAATTTTATATAGAAGCATCCATAGCTACTCAAGCGTTGAGGAAAACACTTTTTTGAAGGAGAGGGGCATGTTAGGTCCCTATAATACTAGTGATTCCCCCATTACTATTGTCATTGTATCCCTTATTGTTATTGTTGTGCCCCTATTGTCCCCATATTGTTATTATTGTGCGCCATACAATCCAACTATTATTATTTTTGTGCCTTTATATTAGTATTGTTAGGTCGGATTTGGTTATATTGTGACCCCTTAGACTCCTATATATAGAGAGGAGGTTTTGTCATTTGAATCATCTAATAATTGTTCATTTGTGTAATGTAAAAGAGGTTTCCCCCTCGAAGAGACTTATTTCTAAGGCGTTGATCTATCTTTTCTATCTTTTTGTGAGCTAGTTTTATAAAAAGGTATTTGTCATGCAAGGGCACAAGCTCGAGCTCACATTATAGGATATTTACTTCTTGACCGGACTACCTCCCCTCATAGTGGTGGGGGATATTGATCCGTTGTTATCTCGAGGGAGGAACATTACTGATTTCATGGAGCGCCATTGTCCACGAGGTGTTTGTGTCAAGGGCACGACTATCCCGCTTGTTGATCTAGAGAGGCTAGAGAAACAAGTTGTTGCCACAGCTGTCTTATGGGTCTTGGGAAGCGAGGCGTTCCACCATGTCACTCGTGGGCAGGTGATGTTAGTTGAGAGTGTTTTGGCCAAGAAATACTATGGGTGGGCCCAGATGATGCTATCATAGTGAAATGATAGTTGAGTCTTTACAAGAGGTGAGTGAATCATGACTGTGCTTTTGGTACAATGTTATGTGCGTTCTTTTTTGAGAAGATACCTGCTATCTGTTCTCATGTATAGATCCAATATGGGGGCCCATAGGACCCTAGGATGCGTTGTTGGGGGAATCTACTGCAGAGAGGAGGAGGAGGGGGATTCAGTCAGGTGTTTTGATTTGCATTTTTCGCACATTGGGATCAAGATTTACGATTACCCTTATAGCAGGATGAAGTATCAGAGGGATCTTGACTTGCCACTTTTGCCTAGGCAAGCATGGGGACTAAATAGTAAGTGTTACATCGCTATGTTTTATGGTGCATTTTATATTTCTGTCACATGTATATGGTACTAAGTGTTGTGGGGAAAAATGCCTATGCAGGACGATCCTATCCACCTAAGGTGTGACAGTGCCTTAGCAACAAACTGAGACAACTATTCTAGTATTCTTCCTTTATGAATTAAGAATGAAGAGAGATGGATGGACTAACCGGTGTCTTTCGTTCGTCCCTCGATCCGGTTTCTCTTCTCTTGGAGAGTTCCCAGCTACTTTCCTTCTCGCTTGCTCAACTTCAAGAGGTTTCTGCAAGATCACAAGAAGAGAACACTACACAAGACATGGATTCATATTCATAACTAGTTTAGGATTAGAAATAAACTAAACATACTAATGCAATCATACATCAAAGATACATCCGCATATAGGAGAAACTAAGATAGCTTTATTGATGAATAACAAGGTTTAGGAAGAGTTACAACCCAGAGGGCTCCAATCCAACATCTCCTTCCCAGCAAATGGAATTCCTATCTTCACCCCCTCCAAAGCATTAAGCACCCAATGATTCCAATCTGAAACCAACAACAATTCTTTGCAATAACAAAATTCCAGCCTCTAGATCTCATGGAGGAGAGATCCATATATAGATGTTTGGAGAGAGGATGAGTCAGCTTGAGATCTGACTAGTGTCCTCTCCCTCTGTCAATTCTTGATTCCACTTGGAGGTTCTTGCTTCCACTTGGATATTGAGAACCTCTTACTCATCACTAGTCGAATTCACTAAGGCAAGTGTCATTGAGGAAGATTCTGGAAGCTTCCTGGGTCTTGACACCTCTTGGAATGAGCTTGCCATTTGTCAACTCTCGCTCAATGCACCCTGGTAGTGCTTCTACCTGCATTGCAGTGCAGGTAGCTAGTGTTGGCTTTGACATTCAGTGCAGACATCCAGTGGAGCCACTGAATTGATCCTGAATTGACTTGTTTTTGAGCAGTTTCTGGTGGATAACTTCTGTGAATTGCTGTGGTTTGTTAGCCTTGTTCCTCTAGGGGTAGGAACAACATGTTTAGGGACTTTGGATCCCTTAGATTATGGACATTTCATGCTCAATGCTGTAAGGCACAAAAATGTCTATAACAGTTGCCCCCTAAAGTATGAGGTCGTTTATCGGGTGAAATGCTTTATCAGGGGGATCCGAAGTTCATCCAATCCTGGGAGGAGACCTGTAATACGATACAATACAATACATTATTTTTCATACTTCTTTCATGATCTAGCTGAGGCGGGCATTCCCATGCTCAGCTTTATAAATTCATTTTTCTGTACATAGAACATACAATCGTCTGATGGTAGACTGATAATTTTGATGAAATTATCATCCTTTGGGTAGGATGATTATCTGCTGCAATGATGTACATGTCAATGTCTTTATCTTTCCTGAATATATATCACAGCCTGGATGGATGGAACTAGATCCGGGGTCTTCAAACTCGTTCGATCTTCACTCTAAGTACAATTCGATCCATGTGAGAAATGTTCTGAAGTCGAACATGGAAAGACATCGCTTGATTACCGGTCAATGAGGTAAACCGTTAACAAGCGCGAGAGGAATCACCAATAATGATAATGACCCTCAAGGTACTGCAGTACAATTCACGTGGTGTGAATAAAGGACTTGGCGTCGAACACCACGCAAAATCTTTCGGTCAAAGGTCATTGATGTATACCTGTCGCCGGAAGTGAGAAACTTGCCATTGGGGCATGCAAGCTTCAAAGTACTGAAGGGGTTGTTCCTAGATCAACTTCTTGGATAATGAGCTGATGTCGACAAGAAGCGATCCGTCAAAGGAGGGCCTTAATGAATCACACATCAATGACACGGAACGGAGCTAATGATTTTGATGGAGGTGAAAACGATCTGTGACATATGATTCAGGGTGGCGGTCATGAAAGAATGAAGGATAATGTACGGCAGTGGATGGGACACGGTTGACTTTTTCTGAACAACTTCTCTTGAACATATGGCGACACTGATGCGATGGATTGGTAGCATTACCCCAAATATGGATGGTATGGCGAGACCATGGATGTGACCAGTAAATGAAACAACCCAACCCAATTGTGGTACGGAGGAAAAGTGTCATGTTCAAGAGCGACTTGCTACCATCAAATTTTTCTTGAGTTTCTCCCAATTTTTCCCCAGTCATTGCTGACCAGTACCTCTTTATTTTTGTCAAGATTGGGGAGGATAACATTTTCTTGTTCTATAACTTGCCCTTTGGGCAAGCCCATCGCTATGTTTTAACGAGCCTAGCGATAGTGAAACTCGTTCTCATCTAAAGACAAGTTTGTCGCTATTTAATGATTTTAACGAGTCTAACGACAAGGATAAATCGGTCCTTTTCATTTTTAGAGAGTCTGAAAAGGTACATAAAGTTAACTCCAAAAGTCCTTTTTCGTCATCTAATCCCTTAGGTCCGAAAAAGTATAAAAAAATACAGAAGGGATGATTTTTCGATAGTTTTAACGAGCCGAATAAAAAAAGCGCTCGATCTTTTTGTGCAATAATCCCTCAGGTCCAAAAAGATTAAAATCTAGAGGAGGGATAGCACTTCCTGTCCCTTTAACGAGATGGAAGGCCAAGGACTCGGCAATCTTTTCATATTTTACGAGTTAGATGAAAAGAGCTTAAAGAAGACTCGTCTTTTGAGGAACGAGTGATGAAACAGGTTAGCAGCTGATTCCAGGTACAGGTTGGAATTTTCCAATCACGACAGTGTCACAAGGATGGCTAGTGAAATCACTCTTCGCAATTGTTCCTCAAAATGGGTAAACAAACATATGGAGGTAAACGATCAGCCAATGGAAAAGTGGAGGTGACGGTGCAAACATGACCAAGGCTTTAATGGCTGATGATATTACATTCACTGTGGTTATTTACCGGGATAGTTCATTTTTTAACGAGCTTAAATGCGGGTAGAAACATTTGCTCGGTCTTATGTTTATTTTTTAACGAGCATGAACTATGTGCTAAAACTGCTCGGATCTTGCGTTTATTTTTTAACGAGCATGAACTGTGTGCTAAAACTGCTCGAATCTTGCGTTTATTTTTTAACGAGTATGAACTGTGTGCTAAAACTGCTCATTATATGTTTGCATGCCCCCAGCATAATAACGCAACTCGAGGTGCATGCATATCGGTCACTATTTAAGCATAGTAATGCTTGAGGTAAAACCCATTACGAGGTTGCGCCAGTGGAATTCCGTCATAATCCATTAACTCGTAGGCTCCTTTTGCTAACACTCGTTTAACAATATAGGGGCCCATCCATAAAGAATTAAATTTACCTGCTCCCAATTTATCAGATTCTTGGTCATAAAACAAGACCAAGTCACCTTCTGAGAAGACACAGGGTTTGACATTTTTGTCGAACTACGCCTTGACTCATTTCTTATGGGCTTCGTTAGCTAAAGCGGCATCACGACGGGTTTCATCCAATTGGATTAATTCCAAGAAACAGGCCTCTTCTTTTGAATTTCCAGGGAGGAGATCAATTGCGAGTTTAAGAGACGAGATTTCACACTGGATTGGCAAGACTGCTTCCAGGCCATACACCAGTTGGAAAGGTGTGAACCCGGTCGCATTCCTTACCGATGTTCGGTAAGCCCACAAGGCTGAGTAGAGGATTAGGTGCCACCTTCTTTTGTGAACTCCGATCATCCTTTGCAACATACGCTTCAGGACCTTGTTGATCGCTTCAACTTGTCCGTTGGCTTGTGGATAATACAGGGTAGAGCTGTCATGAGATAGCCCTAGCTTGGCAGCTAACTCAACCATCATGTGATTGCGAAAATGCGATCCATGATCTGTAACTATAGTCTGTGGTACGCCGAACCTGGCGACTACATGATTGAAAAAGAAAAGGGCAGCCGTTTCACCAGTGTTATCTAATGTAGGCATCGCCTCGGCCCATTTGGTAAAATAGTCAACGACGACTATAATATACCCATGCCCCCGGTCGAGGTGGGGTTACATGTCATGAAATCGATGCCCCATTTGGCGAAAGGCCCAACAACAACTATTGGCTGTAAAGGTGCGGGTGGTCTTCTAGTTTTGCTATCAAAAATTTGACAAGCATGGCAACTTCTGACTGCGGTTATGCAATCTTTGAACATGGTTGGCCAGAAGTGTCCTGCTCATAAGATTTTCTGTGATGTAGCATATCCAGATTGATGCCCCCCACACGCGCCTGAATGACACTCATTCAGGGCTTTTTCGGCCTCCTCATGGGTGAGGCACCTTCTCAGAACTGTATCGATACCACGACAGTAAAGCGTATCACCGACGATCATGTAGTCTTTTGCTTGGTATCGTATACGTTTCTGTTCAGAGTGAGAGGTGTTAGGCCTGAATTTTTGGGTTTGGAGATAAATTATTATATCTCCATACCACTCATTGCTTGCAGATATCAGAAACAAATTCTCGTCCACGATTGATTCTTCGGATTTTTCATCGTTGGACGACGATGGGAGATCGCATAATAATTCTGCGAAAACTAAAGCTTTCTTTGATTTGGATTTTACAAATTCTAGATCAAACTCTTGAAGGATCGCTATCCATTTTGAATATTTTTCCCCCAGCAACTGTCGCGACAATATATAAGTCATGGGGTTGCAATCTGATAAAATGGTAGTTTTCCGAAAGAGGACATAATGTCGAAATCTTTGAATCGCTTGAACAACTGCAAGCGCTAGTTTTTCAACATAAGAATATTTTCTTTCTGTATCATTCAAGTTTTTACTTAAATAATATATAGGATGTTCAATTCCATCGACTTCCTGAACTAAAACCATCGCAATGGTCGTATCCACTGCAGCCAGATATAGGTTAAAATCTCTTTGATAGTCTGGGGCATACATTAATGATGCTTTTACTAGAGAATCTTTCAGAGCATCACAGGAAGCTTGCGCCTCCTGATCCCAGACAAAAGGTACATCCCTTTTCAAAAGACGAGTATAACCTTTAGCAAGTTTTGCGTAATTTGGAATGAACCTCCTCAGAAAGTTTTCTTTCCCTTGGAGTTTCTGAATCTGAAGCAAATTCAAAGGTGGAGGCAAATTAATGATTTCCTTAACCTTGCAAGGGTCGAGACGAATCCCATCCTTAGAGACTACAAAGCCAAGTAAACGACCAGAACCGACGCAAAATACACATTTGTTTGGATTGAGTCTTATCTTGTAGTGTCGACAACGTAGAAATATCGCTCTTAAATGCTGCGGATGATCAGTCCGCTTTCGCGAATGAGCCAGAAGGTCATCGAGGTATGGTTGAACGATGTTCTTGATGTCATGGAAGGCATAATTCATTGCCCTCTAAAACATTGCCCCTGCGTTCTTTAAACCAAAGGGTAATTTTCGATAAGCGAATGTGCCCCACAGACAAATGAATGCAGTCTTTGACTGGTCCTGTGGGCGGATATTTATTTGATTATACCCAGAAAATCCATCCATGAATGAAAAGATTTCACATCCGGTGCATTCATCAATTATCTGGTCGATGAAGGGTGTAGGGTAGTTGTCTTTCGGACAAGCTTGGTTTACATCCCTATAATCAACACACACTCTAATTGTCCCTTGTTTCTCCATAACAGGGACAATATTCGATACCCAATCGGTTAGAGGAACTGGGTAGATGAAACCAGCATGGAGAAGCTTTTCAACTTCTGCTTTAATGGCAGCGGCTTTCTTGGGGTGCACCTGCCGAAGCCGTTGTCTTACTGGTTTGACATCAGGATACATCTTAATTTCGTGTTCAACGATACTCGAGTCAATGCCTGGGATTTCATCATATGACCAAGCAAAGACATCTCTGAACTCATGAAAAAGAGCGTTATATATTTCCAGTTTTGAATGAGAACAACCTTTGCCAACATAAATATTCTCTACAAAATTTGTTTTAGTCGAGATATTTATGGCTATAGTCTCTTCAATATTGGATAAGTTTCGCTCGGAATCCACCGTATTTATAGTGTTTGATAGGAATTCAAAAACTGAAGGGTGGTAAAGGTCATGTTGAGTATCTTCTTCATATTCTGGAAGAAGGGAACGATGGTGGCAATCATTCCATGGTGCCCCCTTAATCAACATTGATTGTAGGAATCCTTCATCGGTTCCATGCACTCTCGACCAAGGATCTAATGGGGCACCATATTATCTAGACCTATCTACCCAAATGCTTGATGAGCGTTGAATTAGGTTCGCCTCCCATGCCTGAAACATTGATTGCTACAATATTTCAATTGGGCTTGGGGGTAAAACCATTGCATGATCCATGTCGATATCATCTTCTGAGACCTTCGTGGAAGATATCATGTTGCAGGCTCCTACCAACGCCACTTCTCCTATATAGATTGGAGGTGGAAGTGCGAAAGTTCCCATTAATGTGGGGTCTTTCAGTAGGCCTACTCCGATATCCTGAAGCGAATGGTTGCTCCCATGGATCATGGGAATGCTTCCTGTAACTTGTGAACGATTAGGGAGGAAGTCTTGTTGGTCGACGATCGTAATCCCTCCTTGAAAAGGGAATGCGATCTTCCTAAAATAAGTCGACACTACAGCTGCCATGGCATATATCCACGGTCTTCCCAGTAGGATGTTGTAGTCAAGATTTCCATCGATGACTTCAACATCTATTTCTACTGTTTTTCCCCCCAATTCAACCTTCAATTTATTTAGGATACCGCACGGGGTATAGGTCCTTTCGTCGAATGCTTTTAATGTTGTTGAAGATCGCGAGAAGGTTGGAGATCCTAAAGTTTTCCAGCAACTCATCGACATAATACATGTAGATGCCCCCTCATCAATAATTGTTTGGTGAACAGTTTTGTTGAGGGCTTTCACTTGAATAAGGAAAGCTAGTTGAGCTGGTAACTGAGGATTGTATCCTTTGTGGTCGAAGGATAAAAGATTGGAATCCTTAGGATTAACCCCACCAATAGCCGATAACAAAGCCTGCCTTGGGGATGGACAATTTTGTAGTACTTCAAGAGTCAACATAGTGGATGGCGATTGGGCCAAATCTTCCACTATGTTATAATGTTGCGCCGCTCTGGCGCGAGGATTAAATGTCGACTTGTGTACTACTCCCTTTGGCGGTTTTATTGTTAATTCAGGAATGATGGGCGGTACAACTTCTGTCGAAGTTGTTGTCGAACTACTTGGTTGATCTTTACCTTTGTCGTTTGACAGCTGTGGATTCCCGTAATCTTTGTTCCTTGTCGAAATCAAAGCATCATTTTGTTGCTTGGAGATCGACAACATTAGCACTTGCGACGGGGAAGCATTTCCACTATCAACCAGATTTTGACCTGGATTTGGGAATGGATCAGTTAACACAGCTGAGGTTTGCGAACTTTTGAAGAACCTTTTAAGCTCAACTTTGTATGGACAATTACCTGTCCAATGATCCTCATCACATATTTGACATGGATTTTTTGGTTTCCCTTTCCCAGGAGGGTTTGAAGAAGTTTTACCAGGGGATGACTCACTCTGTTTCTTATTCTTCCCTTTGTTTTGCTTCTTCTTGCTTCCTGGTTGATTGGTTTCTTTGCCTTTATCTGCTGATACGGCATTTACTTCCAAAGCAAGAATTTCTTCTTTTGCATTTTGATCTGAAGTCTTACGGGCTTTCTTAGACGAAGCCTTTGTCGACTTCACGTTTGTCGTGCCATTCACACCATCGCCGACATGAGAGTCACTATTTGATTTAGGAGGAGGAGGAATTGAGAATTCCGGTCTAGGGGCGTCAGGTATCTTGTCGTAGAGCGTGCCAGACTGAGTATAGACTAAGTCTAGATATTGTGCACGAGCAATAACTTGCTCTTCCGTTACGACTCCCCCCTTGGCCACATCTTCTGTTATGGCAAGAAGTAACGACTTCATAAACCATTCAGCTAATAGCTGATCGGGAATGTATGTTTTCACCATCCTACGACGACGACGCCACTCATTTATATGATCAAATATGTGAGTGGCCGTTGTCTGCTTGAAGTTGGTTAAGATTTCCGTTCCCGTTTCATACCTTATCGGTAATTGAAAATGGGTTAAGAAAGTCGTGGCTAGGGAGCTGAAATTGTCGAACAAGGCTCTAGGTAATTCAATATACTATTTAGCCGCTGGACCCGTTAACGTCCTCTGGAAAAGCCTTATCGAATCATTGTTTAGGGTGTTTGATGAACACCATAGATGAAAAGTCATCACGTGATTCGATGGGTCTTCACCTGGATTTCCATTAAATTTAGGAATGTCAGAAGGAAGTTTGTGAGGAATCGCTGGCCACCAAGGGGCGTAAGCAATTGGATCATTTGTTAACTGGTGTAAATCGGGTAACTCTAAAGTTGCCACAAATGGTAACTGTTGATTTAGGTTAGGTGAAGCATACCCAGGGTACGATGGAATTTCCTGAGCAGTGGGCCTTTGCATACCAGCATAATGTAATTGATGTTGGTATGACTGATACGGTTGGTGGACATGACCACCGTAAAGTGGTTGATTTTGACCGTTTTGAATGTACGGTTGTCCACTGTTCGCAAAGATATGCTGCTCAGAACCTTGGTATACTTGTTGGAATTGTGGTTGTTGATATTGCACCAGCCACGGTTGCGAAGCCATGTTCTGTTGTGCTATACTAACCGTTGGACCAAGGTGTGGGGTAATTGTACCCGTTTGGACCTGCGTCACCCCACCAGTAGGTGATTGTGGTTGAGTCACAGGGTCAAGGGGCTGTTGCATTACAACCTGAGAAATCTGAGGTTGACATACAACAGGAAACGTTTGAACTTGCGACACTGTCACAATAGCCGGTGTGGTCGGGATGTTCGACATAGGTACACATTGTTGCATAGAATACACAACCCTTGGTTGTTGAGGTAGCATAGGTACCCAACCACTTGATGTAACTCCAGTATAACCTGAATACTGTTGTGAACTCTTGTATGGATACCCTCTCGGAGGGGGTAATGAAAGGGCATACTGCCCCCCATACGATAGCAATCCAGAACTCAAGGGGATTGTTTGTCCTTGGGGACTGGATTACCCAAATTGACCTCCAAATGGATCAATCTGGCGAGTCTCAACATAAGAGTTGCCGGATATTATTCCGGAGGAACAAACTGGAACGGACCACACTATCGAAATAGTCCCTGGGTGGACTCCTTCTAGCAGTTGTGAGCTAGTTGGGACAGATGGTACGCCGACAAACATTGTCGGAGTGACAGCAGGGAGTTCTGTTGTTGCTGTGTCATTTGACACAGTCCTAGATGTTGACGGTTGCTCAGACATTTTGAGTCTATCCAAGAGATTACCTAGCGATTCTATAGGAACTTCCACTTGTGGTAGACTAACTTCTGATGTAGAAGGAAATAGAGTGACCCCGACTCCAAAATGTGTTGGAGTACTTGCTTGCGGATCTTCTACAATTTCCTCTATCGCAATCAAACCAGGTGGAAGAAGAAGATCGTCAGGTCCATAAAATATTTCTGGTGCCGAAGAAGGGGTTGAATCGATAGCGACAGTTGTTTGAGGAGCAAGACTCTCTGAACCAGTCACAGATGGAACTGGTTCAGTAACGCAAGTATTTGCTCCCAGACTAGGATCAGTGTTACTGTCCCTCTGTGGTTGTTGAACTTCTTCTGTAGAGGCAGGGTTTCCAAAAATATTTGGAGTAACCAGAATCTCAGATGTCGTTGGAACACTTGTTCTAACTTTGATAGGAGATTTCGAACCGGTTAAACGCGTTCGCTTTGTCCGTACTGTTTTTGATTCCGGAGACAAAGACGGTTGACTCGTAAACCTCCGCAAACGACGGGGTTTCAATTGACTTTCTTCCACGATTGCGGATTACTCGATCAACCAAAATACGAAAGGGGAAAGTGTGTTTCCGAATTGAATGAATTTTTTAGACGCTTTAGACACAACTTGCTTTTTCACTTTTAAAGAGTCGAGAAAAAGCTAAAGATGACTCTAGTCTCCTTCGATGTTTTAACGAGCCCGAAGTGACAAATGCTCGGATGGACTTTTTCTATTATAGAGTCTGAAAAAGACCAAAAGAAACTGCTCTGGAGTTCTAGGCAGAGGGTGTGCTAAACTTCTCGCAAAACCACAGAATAATTTTTAGGGTACGGGCGGTCGATCTTCCTGAATGCTGTGTTCAGTGCATTGCGATCAGTAGGGCGGCCGACACGGCTTCCTATGGATAAAGGTTTTATTCCTATAGGGGTCTCCCAATATATACACGACGGTACGTGGGAGCACAATCCGTACTGGCGCTATCGTCCCTCAGGAGGAATCACCCACCATCAATGAGATCGACAGTCACCAGGCTTTACGACGCCAGGACACGTATCTAACCTAGACCTCAATGTTGTGCGTTATGTTGCAAAGCGTTGCTAAGTTCATTCAATTTATTTTAGGTTGATCTTTTTTAGAAGTTTTCCTTTTGAGGTTCACCACGAGATGTATGATACAATTCCTAAATGCAGTCTAAAGATGATAAGCAAGCTTTATATCTTTTCAACTTATGAAAATCCTAGCTACTAAGGGAAAAGAAAGACACCATCTTTTCTCAAAGAGCAATCAGCACACTCTAATGCACTTTTCCTAAATTAAACATGCAAACTATCAATATGCAAATGCACAATGCAGGTGTTTGTTTTCCGCTTTCTTAGTATTGATGCCTACAAAGAAAGCTTTTTTCACAACTTTGAATTTTCTTTTAAATGACAAATACAAACAAGTTTACTTTTTCGAAATCAGAGAGGGTAGAAGATATTACAACACTTAATGATTTTCGAAATGAATACTTGTTTCGACACTTAAAAGAGACAAACTCAAACCAAAAGCAAAAGCAAATGTATAATCAACTGCAAACAACCAATGAACTCTCTCCTAAGATCACAATCAACAGATCTGAATCAAGGGCTACATGATGACTATTTCACTCTTGCAAAGGAAAAATTGTAAATGACGCCACAAACACATAAAAACACTCACAGTCTTTTTGTACAAAAGGAGGCGGAATTTAAGTAGAGAAAAGGAGTTATCAGATTGGTACCTATGCTGGTTACAGGCTGCAAAAATCAGAGATCAAAACAAGGCAAAATAGAGCAAAGAACCCCAGCTGCACAAGGCTTAACTGGATCAGCGCAACCTCAACACAGGGGTTTTGACATTCAGCGCAGGTAGCCTTCACAGGACCTGCGTTGAAATGTAGAACCTCTTCACAGGGTCTGCGGTGAAGGAGAAACGAGAGTTTCTCACTGGGTTCTGGGTTACAGATTGCTGATTAATCTACAGTTTCAGGCCAAATCAAAGCAACAAGCAAGGTGCAATCAAAGGGATGTTTTGAGGGGGTACTAAGATCTATCACAAAGGATCATCAAATCATTTGTGAGTCCATTGTTCAAATCATAGACAAATCCAGTGATTGGATCAAAGCAACAACTGTCTACTTTGCACCTGAGAAGAGCAGATGCAGTTCAATTGTTGTTGTTGAGTCTATGAAACAAACAATGATAGAAACATAAATAAAATGACTAAACAGATTTCCCTAGCGGAGTCGCCAATTTGTTGTGGGGAAAAATGCCTATGCAGGACGATCCTATCCACCTAAGGTGTGACAGTGCCTTAGCAACAAACAGAGACAGCTATTCTAGTATTCTTCCTTTATGAATTAAGAAAGAAGAGAGATGGACGGACTAACCGGTGTCTTCCGTTCGTCCCTCGATCCGGTTTCTCTTCTCTTGGAGAGTTCCCGGCTACTTGCCTTCTCTCTTTCTCAGCTTCAAGAGGTTTCTGCAAGATCGCAAGAAGAGAACACTACACAAGACATGGATTCATATTCATAACTAGTTCAGGATTAGAAATAAAATAAACATACTAATGCAATCATACATCAAAGATACATCAGTATATAGGAGGAACCAAGATAGCTTTATTGATGAATAACAAGGTTCAGGAAGAGATACAACGCAAAGGGCTCCAATCCAGCATCTCCTTCCCAGCAAATGGAATTCCTATCTTCACCCCCTCCAAAGCATTAAGCACCCAATGATCCCAATCTCAAACCAACAGCAATTCTTTGAAATAACAAAATTCCAGCCTCTAGATCTCATGGAGGAGAGATCCATATATATATGTTTGGAGAGAGGATGAGTCAGCTTGAGATCTGACTAGTGTCCTCTCCCTCTGTCAGTTCTTGATTCCACTTGGAGGTTCTTGCTTCCACTTGGAGATTGAGAACCTCTTGCTCATCACTAGTCGAATTCACTGAGGCAAGTGTCATTGAGGAAGATTCTGGAAGCTTCCTGGGTCTTGACACCTCTTGGAATGAGCTTGCCATTTGTCAACTCTCACTCAACGCACCCTGGTAGTGCTTCTACCTGCGTTGCAGTGCAGGTATTCAGTGTTGGCTTTGACATTCAGCGCAGACAGCCAGTGGAGCCACTGAATTGATCCTGAATTGACTTGTTTTTGAGCAGTTTCTGGTGGAGAACTTCTGTGAATTGCTGTGGTTTGTTAGCCTTGTTCCTCTAGGGGTAGGAACAACATGTTTAGGGACTTTGGATCCCTTAGATTTTGGACATTTCATGCTCAATGCTGTAAGACACAAAAATGTCTATAACACTAAGTGTGAAATATGTTGTATGCAGACATAGCACCAGTGAAGCCAGCAATATATCTAGGCCAAGCCACAGCACCTGGGGCTGTAGAGCGGGGGACATCATCATCAAAATAGGGTCTAGAGGATACTACGCTGCTTGTTGATTTGCATCGTATGTTTGATGCACTCTTCACCAGGGTTTCTGAGTGCGGATGGCATGAATTATAGCATCGGTACACAGATGAGTGCACCGGTCTTCCCTCAAAGTGACGAGGTATCATGCAGCATGTGGTGATGGCAGGTCAGGCAGTACATGATCTACATGTGGGTGGAGTAGAGCCTTTGGTGTGAAATCCACTAGACAATGACTAGATGCAGGGACATGTGGGTCCCTTTGATTGTGAATTTTGTGACATGCTATGGGCATGTCGGATGTATTTAGAGCTATGGCTCCAAACACTTTTACAATACATAATATGATTATGCATTTTATGTGACAGTGATGGTTCACCATTTGTTTTCTTATCTTCTATGGTATACATGTGATAAATGACAATATAGAATGTTGTTTGCAATGGTATCTACATAGTGATTTCAGGCTCTAGGCACATGATTGAAAGTAATGGTTTCAAATTCATGTACCAATAGCTTCACCCATAGATATTCTATAAATAGGACTTGGTGATGCACATGATACAGACAATTCAATTGCATGAAAAGTAGCAAGGAATCTAAATGGAAATGAAGATGAACGATGCGATGAGCGAGGGAATCGACTAACAAACCTATCACTACATCATATTCAACCTGATTATTGGTTGCAAGCCCAATGCACATTCTATTTGAAAGGACTAATATATGTAAGGGGGCAAAAATGACCTAGGCTACCTAGGCTAGATTTCGGGAAAAGTAACTTTCCCCATCGGCATGACCAATATACGGTGTGTATGATGGATCCATCTGAAAGGTTCAAAAGACAATTGATGAGATTATGAAATATACCTAACTTCATGGCAGAAAAAAAAGACGCGCAAATCAAAAGGATGTTCTATGAGTGAAATTTCTTGAGGTAGAGCACATTGGGATAATTAGGAAGGAGATGGCCCTCAAAATCCTCTAAAGAAATGACCCCTTAATTAAGGGTAGGGGTAATCAAGGGTAGACATAGCTTCCATGGTGTCCTCATTAGGCTGAGAGATGGGCAGATGGGAGGGAGACTGAATACATGATGCAACGACGGTACATGGTGCATCATCCTAAGAAAGAATGTTTACATACGGATCATCTAAAATGGTAGACGACAAGCTAGTAGATGGAGGATCTACAGATGTTGAGACCTGGGATTCTATCGAAATAGGTTCGATAGAAGTGCACACAAAAACCACAGAAAGGTTTGCCTACGAGGAACTCAAGGATGATGACAGGTAAACGATATGGCTTGTCGTGTCCATCAACTTGACATCGGGGGGAGGGATCATGATGGTGGGACTAGAGTCTTCCTGTTCTGGTTTAATGGTACCAAAATCCATAGGTAGAGGAGTAGGTTATCCAATATGAGTGGTCTTGTATTTGTGAAGCACTTGAAGGCAATCACGAAATTTGTCGAGATGAGGGCATCAATGGGAAAAATGATCATAATGATCACACAAGGCACAAGGGTGATTTGTACGTGGTGTTTTGGTTTTCAGGGTTGGTCCGAGTAGGTTAACATGGACTTCTAGGATATTTGACTCAGTGAATGCTTCATGAACCAAAGGTTTAAGTTGAGGATGTTTGGGAAAATTATTGGTGGTGTTACCAACAACTTTACACATTTGACAACTTTGGGGCCTTATGGGCTGGGGGAGCTTGGGGAGCCTTGTCTTTTGATTCTTTCCTTTTAGCAATTCCTCCCTAGCTAGATGATTTTGCAACAAGAGTGGGTTCTTGTTGAGGTTTTAATGAATTGAAGAAACAGTAGGGCCGTATGGAT
This sequence comes from Pinus tabuliformis, assembly GCA_031772625.1. NCBI lineage: Eukaryota > Viridiplantae > Streptophyta > Pinopsida > Pinales > Pinaceae > Pinus > Pinus tabuliformis. The sequence continues at coordinate 133,325,669 of CM062815.1, forward strand.
CGGTTGGACCGAGGTAAAAGCATGATAAGTTCTTAGCTGACCAGGCAGAATGTTTTTAGGGAATTGATGTACCATACTTGGATCCACAAATTCATGTGAGGTAGGACCAACAAAGCCATGACAGGGACATAAAATAATCTTGGAGGGGTCAATAGGAAAGGTATCTAGCATGGAGGGTAATGTCCTAGTGGAATATCCCCTGGATGGTTGAGACCTGGAGGAATAGTTCGTGATGGAAACATAAGAGAGGCACCCACAAACAGATGAGGTCCTGGGCGGGTGGATCCAGAGGGTTTAGCTGGAAGGGAAACAATAGGGTGTTATGGAGCTAGATGTTGATCAGGTGTACCAAATTTCTTAAGGGAAACCCGTGAAAAGTGCAACATGCAAAAAATCATAAAGTTAGGCTCTGAGATGGGAGGGGGAGGACCAGGGAAAGCACCCAACAATGAGGAATGTTTATAGAATCTAGGTGAAACACCGGTGGGAGGGGTTGAAGATTGTTTGTCAGACATTGATGAGATAATGGACTTGGGGGAGGTCATGTATGACGACTCGTAGTAATTCAACTGATCAATGGTAATGATCTTCCCTTCATGGGGGCAACACATCTTGCGGAACAACACAGATGTGACAGATGACCTGGAATATGTTTAACTATGACCTAAGAGAATGTTGTAATCCAAAGGGGTATCAATGACTTCAATGTCGACATGGACATTCTTGCCCGCAAGGGTCACTGGACAGTTGCGGTACATGCCAAGGGGTTGGGAGGGGTGTCCATCCCAAGCACACAAAGTAATGGTGGAAAGGGAGAGCTCAGGTGACTTAAGTTTTTTCCAAACAGTAGCAGTCATCACACAGGTGGATGTGACTTTGTCAATAATGCATCTGGAGATGATGGCATTACAGACTCTAACTGGTTTTCTTGCGAGGAACTCAAGGATGATGACAGGTAAAGGATATGGCTTGTCGTTTCCATCAACTTGACATCGGGGGGAGGGATCATGATGGTGGGACTAGAGTCTCCCTGTTCTGGTTTAATGGTACCAAAATCCATAGGTAGAGGAGTAGGTTATCCAATATGAGTGGTCTTGTATTTTTGAAGCGCTTGAAGGCAATCACAAAATTTGTCGAGACAAGGGAATCAATGGGAAAAATGATCATAATGATCACACAAGGCACAAGGGTGATTTGTACGTGGTGTTTTGAGTTTCTGGGTTGGTCCCAGTAAGTTAACATGGACTTCTAGGATATTTGACTCAGTGAATGCTTCATGAACCAAAGGTTTAAGTTGAGGATGTTCAGGAAAATTATTGGTGGTGTTACCAACAACTTTACACATTTGACAACTTTGGGGCCTTAGGGGCTGGGGGAGCTTGGGGAGCCTTGTCTTTTGATTCTTTCCTTTTAGCAATTCCTCCCTAGCTAGATGATTTTGCAACAGGAGTGGGTTCTTGTTGAGGTTTTAATGGAATTGAAGAAACAGTAGGGGCCGTATGGACCGATTGGACTGAGGTAAAAGAATGATAAGGTCTTAGCTGACCACGCATAATGTTTTTAGGGGATTAATGTACCATACTTAGATCCACAAATTCATGTGAGGTAGGACCAGCAAAGCCATGACAGGGACATAAAATAATCTTGGAGGGGGCAATAGGAAAGGTATCTAGCTTGGAGGGTAATGTCCTAGTGGAATAGCTCCTGGATGGTTGAGACCTGGAGGAATAGTTCGTGGTGGAAACATAAGAGAGGCACCCATAAACAGAGGAGGTCCTGGGTGGGTGGATCCATAGGGTTTAGTTGGAAGGGAAACAACAGGGTGTTATGGAGCTGGCTGTTGATTAGGTGTACCAAATTTCTTAAGGGAAACCCGTGAAAAGCGAAACATGCAAAAAGTCATAAAGTTAGGCTATGAGATGGGAGGGGGAGGACCAGGGAAAGCACCCAACAATGAGAAATCTTTATAGAATCTAGGTGAAACACTGGTGGGAGGGGTTGAAGATTGTTTGTCAGACATTTATGAGATAATGGACTTGGGGGAGGTCATGTATGATGACTCGTAATAAGTCAACTAATCAATGGTAATGATCTTCCCTTCATGGGGGAAACACATCTTGCAGAACAAAACAAATGTGACAGATGACTTCGAATATGTTTAACTCTGACCTAAGAGAATGTTGTAATCCAAAGGGGCATCAATGACTTCAATGTCGACATGGACAGTCTTGCCCGCAAGGGTCACTGGATAGTTGTGGTACATGCCAAGGGGTTGGGAGGGATGTCCATCCCAAGCATGCAAAGTAATGGTGGAGGGGGAGAGCTCAGGTGACTTAAGTTTTTTCCAAACAGTAGCAGTCATCACACAGGTGGATGTGACTTTATCAATAATGCATCTGGAGATGATGGCATTATGGACTCTAACTGGTATATGGAAAGAAGAAGATGAAGGCGATGGGGGATGCTCTGATGTATCAACTGGGAATATAATAAAATGATCTTTAGAAGGATTTACTACACCTAAGGTAGTTAATAGAGCTTCCTTTTGGGGTGGGCACGATTGGAGGACTTCCATCATCGACATGGAAACAATTGATTGCACCAAGTTGTCTACTATACTGTATGTATAGGAAGTTCTATTAGAAGTCGTATTACAGCGTAATGGTCCTTTTGGGATCTTAGGAATGGCATTGAGGGATATGTAAAGGACCATTTGGTGTTGTAAGAGGCTTAGCAGATACTTTGGTTATGGACTTGGTAACAAACGAAGCCGAGGGTTTTTCATATTGACACGACCGAGTTTGAAGGTTGATATTGGAGGGTTAACCTCATCAGAGTTCATCATAAGGATATGGTAGTCATTGAGACTAGAAGGTTGGGGGAGATGGGTTGCTTGACCTGGCTAAGGTTGAGCAACAACAAATCGTTGTTGGGGGAAAGGATTTTTGAGCATTGCCGGTTGGGTTGGCACAAGATTATGAGGAAATTGTTGACCTCTAGAAGCTTCTTAAGCATCCCACATTTAGCACAGATGGGGTAAAAGAGGACACTGGTGTGTATAATGGCCATGTACGCAACAACATGCACAAGGCTTGTTCATACAAATAACCTTGTTTTGCTCGGGTTAGCCATGCTGTTGCTAGTTGTTGGTGTTAGGCTCGTTCCCCTGGGGTTCATTAAGTTGGTTACCTTGATTACCCTCGTTACCCTCGTTACCCTTCCCCTTATTATTTTTCTTTGAATTTTGGGGATTGGTCGCACTCTGCTATGCAAACACCTAGCCCTGAGGGGGCGGTGGTTGCTGGGGCTGAGGATGCATGGGAGGCTGTGACGCTAATGCTTGGGGGGATGGAGAGCTCGATTGTGCATAAGGAGGAGAAACAATTTGGTAGACGGGTTGGGCCCTGGAAACATATTTCTAGCAGGAGGGGCATAAGTGTTGGAGGAATTGGTGCCCCACTGCGGGTAGCCATAATTTTGTTGAGTATATGGTGAATCATGTGAAAGGGATCCAACGATACCATCAACGGCGTGAGATGCCCTTGGTGCATTGGCACTTCTAGGATGAGGGAGGTCTAGAATGATGGTATAGACATAACCAGTTTGAGCATAAATCAGGTCATATATCAGGGAGGTTTGGAGAGCTTCTTCCTTGGTTTGAGGAAAATGAGAAGTGACATATTTTCCAATGGGAGATTAGAGGCTCCTAAGAAACCAATCTAGATAGACATAGGCTTTGAAAGTTGGGGCACGATATGTGCTCCTCCTTCAACGCCACTCTTGAACATGGTCAAAAAGGCGAGTGGTAGAGGACTAACGAAATGTGGTGAAAAAATCTTTGTACCAGTGTCGTACCGGAGAGGTAACTATAAATATCAAAGGAACGATTTAGCAAGTGTTGCAAAAATAGAATGAGATGTGGAATTCTAGTGTACATACCATTTTTCATTGTCTCCAGTGAGTGTGCATTGGAATAGCCGAAGACAAATGGAGTCATCGATTATGGAGTTGGACGAACACCATATGTGGAAGGATCCTCTCCAGCATTACCTTCAAGCTTCGGGATCTCGGAGGGTAGCTTAGTCGGCATAGAGGTCCAACCAACATTATGGTGTAAGGGGTCGTTTATAAACTAGTTAAAATGCGGTAGAATTAACCTAGCAATAAAGGGGACCATGTGGGATATCGGGACGGTTTCTGAGACTATTCCACTTGATGTGACCACTAGGATAGAACAGGAGCCAACACTAGGTTGGGTTCCTACACCAACTGTGGGTCTAGACATGATGATGATATGTGGAGAAGGAGGCTTAGAATTAGATGAGGAATCAGAAGGACCAGGAGAAGAGTCAGTATAGGGACTCGGAGGGCTATGAACTCGAACCCAAAGGAGAGGAGTAATATGCCCAAGCGGAAACTATGGGTGAAGGCCTAATAGTCTCCGTGACAAATGCCTTGGTGGTGCAATGATGATAAGACACACATGACACAAAAATGGTGAGGGGAGATCAACAATATATCATTATATCGATGCGGGGAGATAAATTTATTATGTTAAGTCTTGGATTGGTAGTGTAAACCAAGAGCCCTTCACTGAAGGTGTGCTTGTGTGTGCAAGTGTATTAATTGATTAAGCCCATATCACATTTGTAAAAAAGAAAAAATATTACTGAAAATAAACTGAAATAAATAAGAGAAAATGAATAGAAAAACAATTAACTAAACCCCACCCAAACTGGGTTTTCAAACACTATACTGCATGGTGGCTAAACCGATGGAAAATACATTGAAACGGTCAAGAGATATAAATATTGGTGTGTCTAGGATCAAGTGACACTAAGTTGCTGGAAAGTGGTGCAACAACAACAAAAAACTAGAGAAGAAGATCACTGCAAAAAGATAGGGAGATGGGTGAAAATCCTAGGGCAACTGATGGGACCCCAAGGCAAATGACCAAACAAGTTTAAATGTGAAATTATGGATGATAACAACCTATCTTAACAGATCTTAAATGAAAGGGTACAGGTATGGAAAATGTGGCTGAAAGTGCTACAGAAACTTAGACTACTCACCCAGCTAAACTCCTCCTAAAAAGGTTCAAACGTACTAGAAGCCCTAGGGGAGGCTAAACTTGACTTCGACAAGTAAATAAGAGTGGATCAAGGCCTAAGTGGGATGAGACAGAGGTTGGAAAACCTAGTAGACAACTCTTTGCAAAACTCAGAAACCGATCTGAGAAAAACCTAGAACCCAGAAATCGAAGGTAATGAACTATTTCTCTATAGGGATCACAATTTTTGGGTTATTTAGCCCGTTCTGGCCTCCAGATCACACTTTTTGGGCCAAAAAGTGCGATTTCTGCTCCGAGGATTTTGATTGGCAAATTTCGGAAAAACATGCCGCCTTTGTCGCGACTGGTTCCTGTGACCTACGGAATAGACCAAAAAGCTTGCGGAAGTAAAAAATTTATTAGATATAGGGTTAAAAAACTAGGAAACATTAATATAATTGAAAAAAGAAGAAACCCTAACCTGAAAACCGAAGGTCACCCAGGTTTCTAGATCTGAAGTATAAAACCCAATAGAGTCCCCAATTTTGTTGTAGTGTTTTCTTCTCAATGATGTACGAAAATAACCCACTTAAGCTTGTGGATGGCAAACAATATCAAGAATATAAATGGCTATTAAACATTGTAGATCTGTAACAACTGACAGAAACAAAACCTGCCAAAGTCCGGATCTATGCCACAATCATAGTCAAACAACAAAAAGAAAGAGTAATAACTCCAATCATCCAATGGAAACTAGATATGTAAAAAATAATTTTATTACAACACCTATGAAGAGAATAGATAAATTTTCCTAGTCCTTGTCTATGGGATGGGTTCTTGGCTATCCTCAAACGTCTTTAGCTTGTGTAGAGTATATCTACCCTATAAAGCATAAACCCAACAAAAATATGGTGTGCAACAATGGAAATAATCAAAAGTGAATAATGAATGGAAAACACTTCTATATATAACAAAATATTGAGTTATCCTCAAATAATGAGCAATAATAAAATATTATTGATCACATTCTTGGAATAACCACTTGGAATATTTTATTATATTTGGTTAGGAGGGAAAAATTATTTAAACTTTTATTTAGACATTATAAATAAATAAATAAATAATTTATTTATAATCTCAAGGAATTAGTTAAGGAATAATAAACAAATAAGGATCTATTTAATTATTCCTAAGGGATTTAGTCAAATTTAATAAATAATAATAATTAATTAGTGATTAATTAATTATTCTTGGAGAAAAATAAGATAGATAATGATTTATCTATTTATTTTTCATGATTGGGTCAAATTTGACGAGGAATAATAATAAAACAATGGTTTAATTAATTATTCCTATAAGAAAATCAAATAAATAGTGATTTGTTTAATTATTCTTAATGGGTTTAACTATAAATTACTTAACAAAGGTGTTTTATTAGGTGGCTTTATATGGCGTACTTAGATCCATCTAGTAAATTAGGCTAGAATATCAATTTTTTGGTGATAGCACCTTTCATAAGATCTTGGCTTAATGCATCAAGGAGCTCAATAAACTAATCAAGATGTCAAGATGAGGGTCCTCACAGTTCCATCTTCTTATTGTGCTTGTCAAAACATAGTATTTGGTATGTTTTCATGGTGATAAGGGTTGTTATAAGGAATATTTCCAAAAGTTCCATGCCCTTTTTCTCCTAGTAGCCAGACTTCCAAGAATACTCAAGGGTACCAATATAAAGGTGCTGCATAAACTTCCATCGCTCCAGCTACTAGATAAATATGTAAATGTTTTCTTCCATACACCATCATTTCTCCTTCGATTATTGCTACAATTCACTACATCAAATACCACCATCATTGCGTTAAATGAGTATTGTCATTGATCCTCCATTCCTCTTGCACTTCTATGTTTAAAAACGTTTTTCTGATTGCTTAACTCATCAAGTTCTTATAGACATTAAATTCAAAGGTAGTGTCTTATTTATTATTGTCATGAACACTCCCAGTGGAGCCTCTAGCATCTCTAAACTTAAAGGCTCTGGTCTAGAATCATATATTAACCAAAAGCATCTCAAACGACTTGCCCACTATACTCCATTCTGTATGCATTAATGATAATTACACCTCCAGCGTAATGATCCTTTTTGTACTTGAAGAATCCTTTTATCAACAATACATCACAAGGATTACGCTGGTTGATTCTCTTAAGATCCATTCAAGTTGATGGCCTTGATCTATAGACCACTCTTTCAATACCATGCCAAAAAACTCTAGAAGATTTATATGCTAGAAAAATAGTGTAATCTTCAGAACTTCCTTACCATAGGTATTCTTCTGTTAGGCCCACAGGTTGACTATCATGAAAAATTTAGGATTACTATCAACAAACGGTTACTATCATAATGGTGATGTGTCAAAATGATAGTCTTGACCTGTTGTAGTAACATTGTAAATATTGATGAAGTCATGTCAGCTATAATATTATAGCTATCCTTTAGGTATATTTATTGTACAGGCTGTATCAAGGATACATATACAGTCATTGAGATGAGCCTTCAATTTCTCCTTCTACCAAAAGTGCACTATATCTTTCTTTAGGAATTGTTTATTCAATTTTCAGGAGAATGACTTCAACATGTCTCTTACTTTTCTGTAGGTAGATAACCACTTTCCACGTTGCTTCTCGATTAAAAATTCTGCAATGAAGGTCGATCTTGGAGAATTCCTTTCAGTGGCCTGAACCTTCAAGCTATTTTCTGAATTGGTGCCCTAAACTTTTTGCTACCCAGACAATAGAGAAGAATTGTCACAGATCCTTCACAACTACACAAGAATTATGCCATATATAGTCTTGTGTTGAACTTATAGAAGATGAGACTTTTCTTAAGGGACCTGTAACGATCCTTTAAGACCTATAGAATATTCTCAGATCCAAACCCATAGAGATTAGACATAAACTTGATTCTTCACTTGCCGAATAGTTGCCCATAAATAAGAGAAATATGATGTGTCTTAGCTCTTTACGTCTACAAAATAGATAAAAAAATTCGGTGTTCTGCAATTGATGCCATAACTGGGGCTTGTCAATGAGACTTATTTCTTCTACCTCAAGGATGACCATATCCCAATTGGACTGTTTGATCTTTTTCAGTTTGGGATATATAAGAGGATGTCCTCAAAATACTTCGGTTCTTTAATAGCAAGAGAAAGGAATACACCTCAACAAAATACAGGTCTACAATATATACAGCTGCTTGGTATAGAAGAAAAGCAAAAGAAAACTTTTTTTTTGTGCATTAGTATCACAAGACAACAAATATTTAGAGAGAATCAAATTCTTTGTCTTGGACCATTCACTTTCATCAGAATGCTCTGAAAGAATGCACTTGGATCTTGACTTGAAATATGAACTTGGTTCTATGTATGCTACTATGAAACTGGCCTTCTTTTCATCCCTCTCTAAAACTCTGACAAACCATAGATCTAAAACTTTAACTGTGGCTATTTCCATACATATTCTTCAAGAGAAAGGAGCTCTAAATCAAACCTTATGGAGACTTGGTCTAGTACAAGTTTTATTTATTTTTTATTCAAAACAAAGAATTCATCCTTCTTTGTATTGTTGATCAACAAACATCACTTAGTGATGCTTCCTCTTTCATTTTTGCTTGGGTTTGTCCTCATCTGAGCTTTTATACCACGTTGACTTTAGGATGACATGTTCTTGCTTAAGATAGATACTTCAAGTTCTATATTAGCTCATTTCTTAGTCCATTTCACTTTCATTAGCACTGAATCATTATGACATTGATAACAACTTAAGAAAGAACATATGATCGAATCAGAAGGCAAGCCAAGACAAGAGAACACAATAATTAACACAAGCCAGGGAAAAACCCCAAGCTGGGGAAAACCCTTGATCAAATATTCTTATTATCAGTATCAAATGTTTAGTAGAAAAAGAGAGAAAGAGAGTACACTCAATGTCAAGGTTGACTTGCCAATATGATGACTAGAACCACTGACCATGTGCCAAATTTATAGTCTCGACAAGTTTGTAATTCTATCTTCAAATAATAGCAGACAAGTTATTCCCTAACTGGTAGACAATAGTATTCAAATCTGCAACTCAATAGGTTCCAAAATGAGCTAGGTCTGGTTTACTTCAAGAGGCTTCCTTTGGTGATTATAAAGAGGCCAAGATAGTCCCAAATTGAGTAGTGAATCCTGGTCAAAGAGTTGATGTGTTATGAGGTGTAAGATCTATAGTTAGGGCTTGTAGACTAGCCTAGATCTTGAGACACTTGCCATGGTCCTTGGTTAGGCAAGCATGATATAAGGTTTTGTGCTACAAACAACCTCCATCAAGGTTTCATGTCTACTTGTACTGCAACCTCTTTTGCTCCTTATAATAGCCTTCCAACTGCCCTGTCCAAGACTCACAAATCCTGCAGCCCTCCTGAATTGACTACAAAAATATGCATCCTTCAATAGAGGAGAAATATCACCAAAATTCTCTGTCCTGACCTACAACTTCCATACTGCTTCAAGGTCGAAACTATGGAAGGAATAACATGCCAAAAACATACCCAATACTTGTCCTCCTAGCTCCTTCAAGCTATGGCTACCTTAGAGATATATTAGAGCCCTTGATTTGTGTCAAATGAGTTTGAAAGGAACCTCTTTAGATACAATTCAATGGGTTTGAAGAAATGTGACTTTTGAGCTTATTGAGCCGACATATAGGTGAGGCTGACCTTGATGATTTTATATGATAGAATCATAAATTCAAAAATACACTTTTTCTTAACCAAATTCGATGAACTTTAGGTTGATTTTGGTCCTCTTGGAAAGAGGAATTCAATGCCATAGTTATCTTCTTCAGGAGAACTTCCCAAAGTGGAATTTGGCCCTAGTTTCCAATTTTAATAAAAATTCAATAGTTAACATTGTGAAGAATATGACCATTACTTTATCTCCATGCAACATCAGTTGCAATAGATAAAGCCCCCTCATGATTCAAATCAATCCCCGATATTTAATTAGAATACCCTTTATTACATATTCACATCCCACATGTTTAGCGAAACAAGCAATTTTGTATTTGTCTATTCTTTCTTTACTAGGCATATATTTCAATCATCATGGCTAACATACACACCATGTACTTGATTACATCCTAAAATTCAATGGCATTAAATGTGCACAAATAAAACAAATTGAAAGACCTTGAGCTTCTAACAACCACAATTTTGTAATATGGTGTACCTTTAATGTCCACAACCCCTCATTTCATTGGGACTGGCAAGTCCCATACAATGGGAAAGCAAACAGAAGTTGAAACTTTTAGTTAATTAATCCATATAGTTCAACTGATGGAGGATCACTAACAATGAGAGCCAAGGTATATATTCTCTCTTATATATCTTAGCAAGGGCTCATAAATTTATAACTCTTTGCAAAGATTAATCATTGTAACCAACACTATCACTAATATAACTACCACTACTTTTATCAGAGTTTTTAGTTGGGATTGTGAAGATGTTTTAATCTAACTTGTTTCAAGTTAACATTTCGCTCATCATCAAAGAAGTGAAATATTCAAGAAAAATGTGTTTGATTAAATCTTTTTACACATTTCATACCAAAACTTAATAGTGTTAACCTAATAAATCCTCCATTTGATTTATACTTGATTATTACCGAGGTACATCAACTATAACATGTCAGATCAAAACCATTTCTAGGGAATCTCTTATAATCTTTTGCATTATTCTAGCACCTAACATCTTCATGTTGAATGATTTGTTTGTGTGGATGCATGTTAGGATCTTTTTCATAATTTTATTGTTATCACTATGGGAGTTCTTCAAAAATGAAATGATTTTAGAATTGAGATTCCTTTGGTACTTCCAATTCTGGAATGGTGGCATTTGACACTTATACATCTTCTTTAAAATATCTTCGACATGGAGCTTCAAATAGCTTATTGTCAAATTTCTACTTGACCTCAAGGAAGAAATTTTAGTACCATATAACTTGTTTTTTGCATGATAACAAGCATCCTAACAAACTTTTCTTTCTCTAGAACTTATAAACTATCTACACACAAGCACCTTTTCAGGTTTGGCAATGAAGTAAGTGTGATGCCCCATAGTTTCAATTTAAAATTGTTAGAATGATACCCAAAGACAATCAAAAAATACATTTATATCATAATTAATAAACAATTTTCTACCAATACCCTATACATTCCCATCGTGAAAGGCAGGTTCCACTTCCAAACCGAAGAATAACATTCCATCTTCAGTCCACACTGGCACTAAAATCAGCTTTTATGACATATAGGTCCATTGTATTCAATGATGAGAAACATTCTCACACTAAAAAATAAAAACTTGAAGAAAAGTGACAATCTGAAATAAAAACTTTAGTAAGTTACATGTTTTACTACAATTTATGGAAATAATTCTTTGTAGTTACCCATTTTGTTTGGGATACAAATTATTTAAATGGTGTTTCATGTAACTTATTTGAATCTTGTTGGATTGTGATCAAACGAATTTATAATTTGTACCTTGGTTTTACAGTTTTTGGGATTCCTCTATAGAGATTTATGACAAAGCTTGGTGGACCTAGATTCTCCTTTCAACATATTAAGCTAATTTTCTTTGATAAACCCAAGGATACATGTTGATTTTTAGTTTTGCAAGACTTCAAAAATTCCATTAGCTTTATGTGTGACCTAATTAGTTATATTTTTTGCATGTGCATGTTGGAGTGTACATCTATACCAATTTAATCATTTTACTTAAAAATTTGTTCAGAATATTAACAAACCATAGTATGACACTTCTAATCAATTATGCAAGAATTCCAAGAAAACATAAATAATTATATAACATATCACTAAAAAGTGATAGCAAGCATTTATGGAAGCCAAATCTGCATAATGTTTATTAGCGTTTCATTGGCATTGAGAATGCAAAGTCTATTTCTATGATTATTGAGAATTAGGGAACTTTTATAAGTGAATATTTATTCACCCAATGGATTAGTATCCATCATTATCTATAACTTTGTGGTGAAGTAAAATTGTAAGTGTGGACATGAACAAATTCCTCTAGCCCAATAATTGGTCTAGCCACAACAGATACATTCTATGGAAGATTTCCTTAGGTTAGATTCAATCAAGAGGGCCTACCTCTTGGTTGCTTATCCTACTTGATGGTGTCCTCGCTTGCTTGCTCCAGCAATCTCTCGCTTCCTTCTTCAATCTCTTAAAACAAGTGAACAACAAAAACACACAAACATAATAATAGACAAATTGCAATTCAACCTACTTAACGAGTCAAGAAGCATTAAGACATGGATATGTAATATTAAAAAACATGTATGAAATTAATCGATAGTTACATACATTAATATCAAAGAGAGATTACAACCATTCGTCTTGACATCACAGTTTTCCTCTGACAAGACTAGGTTCCCACACACTTTTGCTAACATTCCATGACGGCTTCAAATGACAATAGTTTAAAGGATCTTCCCTTTAGACTTCACTCCAAACCAAACACACTTCTCCCTCACACAACTAAACGGCTACAACTAGTAATAGCTTGCTTGTCTAATCAAAATAGTATACTCACACTCAGCCAACACTCTAACTAGGACTCTCACCCTCGCTTGTGCTTAGGAAGAAGGGAGGTTTATATAGGAAATATGGATGGGGGATGGATGCTCTTCTCATGGGATAAGGACTTATCTCTTGAGGTAGTTCCGTCATTATAGGGGAAAGGAGCCGAAACTGTCATCCTCGACCCCATCTGGCCAAACTATTTACCGAACTTCCGATACAGAGCTTCAAGAGCTAGAAGCTTTGGCTCTAATTTTAAAAACTTTCCATAATGTGATCGGCGTGACTGGAACACAGCTCAGTCAGACTGATCAACACGAGGAGTAGTTCTAATCTCTATACATCGGCAGGAGGGAGAGAAAGGTCATTAGCGAAGATCTTGTAAACTGGGCAAAACAGAAGTTTCAGGGGAAATGGTGCAAAAGGGAAATGATCTTCTCATGAAGAGGGAGACAATGGGAGATTCTTCAGGAAGGCAAAGCATGTGGGGTTCGCTGTAGAGGTCCTCCAGGATCAAGGAACGGGGAGTATAGGGACGGTGACAAAATTTTGTGTAACAAACTTTTACCATCTTTTCCCTATTAAGATCTTTCAATAAAGCACACTTCAAGGGCCCCTACAAGCAAAACATCCTAGGATTTAGAGGTCAATTCACATGATTTTCTTTAGGGAAGTAAAGCCAAGTTTATGATATATTTTTTGGGCTTTTTATGGTTCAAACACACCGTGATATTGATTAATTTTTTTATGGTAAATTTTAGATTGTAGAATGAAACAAAATGGGGTAAAAATGAGAAAAAAATTGGATTTTTTTTATTAACAAGGGAAGAAGAATAGTTCCTTGATCTGTTATGGGAACATTATAGCAAAATCTAGCACCAGTGAAAATCCATGTTATATTGAAGAGAGAAAGAGTATATGAAAATGTTGTTCTTACATAAAATGTCTTTGAGGAAATCCAACCTTGTTGTGAAAGACACTACCTTTAAAGTGGGCTATGATGAACTCAATGGAAAATGATACAAAGTACAAAACACATCTGAACTTATTGGTTTGATTTTTCTTTTATCAACATATAGAGCACACACATCATAATCAAGTAGAAGAAGATGGTATTAATAGCTCGAGATTCAAGAAGAATGGAATTTTGCAATGAAGATAACTTGTTCTAAGCCATGAACATAGTGGCTTTCTTTGAATCAAATGCTTCTTGAATTGAAAACACCATAGAGGAGCTCTGTGCTAAGCGATTATGAGTTGGCTAAAGATCCTCTTAATAAGTAGTGAACTCAAGCTAGTGCTAGCAAGCTTTATCAACAAGTTATTGTACTGATACTTTCTTTATTCAAATGCTTCAGCTTGAGTTTGTGTAAGTGTATCAAGGCCTTCCAAAGAAAGACTTTGGTCATATAATAATAGTTTCTGTTGACCCAATGACACAGTCACTATGTTGCCAATTTCATCTGTTTTATTTTTAATATTGTCTAATTGAGATGATATAGTGCTAGCCACTTCAATGATTTTATTTTATATCTGTGAAGTTAATTTTTGAAGGTACCTTATATCTTCTCCTTACATAGAACTTTTGAAGATCAACCATACTGGTATCCACAGTCTTTTTCATATCAAACTATTGTTCTTGTAACTTAGATTGAGTGCTAATTATTTGATGAGATTGCTCAAAAACATGGAATTACATTGATCTATAACATTTGTTGTTTTATCTTGTACAAACTTTGAATTTGAGCCAATAGTTTTTCTTGAGAATAAATGGAGTCTAGGGAATTATGGTTTTCATTACAGTGCTCGAAGTGAGAATCTGGCTGCTGGTCTCTTTTATCCAATTTGTTCACTACTCGATGAGCGGATGACATCAACTCATTCACAACCCTTTATGTATCTTTCTTGAATGCATTTTTCTGCAAGTGATGGCACATAACTCTTGTACCATGTATGCAATAATCTAATCTCTAGAACACTGATTTGTAGAATCTGATACTAGCATAATAAAAAAATTATGTAGGGAGTACTCAACCTGATATGACAATCATAGGTAGAACAGAGATGAACTCTACTTGTTACTGACTTAGTTCTAGAATTCTAACATACTTTAACAACAAGGTAAATAATGTAGGGAATTATATCATTTCTTCATCAACATTAGTATATATAAACCCTCAGTTCAAGTAGAGACAAATTCAATTAATAACAAAACCAAGAATTTGTATTAAGTTTTATTTTGTTTCACTGTTGAGAAGATATTAATTTCATTTAATAGTTGATCTACTCCATGAGAACTCCAAAAATGGAACCCTTTTATAGCAATACGGTGACCATCAATAAGCCTCCTAGCATATATAGTCCCACAAGCACTATGTCCACACTTGTTTTTGTAGTAGCAAATATTTTAGTGGCCTTCTCCAACATATTATAAGAGAATATATCAAGTTTGAATTCTTCTGAGTGCATAGGTAGAAATCTTGAAAGTTGGCTTCCTCCCTAGACTATCTAATTCAAAAACTGGATTATTTATGTTGTCTATGTAAAACAAGTGCAATAAGACTTACTGCTACATGTCTTTCCAAAGCCACAAGCACAAATACAAGGACTATTCTCTTTGTTGGATTGTGATCTGTTCACCAATTCTTATCATATGCATTCTCACCTTGCTTTTTGCATACTCTTACGTATCCAGTGCCTTGACGAAACTCATCTCCTTGATAGCCATATTTAGAAGCACACCTCACATTGTCAGCTACATCTACTGCATGTTGATAAACCACATTGGGGTCATAGTGAACATCATCAAAAAGTTTCCATAACACCCAATTCCCACTTAGTCCACACTTTGCATCCAAACGGGTCAATATGGGTGTGAGTATCCAGCTAATGAAACTATGGAACTGCAACTAAGAGAAGTGAACAAATTCATCATCTTCATGGTGCCATACTGTCCCATTCAGAACGGGATATAAAAGTGTCCTATCAAACATGCACTTCTCATTGCAACTCTACATATAAGGAACATTGCACTTCAATAGACAATCTGGAGTGTTCTTGTAGTCAGACAACTCAAGAATGTTGCTGACAGAAAATTCATAATTCTTCATGCCTTTAACACCAAAGCCCTTGAGGTTTTTAGGATAGGATGATTGGAGAGGATTGATGATGATCCCATCTTATGTTAAACTTATAGTAAAAGTTTTTCACTTAAATCCTTATAGTATTGTTATAGCATTTCAATTTGAATCCATCCATATGACCATGCCTTGAATTGATATAGAAAGGATATGGAATTGAGGCATTCCCACAACTTCCATTGCATTTCCTTATGCCCTTGGTTATGTTAGAAAACACTCTAATCGAGAAGACCTGAGGTAGCCATGAACCCAGAAAGGCCAGAATAACAAGATAGGAAAGGCTAATACTCATTTGCCCTGAAAGTTACCACATCATTTTAAGGCATGCTAAGACGATATATACTTCCCAGAATAAGAAAGAAAATACCCATGTATGTATTATATATGCACCTAGTTTTGAAGCCTACTATGGGAAGACTTTGCACCTAATATGATGGTAGCATTCATCTTATGCTCATTACCTACTCTAAACTTCTGATTTCAACTTCACTACTTCATTTGATTGCAAAGTCGACAATGGTCTATATCAAATCAACCCAAAAGTACGACAACCATGGCTCAATATATATATATATGCATTCAATTTCTTTGTTCATACTTTCTTTTTCTATATTTTTTGTTGGTTATCCACAAGACAAGAGATTGAATAATTTCTTAGACAATGTAGTAGGTTGACTTTCATAGTATGCTTGATAGTACTTCATTGTATTTCCACAACCATTGAGTATATGTCATATATATTTACTCAGCCTACTACATATACATACTACATATCTATCCAAATACCAAAAATGAAATTTTGGACATGCGGGTTCAAACCACTTACATTTGGGTCATGAAGACATGACTAGTGCTTCATTGTTGAATCCCAAAAGCTACTACGTATACATCCTAGTCTACTATATACACATTGGCTATATAACCAAATCCTTGAAATGAAATATTTTTGCATGTAGGCCAAGAATTTTACATTTCAGTCACCCATTCACAATATAAAATATTAGAAAACCACAACTCTGATATGAGTTCCAAAATTCAAGTGCCACTCTGATAATATGTTTGTTTGCACTAGAACTAGGAAGTAGTTACAGTGAGGCAGATGGAATTCAAGTTTGTATCTCTGCAATTAGTGCAATAAAACATTTATTTTGCACATATTTTTACCAATCTACCAAATCTTGCAACGCTTTTACAATAGTCATGAACCATTCTAATAAAAAAATACAATATAGACCTGCATTAAACTCTAGTTCAAATTCAAGGTATGAGGCATAATATTTTATAAGGAAATATATCATTGATGATATTTCTTGATAGTGCATGAATTAATTTGATGGATGTAAGAGTTCAATTACAAGCATATGATTTCATTCTTGAAGCATACAGAGGTACAATTTGTGAGTTATATATGCATTGTTTCTTGTCACCTTACAACCATTATCACTAAGTGTTTATAATCATATCAACATTTTGATGCAATCAGAAATGAAAACTTGTAATTTATCCTTGTTCCTTTCTATCTTAACTGTGACATGAAAATAGTTGCAACCACTGTATATCCTGAGGTCTGCCAGAAAATGCAAATTTGGTAGAAGCATTTTGGGCGCTGTCATATTTTGTTTTGCAATTGGTATTTTTATTCTCTTTATCCAACATTGAGTTTTCTTATCCAATGGTGTTACCTATGATCCATTGACCACTGTAAGAATACATATGGTGCAAAGATCATTGAAAGGCTTACAAGCAGCCTATAGGCTTAATTACACACACACACACACACACATGTGTGTGTGTGTGTGTCTGTAGCACCCATAGACTTCTTGATAACGAAAGGAATAAATACTCACATAGGTAGCATTGATCTGTTTTGATGTGTGACTTGCGATTTTAACCAATGATTGAAATAAGGGAGTAAGATCTCCATCTACAAGAACTTTCACATAGTGTTTTCTAACTCTAAACCTTCACGGCTCTTAAATTTTCCCTCATTGTATAGGGTGTTGATGAAAAGAAAGTGAACGATTTGAGAAGCTAAAGTCCCAAAAGTGTGGTTAACACTATGTCCAAATTCTATAATTCCGCGCTTTGATTTCTAAACTATCCTGCAAGGTAGATATCTCCTTTATTTCTTTCTGTATTCATTTTCATTTTCTGAATGTTGATGAAACTAGTTTGTTGCTAATAAACTGACTTAACTTATAAATCTCCATATATACATCCAAAATATAATGTGCACAACTGAGATTATAATTTAATGGAAAGCATTATCCCAATGATCCACGATTGTCACCAGTTATGAATATTTGAAAGGCCTTGAAAGTGTTACAGTTGTTGGATTATTGAGAGATTAATACTTTTTCTGGCTGGTGGCATCTTAAATTTAAATTTAGATTTTATGACTCTTTAAATGGAACAATTGTCCTTAAAGTGCATTTGTAAGTTTTTCACCTTAAATAATTTTGAATGATTAATCATTTAGTTAT
Organism: Pinus tabuliformis; assembly: GCA_031772625.1. NCBI lineage: Eukaryota > Viridiplantae > Streptophyta > Pinopsida > Pinales > Pinaceae > Pinus > Pinus tabuliformis. The sequence goes on from CM062815.1 coordinate 133,343,974, forward strand.
GGACTTGAAGAAATAGTGTGACTTCTAATTGTCAAATTGTAGTATGCCACCTATGAGATTTCCCGTTGAATTTTTTTTAGCTTGAAAGTGTTTTATGCCCCATAATCTAAATGAAAATTATGTTACGTATAAGTGTACCTTGTTATGTGGTTGTTTGCTAGGTCCCCTTGACTTGTAGTTGAATTTATCCTCCTTAATCTCCATTGCCACAAAGATATATTTTTATTTTGATTGATGTGTCCCAAATCAGAGAGAATGCTCCTATATATATACAATTCAGTGGATTTGAGGGGAAATGACTTTTGATCTTCTTTAGCCAACATATAGTTGAGGCCTACCTAAACAATTTACATGAGAGAGACATAAATTCAAAATTCCACTTCCACTTATCCAAATTTGATCATCTTTAGATCGATTTTTGTCCTCCTGAAAAGGGGAATTCAATGCCACAATTATCTTCCCCAAAGGAGCTTTTCAAAGTGGAATTTAGCCATGGTTTCCATTTTTAACAAAAATAACTATCAATACTTTTTTCTAGCATTTTGGGTTGAATTCACAATAGTATAATAAAAAGTGTCATTCCAATGTCTGGAAATTAGGATATATAAATGTGAGATATATACTTTATATCTTTCGATTATCTCCTTTTCAAATCTGAGATTTTTTAGGCTAAATGTTTATTGTTTGAACTTTGAACTTTGAAGAAATTCCTGAATGGACTTCGTAAGGCTCTGGTACCATAAATTGTGTTATTTCAAAGATTTGACTTCCATATTTTCTCAAAATATAATGTCTTCAATCAATACTTATATATATAGATACTTATGTTTAGGATTATATATGTATTGGAGAAATTTCTTTATGTTTTACTATAATCCTGATGTTGACAAGCTTTAGCTGAATTTTTTCATCAATTTCTCATAGAATATGCAAAAGGAAATGATTGTCAAAATGTGGAAAGAATTATATTTCTCATGATTTCTTTTTTTTATTGTTCATGACAAGATAATCATGTTGCAAGAATGAGTTATCCTACAGTCTGTTTAAATTTGTGGATTTTGTTTTCCTCCCATTGTTTTACAAAGATGTAGATTTCATTTTCATGTTGATGGTTTTTCCATGTATCTTATCTAGCCCCAAATGTTGGCAATGGAGCAGATCTTTAGGAGTAGTCGTGGACACAGACCCTATCAGAGGTTAGTGTTACAATAGCACTTCCACTTGGTATCAAGAAAAGTTTAATGGTCTGTGAAATAAAGATGATTTATTTAACGATAGGGTTGAAAGGGCAACCTCATGTCTTAGTTTTAGGTCATTTATTTGCATTTCTTAGTTAGAAGTCATCTATTTGATTTTGAGCTTTATCAGATCAATTATTTCACTAATCCAATATGCATGGCTTATATTTCCAACCCGATGTTAGTTACTTGACATGGTTGATATAACATTCAATTATAGGCCATTTTTATTTTCAGTTAGAGATTTTATTGATTAAAAGGATGTTCATATTTTAATTGGTTTACTTTGATTTTGATTTAATTGTTTTTTTTAAATTCCACGTGGATGTTATTTTTTCAGGATGAGCCATTTACACCACTAAGGTCAGACAAGTCCTGGAACATAGGTAAACAAAAAGCATATCTTTGGCCTTTGTCGTTTATATGTTATTCTTTATATCATTGATGGATGGTTATTGATTGATGTAAAATAGAGAATGGGAAGGTCTTGCCAATTCTCTTGACAAAAAAAAATCAAATGGAGTGGTAGAATTATGTTTTAAAGGGTGAGCCATAAATCTACTTGAAAGGTAGAACTTGAGAATAGAAAGCTATCTGATCTGGGTCTAGAGACAAAATAGACATTGAAACAAAATGATGGTATTGATGAGTCTTCCATGCAAATAAGCTCTAACTATTAGACCACTGCCCAAATTTCAGTTATCTGCAATGGAAATAATGACTCTTCCTTTATTTGTATGAATAATGACTTTGGCCATTGTCATGTTCATTTCCTATGAATGATTTTGATTTTCGAACTCCAACTAGTTTGTTGTTAAACTAATTAAAGATTTAATGACAAACATATAGTTTTCAAATCTATTTTCTTGAGAAAATTTGTCTTTTTACTTTAGGTATTTTATATTTCTACTGTGTGACATATGCTATGATATAATTGCCTTAATAAATAGACAGAATTGTTGTACAACGTAGTCTTTTTTAAATCTAAAGAAACTAAATTTCCAAATACAAAGTTTATTAATTAAGAACATCTTTTAGACTTCTTAGCTAAGTTATGATTATATTTCGGTAGGGGATTTTGTGTACGTTGATATTGTGTTGTCTCTTTGCTTTCTGTCAGGTAACAATGATTAATAAGGAATGTGTTCTTGAGCAGTAGGCACACATCTTATTCTACTATCGACATGGATCTCCATGGTTTTCAGGCATGGCAAGAAAAACGCAGATGTGAGTGGGATCTCCAAAGTCTGCGTTGGATGAATTTAATACTAGTGATGATTTTGATTCCTTATCAGATAAAGAATGTCACAAGTCAAATTCCAATAAATAGAAGTAGCTCAAGAATGAAGGTGAATTTATTGCTTTCTGTCCAAGTCAATTGAGTGTTTCCTTGTGAAATTCCAAATTTCATGTTGGTTTATGTGAAGGGTTAATCTCTCTCTCTCTCTCTCTCTCTCTCTCTCTCTCTCTCTCTCTCTATATATATATATATATATATATATATATATATATATATATATATATATATATATATATATATATACCCTATGTCTTTCATGGTTTCTAGAGATCCATGTTACATTTGCATAGAAGTTTAGTTATCATTCAGATATCTAAACACCCAACATCAACAACATTGAGATTTTTCATTCACTCAACCTATAACATATTGCATCTATCTTCATCAATGCTCTTCTTCCATATGATATCAACGTATGACATTTCCTTTGCAATATTTGGTGCATTTTATAGTTATAGGTCATTTATAGGCTACAAATGTCTTCAAAGTTTCACTTCTAATTGAGTATTCAACTTAACATATTTATTCCGTTATACGTAACTATTTTTCCCTCCACCCACATTTCATAACTGCGACAACCATTAGGTAGGGACGTGCAACTTTAATGCTGCTTTTCTTGTTTTGTAAAAGATTTCTGAGACTTTAATTTATTGAAATTTGTAGAATTTACAATTTATGAAGTTTCAAGGTAATTTTTAAAAGTCTAATTCTTTAAAGGGTGCTAGCTCAATGGAAGAGAATCTAATTTACAAGCAGGTGGTTGGTGGTTCGATTCCATCATGACTTGATATCCATATGTAATGGTGACAATCATTTTTTGGTGATCGAGGCTCTTTTCCCCATCACCAGTGAGCTTATGGTGACATTTTTTGACCCTCACCAAAATATGAAATGGTGATGGTCAATGAACACTACCATATATACACATAAATAGCGACGACCATGAAAGGTATATAACCATAAATCATTGTTGTCAATATGAAATGGTGACGATCACTGTCTGTCATTATAGTCATTATTTGTGACGGACCTTGAATGTCAATACAACAACTATACTTTTGGCAATGCAGATTTTGGTGATGGTCAATGAATGTCACCATATATGTGCACCAATAGTGACGGCCATGAAAGATCCATCACAATAATTCATTGTAGTTCATATGAAATGGTGACGGTCGCTATCTGTCATTATAATCAATACTCGTGACAGACCTTGAATGTCAGCATAACACCTATAATTTTGGTGATGCCATCTTTGGTGATGTTCAATTTTTGGTGACCGAGGCTATGGTCCATCACCATTGCTCATATGAAATGGTGACAGTCGTTATCCTTCATTATAAATCATTATTAGTGACAGACTTTGAATGTCACCAGAACACCTATATTTTTGGAGACTCCACTTTTGGTGGCGTTCAGTTTTTGGTGACAAAGGCTCTTTTAATCGTCACCAATGATCTTATGGTGACATTTTTCGCCCCTCACCAATGTTCTTTTTTCTTGTAGTGCATCTATCATTGAGATGGACAATAAGCTTTTTCATTAAGTTATTTATATTTTGATTGAATTTGGATCTAATTATAACTATGTTAGTCCTGACTTGGTGGATAAGTGTGGTATGAGTAAGGAATTGCATGCATAATCATGGTTAGTGCAGTTTTCTACATGTACAAAGAAGTGAGTTCATCATTGGGTAAGAGCTTGTGGATTTGATTTGAATGGTATGCCTATCACAACACATTTGAATGTATTACCGTTGGGATCATACAATATGTTGTTGGGAATGGATTGGTTGTACCATCATAGAACCAAGGTGGTTTTTATGATAAAGCCATTAATTTCTTGGATGAAAATGGGGAACAAAGAGTTTTGTGAGGTAATATGAAAGAAACATCAGTTAGAATGGTGACAACTATGCAGGCAAAGGGTCATCATAGGAAAGGGTGTGTGTTATCTGCAGTGCAAATTTGTAGTGACAAATGTAAGGAGGTTGAGGATGCAAATGTTTTGAGTAGGTACTCAGTTCTACAAAATTTCCAGGATGCATTTCCGGAGGATATTTCAAAGTTTCCACCTCACATGGAGGTAGAATTTTCCATTGAGTTGGTGCGAGGGGTAGCTTTGGCATCAAAGAAAACTTACAAGATGAGTACACCTAAGTTAGTAGAATTGAAGCTACAATTGAAGGAAATGTTGGATAAGGGATACATTAGGACAAGTGTATCACCATGGGACACGCTAGTCCTATTTGTGAAGAAAAATGATGGCACTCTTAGATTATGCATTGATTACAGGAAATTAAACAAAGTGACTATCAAGAATAGGTATTTGTTACTAAGAATTGATGACTTGTTTGATAAGTTGAAGGTAGAAATAGTGTTCTCGAAGATTGATCTGAGATATGGATATCACGAGGTGCACATCGAAGAGGAGGACAGTTACAAGAAATATTTCAGGACTAGGTATGGGAATTATGAGTTTGTTGTAGTTCCATTCGGTTCAACTAATTTTCTAGCTACATTTGTGTGCTTGATGAATATTGTGTTGCATCTATATTTGGATAAGCCTTTTATTGTGTTCATTGATGACATATTTGTATATTTTCTAAAAACGAGGAAGAGCATGCCAAGCATTTATCATTTGTTCTCATTGATGACATATTGGTATATTCTAAAAATGAGGAAGAGCATGTCGAGCATTTAGCAACATTGTTGAGGTTGTTGAGAGAGCATCAGTTGTATTCTAAGATCAACAAGTTCATTTTCTTTCAAACTGACGTACACTACTGGAGACATGTTTTCTCCAAGGAGGGCATTGCAGTAGATCTAGAAAAGATAAGGGCCATCATGGAGTGGGTAGCTCCTAGAAATGTATATGAGGTGATATCTTTCATGGGGTTGGCAAGTTATTATAGGAGGTTCATCAGGAACTTCTCATAGATTTCTTATCATATCTCATCATTGCAAAGAAAAGGTAAGAAGTTTGAATGGATAGTGGAGTGTGGGGCTAGTTTTGAGCAGCTCAAGCAGTTGTTGACACATGAACCAATGTTAAAGACTGCAAATCCAGACAAAGAGTTTTTAGCATGCACAGATGCTTGCAAGAAAGGACTTGTTGGAGTCCTTATGCAGGATTGACAAGTGGTATGTTAAGAGTGAAGAAAACTGAATGAGCATAAGCAGAACTACCCCACACATGATCTTGAGTTGGCAATGATCATTCATGCATTGAATATGTTGAGGAACTATCTTCTAGTCAGGAGGTTCATGTTGGTGAGTGATCATAGTGGTTTGTGGTATCTATTTGACCAAAAAAACTTGAATGGTGGGCAGGCCCAGTGGTTGGACATGATCAATGAGTTTTATTTTGAGATCAAGTATATCAAAGGTAAAGATAACAGGGTGGTAGACTCCCTTAGTAGGCAAATACAGGTAAATCACATAGTAGCTATGAGCTACTATGGGATAGACTTACAAGATAGGATATCGCAGGAAGGTCAATAGAATGTCCGGTATATGGAGATTATCCACAGGTTGTAGTAGAGTATATTTATAAATATAGGTACAGGTGGTGGTACAGGTATATGTATAGGTATAGGTAGTAGTATAGGTACAACTACATGTGTTGGTACAAGCACAGGTACATGTACAGGTGTAGGTTCACATGATGTAGGCTATTACCTTATAGCAGATGGATTGGTTAGGTTCAGAGACAAGATATATTTTCTAGATAGTAGTGATCTCAAGAAGGTGATATTGAGGGAGTTTCATGCGAAACCATATTTAGGACACCCAGCCTATCAGAAGACATTGATCACAGTGAAGGGATTTTATTATTAGCTGAGTATGAAGAAGTATGTTGCAGAGTTTGTGGCTAGGTGTTTTAATTGTTAGCATGTGAAGGCAGAGTGTAAGAAACCAAGTGGAATTTTATAGTTGATTTCAATTCCAAAATGGAAATGGGAGGTCATTACAATGGACATTATTACAGGTTTTCTAACGGCAATTACACATTGTGATTATGTCATGGTTTTTGTCGATAGGTTGACAAAGGTTGCACACTTCATTCCAGTGAAGTCTACATTCTCAACTAGCAATGTGGAATAGATATTCATGAGAGATGTGGTCAGATTTCATGTTGCGCTGAAGAATATTGTACCAGATAGGGATGAAAAGTTCACTTCCAATTTTTTGAAGGAGTTGTTTGTAGGTTTGGGCATAGAGTTGGCCTTCAGTACAACTTATCATCTGCAGAAAAATTGACAGATAGAGAGGGTCAACATGATATTGGAGGACATGTTGAGGATGTACATGATGCAACAATAGTGAAAGTGGGAAGAGTATCTTTCGCTGGTAGAGTTTGCCTACAATAATGGGTATCATGAATCTTTGAAGATGAGTGTGTTTGAGGCATTGTATGAGTGGAGTTACAATACTCACATTTGTTGGAGTGATCCAGTTAACAGGTTGTTGATTGGACCAGACATGTTGGCGGATATGGAATGGGAGATACAAGTTATAAAGAAGAATATAAAGGTAGCACGAGATAGGAAGAAGAGCTATGCAGATTGAAATATCTTGTTCAAAGAGTTCTAGGTTGGGTAATAGGTGTACTTGTGCATCAAACCAAAGAATAGATCCTTGAGGATTGGATCATGTGCCACGCTGGCACCTTGGTTTTATGAACCCTTTAGTATTATTGAGAGGATTGGGCCAGTAGCCCATCGCCTTGCACTACCTCCAAAAATGAAATTCCATGATATTTTCCATGTGTCATTTCATAATCAATATGTTAAAATTGTTGATCATGTCATTGACTGGTTTGTATTGCAGGTGGAACCAGATGGTGAATTACAGTTGGAGCCTCAATGTATATTGTTGAAGAAGGTGCTCATGCTCCGGAACCAAGAAATTAAGAAGCTTAAGCTGCAATGGAAGAACTTTGGGCCAGATGAAGCTACATGGTAGATGGAAGACCAGATTTAGGCTATGTATCCTTCATTGTTTTCCAACTGAGGCAAAGCAATTTGGTGTGGTGTTTTGGTATATGTCTTTGGCATATGTTTTGGTACATGTTTAGTGGTGTTTGATATATGTATATATGTATATGGATGTAAATACCGGCATGAGATATGTTATAAATCTCCAATAATAAGTACGGGTGTCATGCCATTATGATGTTATGTTTGTTATGTTTTCATGTTTGTTTTCTTCTCAGCATGTTGATCATTGTAAATATTGCAACGAGCTTAGTTATAAAGCTCCATCAGAAGTTATAGCAATCTTGTGTTTATAGGTGTTATCGAACATCGAGGACAACATTCCCTCAAGGGGAAGGGTTCTATAATAGCCCTGGTGAAAATTCCACGTAATATGTTATGTTCCTATACCAATAGGTGTCATAATTTTTGAATGGATGAGGTCAAAACTCTAATATGTACATACCTTTGGTTTTTGCAAATGTTTTCCATATTTGGAAAAATTCAAAAAATCAAGAAATGTAAAGAGGGTATGTCCTAAAACAAAAATCAAAGGACAAAGAGAATGCAAAAAGGTCAAAAAGAAAAGATGAAAAAGTGAACCCCAATCAAAAAAGAAAAGGACCACGAAAGTGTGCAAGTCCAAATGCCACTACTATTTTAATTTTCTGCATAATAATGATTGTGTGCAACTTGTTATTTATGCCATAACCCATGGTAACCAAACAGTTTAATCTTGGTTATTCCATGTTTTGAATTTCATGCTTAGAGATAGAGAGTAAAACCTGACCAAATTGTTTAATCTTGGTAGGTAAGTAGATAGGTAGAGTAAATAAAAGGAGCTTAATAGTTTAATCTAACCCCTTGGATGTAATAAGGATAGACTTAGATAGATTTATATTGTAAAAGAAAGGAAAAATGTTTTGATAAGGGTTTGCCAACTTAAGTGCACCCTATTAAGGAGTAGAAAAAATGGTAGGATGAGTAGATGGGTAAGTAGGTGAATGGTTGCAGAATTATGGGAATTTATTGGATAAAATCATGTCATTTACTTTCATCATCAAATTTATTAAAGTATGGATGACAATGGGACAGTTACAAAGTCAAGTGATTAATTTCCCCATTCATTTTACCTTTTCACTAATTTCCCACAAGCAACAATTTTAAGTACCTAAAACCTTAAGTTAAAGGGGCTCATAGAATTTATCTGACTTCTGGAGAGACCAGACCCTCGGCCCAATAAATTATAAGGTTTAAGTACTACAAACCCCTTACCAACATTCACTCCCTCCATAAACATTCATCTCACCTAAAAATTCCTTTTCCTAAGACGAAATTACCATTTACCTAGGGAAAGTAATAAACCTTACCTAAAACCCCATTTGTTTACATAAACACCCATAAAAAGAATTAAGCCTAAGTTATGGTGTGTAAATAAGGATGTATGAATGTCAATACATCAGGCTTAGCGCAATTTGTTTTTTCCACTTCCATTTCATATTAACTTTAACTTTTATTATATTTAACTCTCGAAAAATAAACCCCTTTCATGTATATTTAATTAAAATCCCAAATGTTAAATATCCCGCCCCATGGTTTGGAATATAAACCATATTAAGTAAATAAATTAGATGAATTAATTAGTCGATTTGTAACTAATTAAGAGCCATAACCCCTCGCCAAACCAAACAAGATTAATTAATCAAACAATGATTAATTAATAACCTTCCTCCAATGATATCACCCATGACCTCACTAAGTCGTCCTAACCCGGAATTAAGATCCCATTAGGCCCCTCCATTAACTCCCCAATCAAATCACACTCCCAATTGCTATACAATCTGACCCCTTCAGATCTAACAACTTTCGCTTATATTAGGTGGCCTTCGACGCCGACCTTTACCCGCTTGATGTGAGCGGTTTTACCATTCACCCCTCTGCTACGTGTCGCCTGATGACTGGCATCGGGCGAACCTCTCCCAATATCGCCAAGTCCCCAAAAGTGGTGCGATAGATTCTGCTTACCGCCTCCGCTTACCACCTTCACTACATGACAAAACGTCACCTTCATCAGTTGGCGCTAACTGTCTCTTTTCTATTATACCCACAAAAATCATTGACTTTGCAGATAAACCAAAAGTACTCCTTATTTTTGTTTTTACCAAGAAAGAAAACCTTATGTTCTCCATGCAACTCAGAGTACATTCAAACTATCAACCTGCTACCAACCGTCAACCTCTTTAAGCCGCTAAACTCTAGATTACCATTGCAGACCCATGCGCTCCCTGTGAATAGTGCACCAGTACCATTAATCCATTCAGACAACCGAAACCAGGTATTTACCCTATTTTCAAATGAGAAACCCTGTTTTCATGCCAAACCTAAGCTAAATTGCTTTAGAAATAAAGTAATTTGGTTAGTTAAGCTGTCTGGTAGTCCTGAGATACTCTGTGATAATCCAATTTTTCCATATTTCCTTGAAATTCTTTGCCCCCGTCGTTGAATCCACAAGAACCAAGGATAGATGCCCCAATTGCTTTGAATGTCATGCCAGTTACCACTATCCATAGAGATTTAGACCATCTTATGCTGGCTGACAAAGATTTTCAGATTAAAGACCTCATCTTTGAAGAATCCCCTTTGAAATTACATTGCAGAAACCGAGATAAATACTTGAACCATGTAGATAAGATAGGCCTATGGGAATCAAACCTACCCAAATATAAATTCCCTAGTGTTCATGTCTTGCCGAAGATTGTTCACTATTGTCATGCAAACTATGACCCTATCATGAGAGCTGTAATGTCCCCAGATCAGAAAGTCCTATTTACTTTCACTGCAGAATCCATAAATTAGATGTTACAGTTAAAACCTAGTGGAAACCTCGCCCCCCTTACCATTGCTGACTTGCTTGAAAGATTCTCCAAAGTATCTAGTTCTAGAAGTACTCAAATCCTCTAGAATTTCATTGCTGAAGAAAGATACATGACAAAGGACCCCCCTCATTACATGTCAGCCTTCTTTTCTAGTCTAGGCAAAGATATCACATCAATGATATCATGCATTTTAGGTTTTACCAATAGCGAATATGTAGATGATATCATTTTTTCCTACATGTTTATTTTTACCCCCGGACAACCTCCTGCAGTCAAATTTTATTATGCAAAATTCATCTCAGATAAGATGCATGATCAGTTTCTGAGATTGGAAAATGAAAGAGTGTTCAAATATTCATCAGTCATGTACCATTTATTTCTTTGTTATGAGACTGATAAGTTTCCCTTCTCTGTCTAAAAACTTGATACCAAAGGGAATCCTAGATCTATCATCTTTTGGACCCCTATGTTCCATAGGTCTAATTCTTCTGACACATATATAAATTTCATTGATCTATTTGTACACCCAGTGGCTACCATGTTGCTAGGAATCCCTCCTCCCAGAACCAGTGCAGACATGAGGAGGATCCTGCAATTGTCAAAGCAATACAAAGTAGTAGATTGGTACTTGTACCAAAACCATACTTAAATCAGAATCTATGGATGTGAGTTGCCACCTTACAAAATTCCAAAGTACCTCCCCATAAGACTATTTGCTCTGGAGTACTACAGACAAATAATCAATTTAGATGAGGTGCATTTTGTTAGAACCAAGAAAAAGGCCAAACTAAGAATTAAATATCATCATGGCCCTTTCATTTGTAACAGTAGAGAAGTAGGAAATGAGGTAGATCAAATCCCCCAAAGGTTAAAATTAAAACAAAGTTTCATATTGACCTATGATCCCCACAATTTTATTTGTAATAGGAGACATAAAAATAAGCTATCTCCTAACATCCACCATAGGATCCTAGAAATTGAATAGTATGCCAATCAATCTGAAAGGGTGGAAAACACATTAGTAGATCAAGATAGTATAGAGGTTGTCATTGACAATGCATTGGTGTATTTAGATAGGAGGCTTGATGAATATTTATGTGTACAGGTTCCTGGAGAAACTCCATCTCAAAGGCAGTCATAGGAACACAGTGGACAGACTTCGGAGCAAGCAGGGCCATCTGGCGAGCTAGGATCATCAAAGTAGGCAGAAGATTCAGAGCTACCTGAGATTTCAGAGGAGCTCAATCAAACAGAACACAATATGAGCAATCCCCCCATTTTGTAGACTCCTCTAAATGAGGAGAAAAATCCAAAAAGAGACAAAGAGGAGGCCACTCCTTCCACCATAGCTGTTAATCAAACCTATGCTAAGAGGCAAAGGTTAAACCCATTTTCTGAGTAGGAATACACTGAGGAAACAGAAGGCAACACAATAGCAAAAGAAACTGATAGTGTGCATACTATCCCTTTAGGAGGTACACCATCTACCTCACAGTTCTAGGTATTAAAAAGGTAAGAAAGCACAAATGTATCTTCCTATAGGGCTCCTTTTGGTCAGAGTCAGGATATCAAAGAAAAGTACAAAGAAATCAAGGCAAGGAACGAAAAACTAAAGGCCCAAACCTATGCTCATTATCTCATACTAGCTCCAACGAATCAAACAAGGCCGATGTTAGCCTTTGACATAAAGGAAGGTAAGATGCAAATGAGCTTTCTAAGCCAACTATGCAACAAGCAAGATCAATGACTGACTATTTGAAAACCGATTTCGAAGTTTTCGAAAAGGATATTCAGCCAATTGATCAAATAGAGCTACATAAGAAAACTTGTGAAATGGTCTACTCCATGTTGACCAACAAAGCAATCACAGCTCATAAACAACTCATTGAATAACACATCTTCACAGCTTCAATTGGAAAAATCCTCTTCTTAGGCCAAAAACATTAGAATAAAGACTTTGGAAGACTTGATCATAGAGCTGAGACATGATCCCAAGGATGTCAAAGTAGCAGAGCAATTAATAAAGAAGAGAAATGATGAAATAGATGCACTAAAGAAGAAGCTCAAGATTCTTCCTCTCCACCATCCTCAAACTGCTGAAGTTTTAGAAAAACAGAAGGAGGAATAACTTATGGACCTAGTCCTTAAGTTGAATGATCAATTAAAGGAAATTGAGAAAGAATTGGAGAATTTGGTGCAGTCCAAGCAGAGTGAGCAGGCCACAACTCCTCAGACTGTAATACCTATAGTTTCCACACCAGTACCCTCCACCCTGGCATCTTCCTTGGCACCAATGATTCCAACAGTAATAACATTACCAGTAGCACGTACTACTTTACCCACAGGTACATCGATTAGTATAGGGATAACAACAGAAAAGACAAATGAATTAGTTAAGGCTATGGAACAAATGAGAATCCAGGCCACAGAACTCAAGAAACTTAGAGAGAAAGTGACAAGCCTGGAAGCTAGTTGTTCACTTGCACAAATACAACACAAAGAAGAGACTCGGAAAAACCAAAGGATGATAGAAAGAATAAGAATCCTTGAAAATGATTTGACTCTAGAAAAGCCATTGGGAGACATCAAGGATATACTATGGACCAATATCATTGATTCCATCAATGATATTTGGCCTTCCATTCAGGTTATTTTTGAGCAAACTAAATTAGTCAAAATATCCATGGAAGCCATACAAAAGACAAACGAAGAACTGGGAGAGACGCCTGAGGAAGAAAATCAGTTGATAGATTTTTTGAACAGTAGAAATAGGTACTAGTTGTATGAATTAGAGATTCAGGACAGAACATAAACTATGGTTGAGATAAAGAAGGTTCTTACTAAAAGGAACCTGATGCTTGATTTGGAGAAAAGATGTCCAAGAATTCAAATAAACATCGACAAATTTATGTTAAAATATGGTATTTTGAGAGAAAAACGACTTCCTAGTCAATTGGTTATACATGACAAGTTAATGACACAAGAATGCTACATTCAAAGATTGAATAAACAGGCTAGGAGCCAAGCTAGTTCTTCAAGAGTAAAAACATTGCTTATAGGAAAGGTACTTTATGATGGCCTGGAGAATTTGTTCTACATAGAACATGAAATCAAGCATTTTTTGACCAGCAAACCCAATTTTTCCAAATATACAGAAGCAATGAAGTCTACAGGAAAATGATTAGAATAAAATTACCAGAGAATGAATGGTGGACCAATTTGACAGATTTATTATAAATTACTATAGTAAATCTAGAGGGTAAAGATAACCACCAAATGAAAACAGGTAATACAGGATTAGTCAGCATAGGTAAAGAGTATCAGTAGGTCAAAGATAAGAGTGAAATCCAGCACATAACTACCAAAGCAACTGCAAGAACCAAATCTAAACTCCAGCAACCAACACATTCACAAAAAAAGGGACAATAAGCAATTAGTTTTCCATCTGTCTCTATCTTTGTGTTGAAGATATTTTTTGATTCCTAGAATAATTCTCATATGGTTATGAGATATTTTGTATTACATTTTGTATAAGTAATTCACAAGTTGAAGTAATTAGGGTGGATTAAAAAGAATTTTTGGAGACATTTTGTTTTAAGCTAAGTAGTTATTGTACTCAAGACTGGACTGGTTTACTGGATTATGAAATAAAGTTGAGGACATTTCACTTGATTCTTGTGCATAGTTGGAACAAATAAGTATCATTTCTCATGTTTAAATCTCATTTTCTCTTTATGTCATAAACTATTCATATGTGTTTCTCATAAAATCTTAAAAGAAAACAAGGAATGATATGATCAGAATTAGCTTAGGTGCTCTCTATTTTAATTGTTTGCTTGATTTATGTTTTCTACTAAACTGCCTTGGTATGGGGATTCTTGATTTCCCCCTTACTTCCGTATTTTATCCCCCCTTTGGCCTATAGTACAGGATTCTTCATTGCCCTTTGCTATTGGCCATCCTTCCTTTCTTCATCCCAATCCTGGTTAAGGATTCTTCATTGCCCTTGGCCCTGGTTAGGACTTTCCATTTATTGAAACCTTTATATTTGCTCTTGTTGTGGTATCGTGCCCTGTGAACTCCTACCTTAGTGATAAATCAAATCCAGCTAATCCTTTCTTGATTGACTCCATAGCCCAATGGCTTAAATATTTGCTCTGCCCATCTATCTTCTTAAATCCACCACCCAATAAAAAAAAACAACCCTGAACATTAAGAAGTAGCTTGAAATATTATTTAAGCAAAGTTAAATCTTAAAGAGAAAGCCCTCTCTAGACTTAGGTTGGCTAGGACCTGAGTCTAAAAGATTGGTTTGTGGTTACCTCGGGCCATTCATTCTTTAATAACTTCTAAGGAAAAAACCTCAGTGATAACATAGTGGTGACCATACTGGGGATTCAAAACCCTCAGTTTTAATAAACCTTTGAGGAATTCAAATTTTTATTTTAAGCATCTTAAAGGGTTATTAGAAGTTATTTACAAAAAGTTCATAAAAAACTAAAATAATCATAAAAAAGCTCGAAATCTGGCTTCACGGAGAACTCACTATACCAGGGCCAATCCTCATCCAAATCCTCCCCTTGTATTTGAAAATCCCAACCTTATTCCAAGAATAATCAGAAGACAGGAAAGTTCGGTAATCCCTAGACCAGTTTTTAGATCCAATTCATGCCCTGCTGAGTGGTTATTCACTGAAGACATCCCTTTTGACGAGTATTTTGGTCTCTCTTTGTTTAGAACCTCGTCTGATAGTGAACTATTGGACCTAGTCCCAGATCCAGAATTCATCAGAGAACTTGAGATCCAACGAACCAACTTGTCAATTAATCAAAATCTACTAAACTCCCCTCTGTCATCCCTTACCACTGATAGACTCCCCGAACTTTCTGAAATAGCTTCAACATCTTTTAGCTCAACATCATTTCACCACATCTGTGAAGATCATCCCTCAACCTCATCTCCATTCATAACTTCAATCCCTCATCAGCCCATCACTACCCCTCAAACACCTACTACCCCTATTACATCAACTCCCCTTGTTGTCCCAAATCCTCCAGTTATCCCAACTCCTGATCTCAATCCTGTGTAGCTCAGATCCATGGCACTCAGATGTGCTCCCCTTATGATGCCTGCTCCTCAAGGCGCCTTACAAATAGACTATCAAAGTAAAATTATCTCATTCGATGGCATTGGAACTTAGACAGCATAACAACACACTAAGAAAATGACAGATTATTTTGAACTCCATGAAATTGACATAGGATATGTCCAAATGAGAATCTTTGTCGAAAGTTTAGCTGGAGAAGTGAGAACGTGGTTTATATCTTTGCCCCCTCAGAGCATAGATAGTTTAGAAGTCCTTTACCAACAATTCCTAAATAGGTGGGAGAAGAAAAAGAACCCCCTTCAAATTCTATCTAAATATGAAAACCTTAAAAGGGTACCAAACGAAACTTTTCAAGACTACTGTACCAGGTTTAACAACGTGTACAGTGCAATCCCTCTTGGCCTTAGGCCTCCACCTGGTTTAGCCTTGATTAAGTTTCCACATAGATTTGACACAGATATGGCTTTTCAACTTAGAGAAATAAATCCCCCTACACTTGAAGATATGCAAAAGTGTAGCTGTTAGCGTAGAAGATAATATGCTATCCAAAAGGGCTAGAGTTAGAAATGAGAGAAGATCACCTTTGAAAGATGAATCTTCACCCTTTGATCAAAAAATGGATGCTTTAGCTAAGGGAATGGAAAGGTTGATGGATAGAATATAAGTCATTGAAACGAAACCTCACTGGGATAACCAACAGGCTAATCTGGTAAGGAATCCAAACTTTAGGAAAAACCAGAACCAAAACACTGGTAAAAATGGACCTGATCAGAACATTAGGCCACCTTTCCAAGAAAATTATGCTAATAATTCTCACCAAGAAGACCCTGAGATAGACACTCAGATCAACCTTATGGGTTTAGATAATGAAGAAACTGTTTTTCTAACTCAGGATGATCAAGAATTATACATGCTTCAGTAGTTACAAAATCAAATAGGAGAATCTTTCTATTATAAGCAAGGGTATGACTCTGTTATTTTTGAAGTTCATAAATAGTACAAATTAAGAAGCAAGAAGAACACTGATGTTCCTGATTAGAATAAAAAAGCAATACCTAACCAGCCTAAGAAAGTAAAAGCTACAAATCAGAATCCTCAAGTTACAAATACTTTCTAGACCACATCAAAATCCTCCTAGTCCCACCATTGAAGATGTAATAGATAACCAGTCTTCTAATGAGCACCCTTCCACTTCAGTCCCCCTCAAAGGAACAGTTGAAAAGCCTTCAGAAATCATATTAGAAAATCTGGATAAAAACACTCCCAACAATGAAAAAGAAAAACATACTACTCAGTACTTTGGATCTAAAATTCCAAATATTCAAACAAATAAATCCCCTATGCCTTTCAATTTGGGAGCAGAGGTGGCAAAACTCAAAATTTCAGTGCCTTTGACGGAATTGGTTAAACATGAAACTTACAGATCTCAAATTAGTAAATCTCTGAACTTCGTTGAAAATGAAGACTCTGTGAATTTATTTGATGACCAACCTGAGTTAATTTTCAGACCAGATGTTAATGGAAAGCCAGTTGAAGGAGGGATACTACCCTCCTAGATCAGCCTTAACATCCATGATAAAATCCTACATAATGCCATGCTTGACTCTGGGGCCTCACATAAGCTTGTTCCTAAGTCTGTAATGGAAAAGCTAAACTTGGATATCACTAGTCCTTATAAGGATCTATTTTCCTTTGATTCAAGCCAAGTTAAATGCTTAGGTCTCATAAAATATTTGTGTGTCTCCCTAGTTCAGTACCCTGCTAAGACCATACTTATGGACATAGTTGTTGCTGACATACCACCCAAGTATGGTATGCTGTTGTCTAGGTCTTGGGGTGCCAAACTCCAGCGATCTCTCCAATTAGACATGTCCTATACTACCATATCAATCTTTGGACACCCCAAGAAACTGTATAGAGTGACTATGATGAAGTATGTACTGAGTTCCCAGGAGAGACCTCAGAATTTTCCCATATATTCAATACATTCTGATATAGATTCATCCATACTTTACAATGATGAAAATAATCAAGAAGACACTTTAAGTAATATAACAATACAACTAAAAGAAATTACAATATTAAAGGAAAATCAAAATGTCCAAATTCATGAAACATCAGATAAAAAAGATAATCTAGATCAGTCAAGAAGGATTCCACTACCCCAGATGAAAATTATGAGCATGAAATCCTGTGGCATCTTCAATTTGATCGGTTAGTCAACAAATTAGATGTAGGAGAAGGTGTATGGATTTACAACTTAGAAAACGATTATTTAGAGGGTCATGCCTACAGGTTGAAATTTAAATGTACAAACAATATGGCTGAATACGATAGCACTTTTGTTAGGTTTGAAACTTGTTAAAAGGTTAGGAACCATCAGCGTCTCTATCATGGGAGATTCTAAGTTAGTGATTAAAAAAATTAATGCTGTTTATATGACTAGAGATCCTACACTATTTATATGACTAGAGATCCTACACTAGGGTTTTGTAGAGGAACAGTCATAAAGATACTAAATACTTTCTTAGAAACCAAACTTGTTATTATCCCTGGAAAACACAACACGCAGGCTCACAACTTAGCCATGTTTGCTGGTACTTGTAAGTTGCCTTTCCAGCCCAACCATTAGTACACTGCAGAGGTTAA
Source organism: Pinus tabuliformis (assembly GCA_031772625.1). Lineage (NCBI taxonomy): Eukaryota > Viridiplantae > Streptophyta > Pinopsida > Pinales > Pinaceae > Pinus > Pinus tabuliformis. Next base: position 133,362,122 of record CM062815.1, read on the forward strand.
GCACAGACCTTCCATTCCTGAAAATTTAAAGAACTCACAAGTATTTGAGAATGATTAGCAAATTAACAATTTTTTAACTTTAGATAGTGAATTTGTAAATACCAACATAGACACAGACACATGAGGAGATTTTGATTGCTCTTATGAAGTAGAAATAAAAAAACTAGAAGATGATCAGATAAATAGAACCCTACAAAGTTTACTAAATTAAATATTTGAAACCTAAAATATATGGAAATTGATGAAGTCATTAATGAAGAAACTGAAGTCATAAATCTTAAAGATAATTTTCTACCCAAAGGATTAACTCCTTTGGAGGAATTATTTGATTCAAACGATATTCCCAAAAAGCATAAAATGGAACCTTTGAAATCAAACATTGAGGAATGTAACATAGGATCTAAAGAGAATCCAAAACTAATAAATTTGTCAAAATCCTTACCTCTCAATGAAAAACTGAAATATATGGAACTACCGAAAGAATTTCAAGATGTTTTTGTCGGGAGTTATGAGGACCTGAAATCTTATGATACTAGCATAATACAACACACTATTCCATTAAAAGAAGATCAAAAGCCTTTTAGGCAAAAGCTTAGAAGAATCGACCCTGTTCTACTACCCTCTATTGAAAACGAGATTAAAAGAATGTATGAAGCAGGAATCATAGCACCTATTAGGTTCTTTGATTGGGTTTCCAATATGGTACCCACTAGAAAGAAAACGTGTGAAATTAGGTTGTGTGTTGATCTTAGAAATCTGAATAAAGTTTCACTTAAGGATAACTATCCTCTTCCAAAAATGGATCACATATTACAGAGGGTAGTGAGTTCCTCTAGAATCTCACTGCTAGATGGGTTCTCTAGTTATAACCAAATCCTCGTCCACCCAGATGATCAGGCAAAGACTGCATTCACAACTCCATGGGGCACTTTCATGTATGTGAAAATGCCATTTGGGTTAAGAAATGCAGGGGCCACCTTTCAAAGAACAATGGACATAGCCTTTGCCAAAGAAATCCATGACTTCGTGGTAACTTACCTTGATGACCTCACAATATTCTCTAAATCAGATCAAAAACACATGGATCATCTTAAGCAGGTCTTTATTAAATGCAGGAAATATGGAATCTCTCTGAATCCTAAAAATTCACTTTTTGGGTTGGAAGAAGGTAAATTATTAGGCCACATTATCTCCAAAGATGGTATCATGATTGACCCAATAAGAATTGAAGCTATTTTGCAGATACCACATCCCAAGAGTATCAAAGAACTTCAAGCATTTCTAGGGAAGATAAAATTTTTGAGGAGATTTATCTCTAATTTAGCTAAGTTAATTAGATTACTAAACAACATGTTAAAAAAGGATTCGACTATTAAATGGACTCTAGAGGCTAAAAAGTCATTTGAAGATATAAAGTTAGCCTTGACACAAATGCCAGTCCTCATCAGTCCAAAGTTTGATAGGGAATTTCTCATATTTTCTTTTGCTTCAAAACACACCATTACTGCAGTCCTCCTACAGAAAAATGATCAGGGTTTTGAATAGCCAATAGCCTTCTTTAGTAAAGCCTTGAGAGATGCACCTTTAAAATATAACATAATGGAGAAACAAGCTTTTTCTCTGGTTAAAGCCGTAAAAGATTTCAGAGTTTATATTTTGTACTCCCATATAGTAGCTTATGTTCCCAATGCCGTGGTTAAAGACTTTTTGACACAGGATGAACTTGATGGAAAAAGGGGAAAGTGGATAGCTACAATATAAGAGTATGATTTAGAAATTAAACGAACAAAATTGATCAAAGGCCAAGGTCTGGCTACGCTAATGGTTGAATCAGACTATCAAGCCCTAGATATAAACTTCATTGCAGAACTGGATAACAAAGAGGAAATGGCAACTCCACAGATCAGCCAAGCCTTTACAGATTCACCATGGTATGCTAACATAATATATGTTCTACAAAATCTTCATGCTCCTCCAAAGCTATCTAGAAGTAAAAGTAGGTTTTTAAAGATGAATTCTTTAAAGTTTTGCATAATTGATAATGCCTTATTTTGGAAAAATCATGAAGGCATATTGTTGAATTATTTATTAAAGGAGGAACCTGATAAATTTTTGAAAGAATTTCATGAAGGTGACTGTGGGGGGCATCTCTATTGGAAACCAACAACTGATAAGATATTTAGGGCTAGTTTTTATTGGCCCACTATATTTGCTGATTTGAAAAAATTTGTAACTTCATGCCACAAATGTCAAACTTTTGAAGGAAAAAGAAAATTACTGCCATTACCTTTGAAACCTATATCAACTGAAACACCAATTCAGCAGTGGGGTCTTGACCTCATTGGTGAAATTTAGTTCCCTTCCTCTACCCAACATAGATGGATCTTAACTGCCACAAACTATTTTACAAAATGGATAGAAACCATACCCTCAAGACAAGCCACTGATACTGTCATAATAAGTTTTCTTGAGGCCAACATTCTATCCAGATTCATTTGTCCCACCAAAATCATCACAAACAATGTTGCAGCCTTCAAATCAAAAAGGATGATTGATTTTCGCAAATAGTATCACTTAACCCTTGGCCATTCCACAACCTACTATCCCCAAGGAAATGGACTTGCAGAATCATCCATTAAAAGCCTAATAAATATTATCAAAAAATTATTGGAGGACAATAAGAAGACCTGGAATAAGAAACTAGTGAATGCTTTATGGGCAGATAGACTAACCATAAAGGAATCTATTGGCACTATTCCCTATCAGCTAGTCTATGGAATGGAGGCTATCTTCCCATCTTCTTTGGGAACTCCAGTGATGAAATTAATCCAAGAAGCACAGGTTGAGCCCAATGAAATTCAAAGAAGGATCAACCAGACTATTCATTTGCAGCAAACCAGAGAACAAGTCTACATCAGATCCCAAGTGGTGCAGGAGAAAATTAAGAAAGCATTTGACAGAAGAACCAAGGTAGAAGATTTATATCTAGGAGATAAAGTACTGAAATGGGACTCAAGAAGGGAAGATAAAGGGAAACATGGGAAGTTTGAATTCCCGTGGAGATGTCCTTACATTATTTATGCTTTGAGAGGTAATAATGCTTATTTCATTAAGGAACTAGATGGTGCAAAAGTAGAAGGAGGACTAGTGAATGGTCGAATTCTTAAACACTATATGAATCCCAGTTACTGATTCCACTAATCACTTGTACATACTATATCCTTCATAAAGTTCAATATGGATTGGATGGTAAACTTTGGATTTGAAGCCCAAAGAGAAGGCCCTAAGATTTAAAGTTTTACTGTCAATAAATATCAATAAAGCAACAAAGTAAAAAGGAAAGTTGCAGAGTAAAACCACAGAAATTTAGAAGGCCATTGATCTACTAGTTCTTGACATTTCACCAGGAAATGCCATCCCCAAGTGGAGCCATTGTTATGTTCCTATACCAATAGGTGTCATAATTTTTTAATGGATGAGGTCAAAACTGTAATATGTACATACCTTTGCTTTTTGCAAATGTTTTCCATATTTGTAAAAAATCAAAAAATTAAAAAATGTAAAGAGGGTATGTCCTAAAAGAAAAATCAAAGGACAAAAAGAATGAAAAAAGGTAAAAAATAAAAGATGAAAAAGTGAACCCCAATCAAAAAAGAAAAGGACCATGAAAGTGTGCAAGTCCAAATGCAACTACTATTTTGTTTTTCTGCATAATAATGATTGTGTGCAACTTGTTATTTATGCCACAATCCATGGTAACAAAATAGTTTAATCTTCGTTATTCCATGTTTTGAATTTCATGCTTAGAGATAGAGAATAAAACCTGACCAAACTATTTAATCTTGGTAGGTAAGTAGATAGGTAGAGTAAATAAAAGGAGCTCAACAGTTTAATTTGAGCCCTTGGATGTAATAAGGATAGACTTAGATAGATTTATATTGTAAAAGAAAGGAGAAATGTTTTGATAAGGGTTTGGTAGCTTAAATTCACCCTAATAAAGAGTAGAAAAAATGGTAGGATGAGTAGATGGGTAAGTAGGTGAATGGTTGCAGAATTATGGGAATTTATTGGATAAAATCGTGTCATTTACTTTCATCATCAAATTTCTTAAAATATAGATGAGAATGGGACTGTTACAAAGTCAAGTGATTAATTTCCCCATTCATTTTACCTTTTCACTAATTTCCCACAAGCAAAAATCAAAGTACCTAAAACCTTAAGTTAAAGGGGCTCAGAGCATTTCTCTGACTTCTGGAGGGACTGGACCCTCGGCCCAATAACTTATAAAGCTTAAGTACTACAAACCCCTTACCAACATTCACTCCCTCCATAAACATTCATCTCACCTAAAAATCCCTTTTCCTAAGATAAAATTACCATTTACCTAGGGAAAGTAATAAACCTTACCTAAAACCCCCTTTGTTTACATAAAAACCCACAAAAACCATGAAGCCTAAGTTATGATGTGTAAATATGGATGTATGAATGTCAATACATCAACCTTAGTGTAATTTGTTTTTTCCGCTTCTGTTTCATTTTAACTTTAACTTTTATTATATTTAATTCTCGAAAAGTAAACCCCTTTCTCGTATACTTAATTGAAATCCCAAATGTTAAATATCCCGCCCCATGGTTTGGAATATAAACCACATTAAGTAAATAAATTAGATGAATTAATTAGTCAATTTGAAACTAATTAAGAGCCATAACCCCCCGCCAAACCAAAAAGGATTAATTAGTCAAACAATGATTAATTACTAACCTTCCTCCAACCATATCACCCTCAACGTCATTAAGCCACCATAGGCCACAATTAAGATCTCGTCGGGCCCTTCCATTAACTCCCTGATCAAATCACACTCCTGATTGCCGTACGATTTGACCCCTTCAGATCTAACGGTTGTTGCTCATATCGGGTGGCCTCCGATGCCGACCTTTACCCACTCGATGTGAGCGGTTTTACTATTCACCCCTCTGCTAAGTGTCACCCGATGACTGGCATTGGGCGGACCTCTCCCAATATCACCAAGTCCCCAAAAGCAGTGCGATAGATTCCACTTACCGCCCCTGCTTACCACCTTCACTACACGACAAAACGTCACCTCCGTCAGTTGGCGGAAACTGTCACTTTTCCATTATACCTGCCAAAATCATTGACTTTGAAGATAAACCAAAAATACTCATTTTTTTTTTTTACCAAGAAAGAAAACCTTTTTTTCTCCATGCAAACTTAGAGTATGTTCAAACTGTCAACCTGCTACCAACTATAAACCTTCTGAAGCCACTGAACTCCAGATTACCATTGCAGACCCATGCACTCCCTGCGAAAAGTGCACTAGTACCATTTATCCATTCAGACAACTGAAGCTAGTTATTAACCCTATTTTCGACTAAGAAACCCTGTTTTCATGCCAAAACTCAGCTAAATTGCTTTAAAAATTAAGTAATTTGGTAAGTTAAGATGTCTAATAGTCCTAAGATACTCTTTGATAATCCAATTTTTCCATATTTACCTGAAATTATTTGCCCTCGTCCTTGAATCCACAAGAACCAAGGATGGACGCCCTAATTGCTTTGAATGTCATGTCAGTTACTACTCCCCACAGAGATTTACACCATCTTCCCCTAGTTGAAAAATATTTTCAGATTAAAGACCTCATCTTTGAAGAATCCCCTTTGAAATTATATTGCAGACACCAAGATAACTACTTGAACCATGCAGATAATATAGGCCTATGGGAATCAAACCTGCCCAAATATCAATTCCCCAGTGTTCATGTCTTCCCGGAGATTGTTCACTACTGTGATGCAAACAATGACCTTATCATGAGACTTGTAATGTCCCCAGATTAGAAAGTCCTATTTAATATCACTGCAGAATCCATAAATGAGATGTTACGGTTACAACCTAGTGAAATCCTCACCCCCCTTACCATTGTTGACTTGCTTGACAGATTCTCCAAATTATCTAGTTCCAGAAGTACTCAAATCCTCTAGACTTTCATTGCTGAAGAAGGATACATTCCAAAGGACCCCCCTCCTTACATGTTAGCCTTCTTTTCTAGTTTGGGAAAATATATCATGCATTTTAGGTTTTACCACTACTAAATATGCAGATGATATCATTTTTGCCTACATGTCTACTTTTACCCCTGGCTAGCCTCCTGCAGTCAAATTTGATTAATGCAAAATTCATCTAAGATAAGATGCATGATCAGTTTCTGAGATTGGAAAATGAACGAGTGTTCAAATATTCATCAGTCCTGTACCATTTATTTCTTTACTATCAGAATAATAAGTTTCCCTTCTCTGTCCAAAAACTTGATACCAAAGGGAATCGTAGATCTGTCATCTTCTAGACCCCTCTGTTCCACAGGTCTAATTCTCCCTACACATATATAGATTTCATTGATCTAATTGTATGCCCAATGGCTACCATGTTGCTAAGAAACCCTCCTCCCAGAATTAGTGCAGACATCAGGAGGATCCTGCAATTGTCAAAGCAATACAAAATAGGAGATTGGTACTTGTACCAAAACCATACAGAAATGAGAATCTATGGATGCGAGTTTCCACCTTACAAAATTCCAAAGTACCTCCCATGAGACTATTTGCTCTCGAGTACTACAGACAAATAATAAATTCAGATGAGGAGCATTTTGTTAGAACCAACGAAAAAACACAACTAAGAATAAATGATCATCTTGGCCCTTTCATTTGTAACAGTAGAGAAGCAGGAAAGGAGGCAGATCAAATCCTCCAAAGGTTGAAATAAAAACAGAGTTTCATACTGACCTATGATGCCCACAGTTTTATTTGTAATAGGAGATAGAAAAATAAGTTGTCTCCTTACATCCACCGCAGGATCCCAGGGATTGAACAGTATGCCAATCAATCTGAATGGGTGGAAAACACATTAGTTGATCAAGATAGTACAAAGGTTGTCGTTGACAATGTATTGATGGATTTAGATAGGATGCTTGATGAAGATTTATGTTTACAGGTGCCTAGAGAAACTCCATCTCAAAGGCAGTCACAGGAACACAGTGGATAGAATTTGGAGCAAGCAGGGCCATTAGGCTAACCTGGATCATCAAAACAGGCAGAAGATTGAGTGCTACCTGAGATTTCAGAGGATCTCAATCAAATAGAACACAATATGAGCAATCCCCTCATTTTGTAGACTCCTCTAAATGAGTTGAAAAATCCAAAAAGAGACAGAGAGGAGGCCACTCCTTCCACCATACCTGTTAATCAAACCTATGCTAAGAGGAAAAGGTTAAACCCATTTTCTAAACATGAATACACTGAGGAAACAATAGACAACACAGTGGCAGAAAGAACTGATAGTGTGCATACTGTCCCTTCAGGAGGTATGCCATCTACTTCATAGTCCCAGGTATTAGAAAGAAAACAAAGCACAGAGGTATCTTCCTACAGGGCTCCTTCTGGTCAAAGCCAGGATATCAAAGAAAAGTACAAAGAAATCAAGGCAAGGAACAAAAAACTAAAGGCTCAAACCTATGCTCATTATCTCAAACTGGCTCCAATAAATCAAACAAGGCCGATGTCAGCCATTCACATAAAGGAAGGCATGATGTAGATGAGATTTCTTAAGCCAACTGTGAAACAACCAAGATCAATGGCTGACTATTTGAAAACCGATTTTTAAGTTTTGGCAAAGGATATTCACCCAATTGATCAAGTAGAGCTACATAAGAAAAAGGTGAAATGGTCTACTCCATGTTGACCAACAAAGAAATCACAGCTCATAAACTACAGAGCTCACTGAATAACACATCTACACAGCTTCAATTGGAAAAGGCCTCTTCTCAGGCCAGAAACACCAGAATAAAGACTTTGGAAGACTTGATCATAGAGCTAGGACATGAACCCATGGATGTCAAAGTAGCAGAGCAATTAATAAAGAAGAAAAATGATGACATAGTTGCACTAAAGAAGCAGCTCAAGATTCCTCCTCTTCACCATCCTCAAACTGTTGAAGTTTTATAAAAACAGAAGGAGGAAGAACTTATGGACCTAGTCCTTAATTTGAACGATCAATTAAAGGAAATTGAGAAAGAATTGGAGAATTTGATGCAGTCCAAGCAGTGTGAGTTGGCCACCACTCCTCAGACTGTAATACCTAAAGTTTCCATAGCAGTACCCTCCACCTTGGCAGCTTCCTTGGCACCAACGATTCCAACAGTAATAGCATTGCCAGTAGAAAGTACTACTTCAGCCACAGGTACATTGACCAGTACAAGGATAACAATAGAAAAGACAGATGATTGGTTAAGGCTATGGAATAAATGAGAATCGATGCCATAGAACTCAAGAAACTCAGAGAGCAAGTGACAAGCCTGGAAACTAGTTGTTCACTTGCACAAATACAACACAAAGAAGAGAATCAGAGAAACCAAAGGATGATAGAAAGAATAAGAATCCTTGAAAATGGTTTGACTCTAGAAAAGCCATTGGGAGACATCAAGGATATAATGTGGACCAATATCATTGATTCCATCAATGATATTTGGCCTTCCATTCAAGTTATTTTTGAGCAAACTAAATTAGTCAAAATAGCCATGGAAGCCATACAAAAGACAAAGGAAGAACTGGGAGACAAGCTAGAGGAAGCAAATAATTTGATAGATTTTTTGAACTGTAGAAACAGGTACCAAATGGATGAATTAGAGATTCAGGATAGAACAAAACTGTTATTGAGATAAAGAAGGTTATTAATAAAAGGAACCTGATGCTTAATTTGGAGAAAAGATGTTAAAGCATTCAAACAGACATCGACAACGTTTTGTTAAAATATGGCATTTTGAGAGAAAAAGGACTTCCTAGTCCACTAGTTATACATGACAAGTTAATGACACATGAAGATTACATTTAAAGATTGAATAAACAGGCCAAGAGCCAAGCTAGTTCTTCAGGAGTAAAAGCATTGCCTACAGGAAAGGTACTTTATGATGGCCTGGAGAATCTGTTATACATAGAACATGAATTCAAGCATTTGTTCACTAGAAAACCTAATTTTACCAAATATACAGAAGCCAGTGAAGTCTACAGGAAAATGATCAGAATAAAATTACCAAGAATGAATGGCGGACCAGTTTGATAGATTTACTATAAATTACTATAGTAAATCTAGAGGGTAAAGATAACTACCAAATGAAAATAGGTAATACAGGATTAATCAGCACAGGTAAAGAGTATTAGTAGGTCAAAGATAAGAGTGAAATCTAGCACATAACTACCAAAGCAACTGTAAGAACCATTCAAAAATAAAGGGATAACAAGAAATCAGTTTTCCATCTGTCTCTATCTTCGCGTTGAAGATATTTTTTGTTTCCTAGAATAATTCTCATATGGTTATGAGATATTTTGTATTGCATTTTGTATAAATACTTCACAAGTTGAAGTAATTAGGGTAGATTAAAAAGAATTTCTGGAGACATTTTATTTTAAGATAAGGAGCTATTGTACTCAAGACTGGACTGGTTTACTTGATTATGAAATAAAGTTGAGGACATTTCACTCGATTCTTGTGCACATTTGAAACAAATAAGTATCATTTCTCATGTTTAAATCTCATTTTCTCTTTATGTCTTAAATTATCCATATGTGTTTGTTATAAAATCTTAAAATCAAACAAGGAATGATATAATTAGGATTAGCTTAAGTGCTCTTTGTTTTAACTGTTTGCTTGATTTATGTCTTCTACTAAACTGCCTTGGTTTGGGGATTCTTGATTGCCCCCTTACTTCCATAGTTTATCCCCCCTTTGGTCTATAGTACAGAATTCTTCATTGCCCTTTGCTACTGGCCATCCTTCCTTTCTTCATCCCAATCTCGGTTAAGGATTCTTCATTGCCATTGGCCCTGGTTAGGACTTTCCATTTATTGAAACCTTCAGATTTTCTCTTGCTGTCTTAGCCTGCCTTGTGAACTCCTACCTCAGTGATAAATCAAATCTAGTTAAGCCTTTCTTGATTGACTCCATAGCCCAATGGCCTAAATATTTGCTCTGGCCATTTGTCTTCTTAATTCCACTACCCAATCAAAACAAACAACCCTGAACATTAAGAACTAGCCTGAAATCTTATTTAAAGAAAGTTAAATCTTAAAGAGAGAGCCCTCTCTGGACTTAGGTTGGCTAGGACCTGAGTCTAAAAGATTGGTTTGTGGTTAGCTCGGGCCATTCCTTCTTTAATAACTTCTAAGGAAAAAACTTGAGTGATAACATAATCAAAATTAATAAAGGATAAATAACAACCACGGTTGATGGGACACTTATTCCAAGTTGAATGTTGCACAAGACATCCTAGTGTGGGTGTTCATTGGTCTATTAATGGCTATTGAAATTGGAAAAGTCAATGGCAAAGGAAAAATGGAATTTTTGGCACATTTATTTATGAAAGTAATGGAAATTAGTAGAGAAGTGAAGTGAAAGGTCACAGGTTTCATGTGAGGAGGAAAATGAAGGAAAATAATGGTAAAAGAAGAAAATAGAGGCCTCATTGATAAAAATGCTTATGACGATTAGTGGGTAGCCTTTTTTTTCAGTTCATTTTTTAGAGCTCTCTTTTTATTCTCTCTCTCTCATTCTTGGACACTTATATTTTTCTTAGAGAACTCTTGGAGGGTGTGGCATACTTGGAGTTTTGGAGCAAGAAGGAATAAGAAGAGCACGAAAGTTCAAGAGGACACTGATATCATTAGTTACATGAGGTTTTTCTTGTAGGTACGAAGTTTCATGCATATTTTCCTCACTAGTTTTGGTATGCATGACATATATATGTGGTTTATTGGTCATGATATGTGACTGGTATGGAGAATTTCTTGGATTGACAGTGGAATTTCCTAGCCTTACCATTTCCTTGATATCCATGGTGATTTTGGATCTATTTCCTTATTTTTTTTGGTTGGTTCTGATGTTTCCTTAGCTTGGGTTAAATTACTAGTTCCTGGAGACTTGGTTGGATAAATGCTCTCGAGCCCTGTAATAGCTTGGGTTTAGTTACTAGTCCTAGAGCCTTGGTTGGACAAATTCTCTGTAGCCCACGGTGGGTTGAGTTACTAGTCTTGAAGCCTTGGTTGGACAAACACCCTGGAGCTCGGTATAAGATGTGGGTTATGTTACTAGTCATGGAGCCTTTGTTGGAACAAATGCTATGGAGCCCTGAAAGGCTTGGATAGAGACCAATCTAATGATGGTTTTGTGATGCCCAACCGTGAGGTGGAATCACTATTTGATGGGTTAAGGTGGTTGGCCTCTCGAATCGCTAGATGGTTTTGGATTGATGTGTTTTATGAGATACCAAATTCATTCTTGGAATATGGCATGGGGGTGAATGGATGAAGAGAGATTTGGCTCAACCATTTTTTGTAGTAGCTACAACCACCCTCAAAAATTTTTCCTTCACATTTTTTTGGAGCCTCCTTACCAAATTCCCAGCAGCTTGTCCTACACTGCCTAGGTAGTTGCGCTTTCATCAAGTTTAGATTTTTTTTTACAAATTTTGTTTTCCCACATGCTTTCCAGATTAACCACAAGCTTACCTCCCCGTGACTTCATTACAATCCGGTTCTTGCACTTCCTTGGAAATCTGCACAGTTCTAGAGAGGAGCCAACCTTGCTCTCAAGAAATGCGTAGTTCAACCCAACAGTGAGCTTCAGCTCCAAAATTGAACAGACCTAGTTGGAAGCTTGTGTTTAGCTGGGAAATTGTAAAGAGCATGAGAGGTACTGAGAGCCACTCATCCCAGGAATTGTGCACACAATTCCCTTAGCTGCTGCCCAATGCATGTGCTGGCAAGTTGCCCGGTTCCCCCCAAAACAGTGCAATTTATCCATGCATGAATGGTATTCTCTTCCTGAAAAAGAAGAAAAGAAAAAAGGTGAAAAACAATCCCTAAAAATACGGATATATTTTTAGCAGTGGGAGTTACACATGAGTTAATATTAGAAACTGCTACCAGTTGTCACTTTTCCCTAGATTTTTTGCCTCTGCAACATAAACCCTAAATCGATCAAATATATTTAATGGATGCTAACAAAGCTCATTTTCACATTTGATCTTGGAGCACTAGTGTTCCCAAGGCATCTAGGAACCTTTGACACAATCGACACAACCTTTTCAGGTAAATCTTGCTTTTCTTGTCTTTTGCAGGTTTTTTTGTCGCTTTTGTTTCCTTGGCTTGTGAGAGTATTATTTTTCCTGTTTTATTGAATGACCATTGGTGTTTTAATTTTTTTTAGCTTGTAGAAATGTTGTTTCAAGTTTTTCATTGCATTTCCCAAGTGTCACATGAATAATCCAGTTTTTGCACTAACGATTGCCATTGTGGCGATCCTCCCCACAACCTTCATTATTCTTATTTTTGACTGAATCATGTATTTATTTTGATTGCATGCATCACCATTCACTCAGATCTGCACTATCATTCGCTCATGCATTCATATCTACTCGTTTTCAAGTTTCCCTTGGGTAGATCTGGGTTACCTTGGCTCAGATCTATCTCTTCCAAGCACGCACTGCGCATTTCTAGATCTCAAGGCTCTTATTTGGCTCCAGGAATTACACAAAGGATGCCCGTGACCGGCTCTAGTTGTGCATTGCACAGTTCTAGGAGACAGTCTCGGAGTCTTTCCCACTGGGATTTCACAATGCATAGTCTGAGCTAACATCAAAGCCAGACTGAACTATACATTGTGCAGCTCCAGTCACTAGCAAGCCACACTGGACTATGCATTGTTCAGTTCCAACCATCATCACCTCTCACTAGAAATTGGGAGTACACAACATCCAAATCTATCTCACAGTCCCTCATCTTTGAAAGTCTAAATTGTGCACTCTTACCTAGGAGTTTCCTAATTTGTTGCATGATTAGTCCTTGAAGTGATTTTTTGTTTTCAGTTGACATTTTCATGCCATGAGTGTCCTCTCTGTCTCTAGGTACAATTATTGTTGAGCAGTTTCTTAGCAGTATAGGCAACATGGTTTCCTGGAGAGTTGGATCAAAGGATATTGTAGAGACTAGAACTGGAGATGTAGTTGAACATGTGTCAATGAACATGCAAGTCTATGCAGACACACACTTATTCATAGAGAAGGATGTGAAGATTACATGGTATGAAATAAATGATATATTTGCAAGCAGCTTCAAGGAAGATCTGGAAGATCGATAGGTCTATGTCAACATCCACAAGTCAGGCTTTTATAGGGTTGCATGCAGGTACCCCACCTTCTCATGCGTGGACATCATTCACTCGATTGTCTCACATGATGATCTCGAGATGACGACATTAAGAAGTGCCAGTGGAATACATCTTGCTACCTTTAGGATAGAAAACTATCATCAGATGTATCACTTACCACGACCAATGAACCACATGGATGCACTCTTTTTTACTCCCAAGAGCAATGTGAACACTAGAGACATCATGAAGCATTAGGTAAAAGAGCCATCAAAGTTCAGGTTGACACCCAATTAGGTCTACAAGACAAAGTCACTCAGGAATGCCTACCAAATCTTAATCATCTTTATGTTGCTTGTATGGTCAAGAGAGTACAAAGACCATTCTGTAGAGTTGGGTCATTATGTTGGACCAGTTGGAAAGTGAAGGAAGGCTATTCAAATGGTTGGACATGTTGGCTCTTTAGCTGAAAGTCCGTGTGTCTAATGCCCAAAATCCTCCTATGGATGAGAAAGCAATATTCTATATGTCTGCGTACCTGCTTGATGCAATCTATGACCAACACCAGTTTCCTAGCATGGGTTGGACATGGAAACCATTAGATGATGTTTCAAAAATCTATTGCAAGTTTCTCTCTAAGTGCAGCTACCAAGGAGTCATGGCAAGGCCACCTGGAGACTTCATCATGCTAGTTTACAAGATTATATTCAAACATGATCTACCTTGCATGTCCCAAGAAGCGATACAGACATTTCTTAACATTGCAAATTGGTATGCCTCAATTAAATTAGGATGTTTGGCGGAGAGAAGCCTTCGCATGTGCGACCAATGTTTGCCACAGATAAGTTGGTCATGCAAGAGGTTGCGTATCACATCTCCACAGGGTTATCAGGAGGACAACACAGGAGGAAGAAGGCACCATGGCCTACTCTTCCTTTATGGATTGGATTGTACGAGATATGAAGCTTGAAGGATGTGGATGCCAAGGTTGAGGACTTGAAGAGGTTTTAGTTCGGCACCGAGAGTTTCAATCTATATGATCCCCACTACATATGCAAGAACCATTGTGCAAATTCGTGTTATCCATGGATCCATGGGGCATGTCATTAGCGAGAGGAAGACCCTTGGAGGTATTTCTACAAATCATCTAGTCTTAATGAACCGGTCAGCATGGCTATAGAATGGAAAGAAACTCTTTAGGAAACAACACCATAGGAAGCAACAACAAAAAAAATAGTGAGAAGCAAATCGGTGCAGGACACGGGAAAGAGGAAGAATGATGAGAGCGCAAAGGTTGAGAAAAGCTACAATTTCAGAGAAGATCCTCTTATTGAGAAAGTAGCTTTGGAGATAGATGCGAAGAGGTGAAAAAATGAGAGGAGATTAGAACAGAGGATGTATAGAGAAAGTTACAGGAAACATAAAACAAGTTGAAATAAGAGTAGGAGATAAGAATGAGGGAAATGGAAGAGAAGAAGAAACAAAAACATCAGGAAAGGAAAGGTGTAATGAGAGAGAAAACAACGCCTATATAGGTTGAGGAGTTAGAGAAGCCAACAAATGAAGAAGAGGGTGAGAAAGTGAAGGTTTGAGAATTGTCTCATCAGATTAAGAAAATGGTTTAAGAAACAAACATGGAGTTGTAATAGGAGCCACAAGAAAGAGACACCAACCTCTTGCTGAGAGAATTTGAGGTCGCCCCATAGTCTCCACCACCTCTAGAATCAGAACTAGTCCTGAGTTGTTATAGACATTTTTGTGCCTTACAGCTCCAAGCATGAAATGTCCATAAACCAAGTGCTCTTAAGTCCCTAAAAATGTTGTTCCAACCTCTAAAGGACCAAGGTCAACAAATTACAGCTTCTCCCAGAAGTTCTCCACCAGAAACTGCTCAGAATAAGTCAAAACAGGATCATTTCAGCTACTCCACTGGCTAGTTGCGTTGCATAGCACCTAACACTAGCTAGGTGCGTTGAGCGGGAAATGACAAATGGTAGTGCCATTCCGCGAGGTGGAAAGACAATGGAAGCTTCCAGAATCTTCTCCTATGACACTTGCCTCACTGAATTCGACCAAGGATGAGTAAGAGGTTTTCAGTCTCCAAGTGGAAGCAAGAACTGACAGAGAGAAGACACTAATCAAATCACAAGCTGACTCATCCTCCTTGCATACATCTATATATGGATCCCTCATCCCAGAGATCCAGAGGCTGGAATTTTGTACATTGCAAGGAATTGCTGTTGGTTTTGAGATAGATATCAAAGTATTGGGTGATTTATGCTTTGTTGGAGGTGAAGAGGGGCTTCTTTGTTGGGAGGTTTATGTTGGGTCAGGAATCATCAGTTGTAACTCCTCCTGGATCTTCTTGTATATCAATAAAAACTATTTGAGTTTTTCCTCCATGTTTTTGTATCATTGATGCTTGTTACATTTGTATGGTTAGCTTAAATCTGATCCTAAGTTGTTTATGAATATAGATCCATGTCTTTGTATAGTTTTCTTCTTCTGTGATCTTACAGGTACTTGGTGAAGCTGGGCAAGTAAGGGAGCAGGTAGCTGGAAGCTATCAAAGAAGAGAGGGATTGGATCAAAGGATCAACGCAAGACACAGGTCGGTTCTTTCTATCCCCCTCTATCTTTAATTCATAAAGGAAATACAAAAGTAGTTTTCTCTGTTTGTTTCTAAGGCATCTATCACACCTTAGTGGGATAGAGCAGTTCTAAATAGACACTTTTCCCGGTAACATGAGCGAGCAAGCAGAGGTTTTCCTCCTTGATGATGATCTAGAGATGGATGTGTATAATCTATCATTTGATGAGTCACAACAAATGATTGTAAAGACATGAAGAAAGAAGCTCCTGAATGATCATGCATGACCTGCACACATAGATGAAAGGGTGATCGTTGTAGATGTTAGAAGAAATCTATTTGCCATGGCTGATGCTTCTAAGTCTTATTCAGAAACCACGATTTCAACAGTCAAGTTCTTCATAGCAGAGAATGATCATATGGCAAAGGTATTGCAAGAGGCCAAGCAAAGAATAGAACAATCTGCAGGATCTACCATGGCAGAGATGAGAAAAGCGATATTGGCTGAAGTATCAGCTCTTGAGATCACCATGTAGAAAATATATGGAATATTTGTCACTGTTCATAAGGTAGTTGTCGATCTATATGGCTTTCAGAAGTAGTGTGCAAAGACAACCCAAACTCTCAAAGAAATCCACACTACTATTACACATGTACAAGAATGGACAATGAGGTACAAGGGATCCCTACTTTACTTGCAAAAGATAATGAAGTTGCAAGAAGAGCTAGACAAAGCACAAATCTGGATGTTGATTAGGAATTATGAGCAACTCCCTCCACTCATCACCAGCATTGAGGCTTCCTATGCATGGTTGTTCAAGAGGCTTGATGTCATAGTGAGGACACATAGGATCCCTTCAATCAAAACCCTCACTCAAGCGATGAAGAAGAACAAAGTCCTACTAGAGGTTCACAGGTACATAGAGAAGTTGATGTGAGAGGCCACCATCCATGACTTGCATCTGAGCATAGAAAGCATGTAGAATTCCATTGGTGTTCCAACCACAATTAGGATAATTTTGTTCATTATTTAAGATGAGTTTCACAGAGGTTCTAGAATCATATACCCGGAAGCCATGGCGGAAAGAGTCCATTTTGAGAAAGACATCACCAAACAGTACAGGGACACAATAGCGCAGTACCAAGCTTGGTGTCATTTCATCACCAAAGACTGTCAAGAGGATGTTGCCAAGTTGATATTTCCCTAAGACCCCAAGTGATGATGTTTGTATTGTTAGGATGACTCGAGCATATTTTCTCCCACATGGGTATATGTGGAAATTGTATTATTATTTGTAAATATATTGTAAGTGAAATTCCAAGTGTCATTAGTGGAATGTGAATAGTTGCTATGTAATGTGAAGAGTCATGAGCTAGTAATTGCTTAGAGAATGTTTGGAGAGTATTATGACGAGCCTTGGCTTCATCACAACATAGAGCGAGTACATCTCTTTGGAGGATTAGGTGGTTTTGATTGTAATGTTCCACTATTAGGGCTAGTGGCTATCAATGGTGTATGTATGCATGGAAATTTCACTTAATAATATAACTTAGTCAACACTTTTTCATGCATATGTTGTTATTGTAGTTCAACTATAATGGTTACTTTAGAAATTCATGTTGTTTAACTTATGCATTTGTGTATGAACTATTTTTCTGCAATTGCATGAATCTTGTTGAAGGCTTGTTGTTGTATTAACCCATCACTTTGGATTTTGGACTATTCCGCTTCTAGCTTGTGATTTCATTCCACTCATATGTTCCTTTTAGGATGTGTACTATTACATTCATCTAAGGGACACACTTACTTTTCCCTTTTGTGTGTTATAACCCCCATTCATCTCAATTGACTCGCTGCAAGGTCACACACTTTCTTACAACAAATTTATCATATTTACCTCTGTGCGCTACCATGGTCAAGGCACAACTTTACTACCCACTACTGGGACTCCTACTCCAAATGGTATGAGATCTAGTTGGGACTTCTTACCCGGGAGATCCCTTGACATGTTGGTGGGTCTAACACCATCAATATTTCTGGCGCTAGAAGGAGGGCCAAATGAAAAGATGAGCCCTGAATGTTTTTTTTGAATCTCTGCACATCATTCATGACTTACATTATAATCTCAACTCTGACATGTTTTTCTCATGCACATGATTTTGAAGCATTGAAGGATGTCATCGATGACTTGTCACATCTTAAGTAAAATGGTGCATGTAGAATAGCCCTATTAACACACAAAGTTTCCTTCTTAGGATTTTGTGAAAGGAATGAATTCCCCTCGAACGATGTTGCCTATGGGTTGTTCACTTACACGTTCGAATGGAATGTTGAGAAATGGTGTCACACATTGCCCACAACCTACATTACTCGTATCATCACATGATTATAGATTTAATCCATTCTTTTTATTGTTATGAACATAAAGCACTCAATAAAAAAATTCTAAAATTACGGAAAGCACCGATGAATATATTGCGCAATTTTGGGACCGCTTTTGTAACCTTGCTTTTCAAATCCATAAAGATGAAATTGATTGGAAATTTTTAGAGAAAGGTTTCAGTATCTTCTTCATGTGTATGAAAATCCACATGATATGGAATCATTTGAATCCCTCCCAACATAACTTGGTGTTAGAGCTTCCAAATTTAAGACAAAAAAGTTTATGGTCACAAGTGACCCTCCTACCTCTTCTCATCAAATGACTCTAGCTTGGTAAGACGCGGTGGGAGAAGCTGAAAACCCATATGTTGAATTGTTACCTCCTCCCACCCCACCTTCTTTAGATATCTGTGCAAATTTGGATTGCAACCCTGATGGTTGTCACAAGGCCTTGTCTTCTCAACCTCTATCCTCTCATTCCTTTGATCCTCCAAATTGTACCTTGCTGTGTTCATTCGTGCTAGAATCCACATCTGTTGTTCATGAGGATGAAGTTTTCAACAAATTTGGTCTTGAGAAGCCAACCTGTTCTTTCATTTTTGATGAGTATATGTGTGAATATGAAGAAGAACCTGCGGTGAAGGATGACCTCCTTTTGTCTGCACCTCATCCACTTTTTTCTGTCATATTTTATAATTCTGGAATTTTTTATTTTTCTTTTGAAATCCATTCCCAGATGTCTCCAATTCTGATAATTCACATGATGCACAGGATGTGAGTCCATCATTTTATTATGGAGAGGACCAATATTTCCTTCCATATCCACCCAATCTGTGATCTCTTCTTTCTGGAAATTCAAAGGGTGAAACAGAAACCCCTTTGTATGATTCATCAGATCATGAGGATGTCAATGTGCATATTGAATTTTATGATCATGGATATCATGATCTCTTCACTCCTTCATTTGATCATAATTCTGATTCACTCATTGTTGATCTTTCTAGGTCACTGGTCATTGACGACACGTCTTGATGAAGTGGAAACCCCTCAAGTTGTCGGGGAACTTTAGCCCGAGATGATGGTTATGTTATGTTCTCGCAGTCTTGAGGTCAGTTCCACTACTGATTATAAATCTGTTCAATCACCCCAAGCTCCTCATCACTCTATTGTTTGCATTGAAAATCAATCTAGTCTACAGATTTCACATCCTCCACCAGAATGTCACGATCCTCTCACTCATGCATTGGAGGAGTCATACTTCACAAGTCATGTTTTTAAGTGAAATTTTTCTTCTTTCTGCATGTTTTCTCATTTTTCAAGATCAAAGGAGTATGCATGTTTATCATTTGCACACAGTGTGATGCAAGACTAAGGTACGTCCACAGAGTGTCTGTTTTTTGCTTTTACCCTTTACTTTTTTGTGGATGCATTTAAACTTTGAGTGTGTTGGTTTTAATTGCTATATATTTATTTTTTGCTGGTTTTCCTGAATATCTTTCTTGTTAACCATGACTTCATCTACATGGGCCAACCAATGCACTAGTGGTTTCATTGGAAATATCACTTCGTGTGTGAAGGCCCATGCATTGTTTAGCTTAGGATTGGGAGTAGTGTTTTCTTTCTTGTTTTTCTTTCGCTTTCCTGTTTTGATTTCATTGTACTTCTATCCTTTCCTTACTTTTTTGTTTTCTTGTTTACGGACCCATAGGATTAGCTTCTCATGAAACTGTGTTTGGCTTCTTGAGAAAAGCAGTGTGAAATACAAGAGGACTTATACAACTATCAACATTTGGTTATCTGTCAATCCCCTCTCTTTATGAATATATTGCTTTCTTTCAGTTGATGATTCTGTGACGGAAAATATGTTCTGTTCATAGTGAGTCCTAGTGAAAAACAAACCACTTACGCTTTTAACTAGTACCACCTACTCTAATTAGTTTTCTATTTTTGGACAACGTTAACAAGTACATCAGATGTATATATAACATAATTCTCTGAAGGGACAACATATTTTTCTCTCAAAAAGTTGGTATTCCTCTTCCACCTCATGAGATAATTAAGTTCCTATGCACAGTTCTCTAAAAAATGAGAAATGAAAAAGAAAAAAATAAAATAAGGAGAAAGAATAGAAAGGCTTGCTACGCAAAGAGGTGAAGCAAGTAACTCTGCTAGGGTACTGTCCAAGATCGCTGGTAGTAGCGTGATGTTTGTGTTTCTGAAGTGACTACACTGAGGTAATATCTAGGCTTGTTGGCAGCGGAGGAACACCAGAGATGAAACTTAAACTCTGATAGTCTATATATAACTTGTGTGCATTAATATACCCATTGTTGGTTGCAATATAGGGCATATTAATGGACCAACATTTAATTGTCAATCTAGGAGTTTGTGAACTTCAAGGCACAACACTGGAAATGCCAGAGAGAGCCCCTAGCAACCTGAAAATAAAATTCTAGTCTAACTTGCACATCAATCTCAACAAATTAAATTAAATCCTACACTTCAAAGGAAACTTGAGAATGAATAAACACCAATGTGGACAATTGTAAAAAAACCTCAATCTAACATTTGGAAAATAAAAGACAAACCTGCACTATTAGAAATTGCAAAAGGAAGCCCTAATTATTGGCTGACAGAATGTAAATCCTAACTACTGTTTGATTGGAAACCAAGCAATGCCTGAACAACATTAAAAAGGTAGACTGTAAATGTTGAAATAAATTCAAGATCAATTCACACCATTCTCCACGTAAAGCATGACTTTAATTTGTACTAATTATATCTAGTTCGACTCTGTGTAACAAAATCCTTTAAGAAATTAAGATCTGATTTATTAAAAGCATCATCAATCATTATTACGTTCACTTTGTAAGCATATTGTGTGGACAGGGTCAAAACAAAAAACACTCACTCTCTTTGTATGAGTTTGAATAAATAAATGCCTTTCAAATGATATTGAGGAAGAAAATCTTTGCTTATGGGAATAAAGGAAGAAATAAAATGATTGCTAGAACCATGACCTTCCAACTTTAAGTATGATATAGATATCATCCATCCATAAATTCCCTCAACCATGGTTATAAATGATCAATAATAGAAATATGAGACCTTTGGCCCCAGTGCATTGAAAAAATAGATATGCAGCTTCATAGTTTTTTAGAATTCAATGCATCAATTCTCAATCCATATATATTTACTCCACATCACAATGATTCCAATTAAATTGAAATTGAAAGATAGGAATAATTCTTGTATTTCTGGAATACGAGGTCTCAGGTTCCTATCATATCTAAACCAATTATGCAACGCCAAGAGATTAATATTACGCAATCAAAACTAGTAGAGGAAAATGTCTCATATAACAAGGCATTTGGAATTCAAGCAACTTTGATAGAAATCACATACAATGTGCACCATCATGCAATTAGGAAATAAACAAATCGATATTTAGTAAAAGGTTCATAACATGAAGTTTTGAAATTAATATCGAGTAACAGAGTCTCAAAATCCTAAACAACATAATCAACACAATCCATAGAAGGAAAGATCCACTAAATTGAAAGAAATGACATGTAATGAATAAAGCATATGCTATAAAAATTCATTCAGTGCACAAAAGATATCTTCCTAGCACTATGTTCAAAGCATGACATCGATCAAGAAAGACTATTAAGAAAAACATTTTGAAAGGAAAATCTCTTGATCTAGGTGTATGCACACCATTCACACAGTAAATGAAAAATTGCATATACTCACTCAACAAACCATATTATATCCTAATCTCATCAAATTAGAGTAGTGTCAAGATGGTCTAGTAGCCAACCCAACTAGCTCACACCCTCTATCAACGATTTAGTTCACATAGAGATTATAATCATAAAATGTATAAAATAATTAAATAGAACCTAGCATGAAGTGCTTCGATTAATATTTTAAATCCAGGTCTTCACATGGTGCAAAAAAATATCAGACTGCAACAAACAAGAGTGAGCAATCTAGAGATTGACTATACTCGTGTAATGTTACATTGGAAATGTTTCCTCTTACATATATATATATATATATATATATATATATATATATATATATATATATATATATATATATATATATATATATATATATATATATATATATACATTAAAAATTAGGTTATTAATCAATCTAATCAAATTCAGAAGGAACATATTACAAATAGTAACAAATTTCCATGGATAAAAGTCAGATCTAGTTCTAGTTCCATTGAATGTCGAATATAGGAGCTGACTCTAGTACATGAGGGATTGTTTTGGTAAATGGATCCTCTTTTCTTGGTCTGTGAATCGTGGTGAAACTAAGTGTAATTTTGACCAATAATAATTTCCCGAAATATCCCTGAACTAATATTCAAACTTCCAGGTAAGTAATGTCCTCCAAATTTCACTAATTGTAGTCTACACATTATTTGACTCTAGTGCAAGAAATTGATGCATGGTGCAGGAACCAAGTAATATTAGAATAAATTGGTGCAAGAATAGTCATGAGTTTTGGAATTTTATGCGTGGTGCAGGAACCAAGAAAACTGGTGTAGGAATCTGAATGAGTGCAGGACCGAATTAGTATAGGAATCTGATGCATCATATAAGGAGGTGAGTGCATGATCAAAGCATGTTGGCATATGTGTAAAAATGTAATAAACTAAGTTTACACTTGCAAACACACAAACTATTATTATTGATGATTTTAATGTTTAAATCTTGTTAAAACAAGGGAATCGTGGCACATAGTAAATACTTACTTTATTTCCTCCAAGAATTCACAAAACCACGACAATATACATTCACACTAAACAAAAGCATGAGGGATTCTCGAGTAAAAGGTGATATAAATAAATACAAAATAGAGGCCTCACATCACCCCATGTTGATCATCTTGCATGTCATGCAAGAAAAGAGGTTGTTGTATTGTCGCTCCCTTGCAAAAAAACAAGATAAAAACATCTATGGATGACCTTTACACTCATAATATTGTTCTTGCAACAGTGTAATCAACATTTCCTTTACAAGATAAACTTGGTACAAAATGCAGAGTGTCTATTGGGATCTTTATTTATCAATATTGATTTCAAAAGAGTCTAACACAAGGGATACCATAGGAATACTAAATTACAAGGATGGTGTTATTACTGAATAAAATAGCCAAATATTAAAATTTCCACAAGTATCTAAGGGGTAGCCTTGATTAGAAGTTTTACTCTAATACCCTCATTGTAAATATACGTGAAATTATTTGAAATCCATGGTGTTAAGAACAGAAAAAATAATACCTTCCCACAGTGACCATATTACCATTATCCAACATATAGTTGAAGTTACTCTTGACCGAGCAAAGTGAATCACTTGCACTAAGGGTCCCACCTCCATAAAAAAAAAAAAAAAATCCAAAAGTTAGCTCCAAAGCATAATGCCGGAAGGATCCTAAGGCCATTATCAGAGAGATATGATAATGAATTTAGGGAAAGAAAAAAATGACCAAGTAAATCATAGAGTAAAATCAAATTTAATACCACAAGCATGGCCTTGCTACTAGCAAGCACCTATAGCCTTGATAGGGATGTATTTTAACCCCATAAATGCCCGTGTCCCATCTATTATATATAAATTCATAGTTAATTGAAAGAATTTACATTTTTTTAGAAATTAATTGATGGCCACCGTCCTAGCTTGGTAGCCAGCTAATGACAATGTCATTCACAAGAACTAATAAGAATGAACAAGCCAACTCATGATGAGAGCTCTTGTCTCCTAGATTTTCAACTGAAAGTCATTAGCTTGGCTTGGAAGGTGACCAATATCGGTAATGTCATTCTCGTTAGGACCCATGACCATAGTAGGTTGTCTCGTAATGAAACCACATAAACCTTAATCAATATGTTTATGAAAAAAAATGATTATGATTAACCTGAGAGAGATTACTTAATAGGTGGGGACACAAATTGGCTCCTTAAGAGAATGGGATGGCGTGAATTTTTTTTAATTAATAATATTTATTGGTTGGTCTGTCTACCCTTGTTAGTGTCAATATCTACATACTTCCATCAAGGATCAAAATTCACTCTTCGCATTTGCATTTTAGGAGTCCCATACTGAAACTTTTTGCATCATTCCATTAGGTCATGACACACTAATCCAATGATGGTTGTTTTCTCTTCAGCTCTTCCCTCATAGACTATACTTTCTGATCCTCCTTTAGATTTTCTTTCGTTATGTTTCTTAATCAATCTACAGTCCATTTCATTAGGTCCTATGGTTTGATTTCAGTAGGTCTAGGGTTTCATTACCAAGGTCAAGAAACTGATTTTCAAATGTAAATAAAGGTCAGAAAGGGTATGAGGATGATTAATAAATCAAGCATGATGGCTTGTCAATCATAGCTACTGAAATTATTATTTTTTCTTAACCTAATGCAATTTTCACCTCAAAAACATGTTTTTGAGGTGAAAATAGAGTATTTTGAATTTATTGTATTTCTTATGTAATTTTAAGTTTTTATACGTAATAATGGATCTCAGATGCATCAGAATAATTCACCTTGCTGCAAGACACACCAATACTACAAAAATCAAGTTAAGTTGAGCATTTATCCACCTACAAAAGCATAAAGAAGAAAAAGCATCAAAATAGAGTTTAAAAGGTGAAAGTGATCAAAGGAAAAACACATTAGAAAAAGAGGTTTGAGGAGCTAAATATTAAAGTCAAGGGCCTTTAAATATCTTCTTGCCCTCATTTTATGTTTATTTACCTCCTACCACACATTGAGCAAACTAGAGCAGCATTTTGGGCAATTTCAAGGCAAAATTGGTGAAAATAGAGTAGGTGCTGCGCATTCCCTCTTTGCGTTGCACGTTCTCTTCAGGCACTCCGCTTTTGACATGTGTTGTGCAGTCGCTTAAGGTGCTACGCACTCCCTTCATGCACTACACACTTGACCAATTTTATACTCCTTCAGTCTTCATGCTTTCAAAAGATCTCATAAGCCTTAAATCAAGTAAGTATTGCCATTTCCCTCTCGTCAAGGTTGTTTACATCATTATTAATGAATAAAAGCCATATGTGGTTAGTTTCTCACTTCAAACCCTCGCCTTTATCCTAAACCCTAGTTTTCACAAGAAAATTCCCCATTTTCCCCAAAACACCTAATCTGCACCCTACATTCTCCCTCAGAAGTTTCTATCCCTATCCCATCAGATCCTCATTTACTCCCATCTACCCTTTCCTTTTTCTTTCCTCCCTGCACTCTTACGTTCCCATATCATCTACCTAGGGTTTCATTTCAAAACACCATGGCTGAGGAGGAATACAAACCACATAGTGAGGAAGAAGGATCATATAGAGAGGGAAACATTGAGTAGAGAAGACCACATAAAGGAGGCAATATTCACAGATTTGAGCCCACATGCCTCAAAGGGCTTCTAGCCGCTCCCATGATAGTGGCATCCTTCAAATCGTTAGGTTGTTTTGAGTTTTGTGAACACGTCCATGCAGTCCACTACCACCCTGAGTTGACCATACTTTTCATCACTGGGCTTCAAGACAATCAGGTCACTCTTGCAGGCATAACCTTCACATTGTCTGCTGCCACCATATTAGCTGCCACCGTGATTCCAGAAGCTAGGGAAAAATGGTTCAAGAAGGGTGAAATAGAAGCACATTTCTATGAGCCATACCTCAAACCAAGATATAGACATGAAAGGAAGGGCTATTTTCCTTTCTCCTACCTTCTTGATAGATATGCACCGATGATGAAGATCATAATGAAATATTTTTCATGTGAGGGAAGATTTTCTGGGGTCTATTCCTATCACATCAAATTGCTCATGCATTTCATTAGGGTCAAAGTGCTTAACATACCCTATTATCTTTTCAAGAGTGTGGATAAAATGTCTTACATTTCCCAAAATAGAGAACCCAAAGATCAAATGAAAAGCCTATTTCATCATGCTCTCATATAGATCATAGTTCTTTATCACCTTAAAGAACTTAACATTGCATGGAGTACATTCACTTACCACCCCATTTTCACTCATGCTTCTACTTAGAATGTTCAAAACATTCCATCATCATCACATCCACCCTCACCTCCATTATCACCTTCACATGCACCTATTCCTTCACTTGACAGGAAACAGGATAGTGGCAAAGAGGATCAGGGCAATTTGGGCCAAAGCGGCAAGTTTGGAAAGACTAGTACAGGTGCCATGGTGCATACTTATTAGAGAGCACATAGGCAAGTGTTTGCCCCACATATTGTGTCAGAGGCCTTGCTTTCATCATCAATAAAGCAGGTACACCAAGGAAAAGAAAAGGCAGTTGTAACAGAGATGCAACAACAAGAAGAACACCTCCATGAAACTGATCATAATTTTAAGCTAGTGGACTTAGATGAGGAGGGTGAACAGACAAACACTAGAATCCTCCTAAAAGAGCAAGAGGCACTGATAGGTGAGTTACAAGTGAAACTGCAAAGACCCAAATATATCATCTCTTATTACAAACAGGAAAACAAGGAATTGGAGTGTAAGCATGATCTTATGACAGTTCAGCTCATCAAGTCCAAAAGGGAAGTAGAAAAGGCTAAAGTGCAATTGGAGGAAGCTTATGGTGACTATGGTGAGCCCTTGGAGGAAGAAATTCCCAAGAGGAGGCCTAAGACTAGAGGCCTAAAGAGAGCTTTCGAGCTTCAGAAGGAAAAGGAGGCCCAACTTGCAAATCATATTACCTTGAATGATCAAATCGGCCAAATGGTGAGTGAGAACAGGGAGTATTGGCTTGATAGGGTAAACACTCACCTTGAGGGCTTGTTGGCAAAAGCCACTAGAGATATAGAGGTGCAAAGGAGGATGGCCAAACATTATGCCATAAGGGACAAGATTGCTAGAGCCAAGCTCAAAAGGGCTCAAGCAAAAATTGAAGCCCTAACTCTCCAAGAAGAGAAGGAAAAGCTTAAGCTACTAGTGGAGGCTTCACTATAGGCCTAGTCACCTTCAACATCAGTGATCACAAGAATTTTTGAGGAGCCTTGGAGTAGTTTTTTATTTCCTAGTTGTTCTATGATTTTCAGGCATTTAATTTATCAGTCCACTGGTCAAACGCGCAGCGCCTAGGGCATTGTGCACTTTTTTGGGGCACATTTTGGAGAAATGGCCACCACCATTAGATTCAAAAGGCCATGTACATGTAGGAAAACCATGTTTCTAGGTGAAAAGGCAAAAAAACCACCAAAATTTCATGTTTCTGCCTGTTTTTTGAGCCTGGCACTACGCGTTTGAGCAGTCTTGGGAGATTGCAATTTTGGAGGGTTAAATCAAGCTCAAATTGAAAACCAAGGGCAATTTTGGAAACGAGACAGGACAAGCTTTCCAATGAGCTATCATGAGCCACATTTGGAGGTCAGGAAGACGGTAATAAATCAGTTGGAAGTTGGCGTTGCACACTCCCTTCAAGCACTACGTGTTTAACACTGGCGCTGCGTAATTGACAAATTGCTTATTTTTTCACTCTTTATTCTAGAATTTACTTTGCACCTATGGGATTTTGATATTTTAATTGATGAAATGTAAAATCATGATGTAATTAATGTATATTTTGGATACCTAGGTTAGATACATTAAATGAAAAGCTTAAATGAGATGAATGAATCAGTTTGCTTCATCCTAAGAAAGTTCAGTTTCAGCATCCTAGTCTTCAGATGTCAGCTCAAGTTTTTGTGCAACTGATTCCTCCTCTCATGGATTCGACCCCCGAGGTTAGGATGGGTTGTTTTGATGCTTATATTATGTATTTTATTATGCATTTGTCAAGGTTGGACTCACTTGGATGCTCAGAGCTTGATTGTACATCATTGTAAGCAGTTTGGCAAGGAGATTAATAGGATTTGTAGCTATTTTTATTGGATCCCTGTGGTATGGAGTTTAAGCACAATTTATTCTTTTGTAATCATTTGTTTACATGTTTTATGTATGCCATCATCAATTTCATTTCTTCTTATTGAATGCTATCAAGTTTGATAGGTAGAATCCATTGTAACGGTGCTTTGCCTTGGGAAATCATTCAATTTTTCATGTTTTCTATTGTTTGAGAAGGATCCATGATTGTCACATGTCCACCTTAGCTCCTCATCAGTATTAAACACCTCACACCATCAAGCCTAAAGTGCTAAATCCTATGCCTACCTTGCCCCATAGAAAACCCTACATTTCTCACCTAATTTCCCAGACCTAAACTACCCAGCTCCATTTGATCCGGCGAAACACCAGAAAAATTCAATCAAAAATTTCGAGCTACTATACCTAGCCTAAAATCCTTTACCTGATCCAATCATCTTTACTGAGATCCTTAAGCAGAGAGCCCTCTCCCGGCTTAGTAGGTCTAGCTACTAGGCTAAGCTTGGTTTGTGGTTACCCTAGAATTGCCTCCCTTCAGCCTGAGGTCAATCTAGGTGATATCAATCCTAAAGACACATTTAAAAAGAACATCTCAAATAATAATTGAAATATTCCTCAAGTTGATCATTCTAGGGTTCTCATTAGAGTTCATTAGGGTTTTATAGGAGTGGTCCACCATAGGAGGATTTTCATCTATACCTTCGAACAGAAACTTGAAAAGGTTTCTTGGATGATTGTTTATTAGAATGAATAGGCTAGAAGTAGTTTTTTAATCTTATGAATGGAAGTATTAAACATGAATATAACAATACCCATAAATGACCTAATGAATAATATCGGTCAATAATCAAAGTCACTTTATAAAATATGAGGCATTAAGAGTGAATTTCTTTTGACAAGTCTTACCACAAGAGTGCTTAATGACAAAATTTTCAAAAGTTTTGCCTTAGGAATTGCAGTTTCAAGAGTGCTGTTGTAGCAATTTTATTTCAAATAAAAATTTTATTCATTCCTCTTATACTACCCTAGCCTAATTTAGAGAGAGGAATATTTCCTTCAAGTGTAGGGGTAATTCCAATGGATCCATGTGCATATCCGAATGCTAAATATACTCACACTCAGTTTTAAAGCATAAACTTCAACACATACGAGAGTATGAGAAACTAGATGCTTTGATTGATATGGTACCAAGACATGTCGATTGATGAGGGAATAAGGTGTGCTGACGACTACTTGAAACCAAGATTCAATAAGATCCACATATTTATAATTCTCTAAATCATACAAATCTTCCACAACTTGAGGATAACTCTCTTGGAGGAATACTAAATTAGGTGAAAGATGAAAGAAAAATACCTCAAATTCGGGCTCAAATATTTTGTTTTCAAATTGATAAGAATGGTTGAGGGAGATTCTAGGGTTTTGAGTTTCAATAAAAAATTTAGAACAAGTTCCAATTGAATATTTATCTTCTAAAGGTCTTTGAATCAAAGCTTCTTCGTAGGGTAAAGGTTTTGTGGCAATGGGGGAAGTTTCTAAACTCCCTCCCTTCCCCACTATGGATGATGCAACATTTCGTTCAATAGGGGAATCAATGGGAAGAACAGTTCTTTTAAATTTTTGTGTAACTGGTTGGTTTGGATTACGGGGGCTATGGTTTGGGATAAGCTTTGGATTAGGATTAGGATTTAGGTTTGTACTAGGGTTAGGTCTGGGGTTTGAATTAGGATTAGGTCTAGGGCTTGAATTAGGGTTAGGTCTAGGGTTTAAATTAGTATTAGGTTGAGTGTTTGGATCAGGGATAGGTCTAATGTTTGGATTAGGGTATGGAGTAGGGTTAGGTCTAGAGTTTGGGTTAAAGTATGGGCCACGGTAAGGATTAGGGTAAGGTTGCACAGGTAGTTATGACCATGGAGGAGGATAACTTGATGGTGCATTAAGTGGAAAATGTGGTTGATGTTGTTTATTTTGCATGAAATACTACACTAGTGAATAGGCTCCAAACCATTCTTGAGGCAATGGGGATATCTGACTTGAAGAGGAGGGCCAAGGAGAGGGATAGTCTGGCCATGAAGTAGGGTATCCAATTGGAGGATGATTAAACTTTTTCCATGGAACTGCAGGATTATAAATCTGTTGAGGAACCCGCTGAGGATAATAATCAAGTATTAAATGATGATGGGTTTTGAGTTATACCTGTCGGTTGATTTGATTCCTTCCTTGATTTCTTGGGTACCTTTAGTAATAATAAAAATGATGGGAAATTTTATGTTGCATGAACATCTTCACAAATTCTGCAACCTTTCAGGCTACTAAGTGGACACTTTCCATGGAAATGTTTCTTTCTATAGTTGGCACAAAAGATCAGTAGTGGTTCTTCATCCCTTCATTTCTCTTCCTGCAAATCATTCAAATTCAAAATCAAATCGTTGATAATATTATTTTATGTTCCAGAAAAATATAATGTTCTGCGCTTGTGAGTTCTTCATTGGATGATTTGTATGTCTCTGTAGCAGTATCAAAACTCCTCATTGAATTATTCCTAAAAATACCATTTTCTTTTTCTAAAGAAGAAACTGGTATATGTTGTTATAACATGGATTAGCATATATAGGGGGGTTCTTACAACACTTGAGAAATGAAAATCCTTTAAAAACCCAAGATATGAAGGAAATAAATAAATTCAAAGAACATAAAATTGCAAGAGAAACTAGGTGAAAATCAAACCAAACTACAATAGGTCACCAAGGTCAATCCCCTAAGTGCCTCCATGGAAACGTCGCCAAAATGTTTGGTGTAGTATAAGGCATATTAATGGAACAACATTTACTTTTGAATCCGGGAGTTCATGAACTTCGAGGCACAACACTGGAAATGCTAGAGAGAGCCCCTAACAACCCGCAAATCAAATTCTAGTCTAACTTGTGTATCAATCTAAACAAATTAAATTAAATCATGCACTTCAAAGGAAACATGAGAAAGCATAAACACCAATCCATACAATTGGAAACAAAACTCAATCTAACATTTGGGAAATAAAAGAGAAACCTACACTACTAGCAATTGCAAAAGGAAGCACTAATTATTAACAGATAGAAAGTAAATCCTAACTATTGTTTGATTGGAAACCAAGAAATGCGTGAACAACATTAAAAAGCTAGACTGTAAATTCTGAAAGAAATTCAAGATCAATTCACATGATTCTCTATGTAAAGAAGGACTTTGATTTGTACTAATTATGTCCAGTTCGATTCTATGTAACAAAATCCTTTAAGAAATTAAGATCTAATTTACTAAAAGCATCATCAATCATTAATACGTTCACTGTGTAAGAATATTGTGTAAACAAGGTCAAAACATAAAACACTCTTTCTCTCTTTGTATCAGTTTGAATAAACAAATTCCTTGAAAATGATATTGGGGAAGAAAATCTTTGCTTATGGGAATAAAGGAAGAAATAAAATCACTGCTAGAACCATGACCTTCCAACTTTAAGTATGATATAGATTTCATACATCCATAAATTCTCTCAACCATGATTATAAATGATCAATAATAGAAATATGAGACCTTTATCCCCAATGCATTAAAAAAATAGATATGCACCCTTAGAGCTGTTTATAATTCAATGCATCGATTTTCAATCCATACGTATTTACTCCAAATCACAACCATTCCAATTAAAGCGAAATTGAAAGATAGGAATAATTACTGTATTGCTAGAATATGAGTTCTGAAGTTCCTATCATATCGAAACTAATCGTGGAAGTCCAAGAGATTAATATTATGCAATCAAAAATATTAGAGGAAAAATATCATATAACAAGGCATTTGGAATTCAAACAACTTCGATAGGAATTTCATACCCTGTGCACCATCATGCAATTAAGAAATAGACAGATCTATATTTAGCAAAAGGTTCATAACATGAAGTTGTGAAATTAATATCAAGTAACAGAGTCTCAAAACGCCGACGAGCATAATCAACAAAATCCATATAAAGAAAGATACACTAACTTGAAAGAAATGACATGTAATCAATAAATCATATGCTATAAAATTCATTCAGTGCATAAAGGAAATCTTCCCAGTGCTACATTCAAAGCATGACATCAATCAAGATAGACTTATAAGAAAAACATTTTGAAAAGAAAATCTCCTTATCTATTTGTATGGACACCATTCACATAGTAAATGAAAAATTCCATATACTGACTCAACAAATCATAAGATATCCTGATCTCATCAAATCAGAGTAGTTTCAAGCTGGTCTAGCATCCAACCTAGCCACCTTGCACTCTTTGTCAACAATTTAGTTCACACAAATATTATAATCATAAAATGTATAAAATAATTAAACAGAGCCTAGCGTGAAGTGCTTCGATTAATCTTTCAAATCTCAATCTTTACATGGTGCAAGAAAATATCAGACTCCAACAAACAGAGGGAGTGATCCACACATTGACTATACTAGCGTAATGTTACATTGGAACTGTCTCCTCTCCCCCTGGCTCCAGGCCATCTTCCCGTTTATATACATATTTACATTTCAAATTAGGCTATTAACTAAGCCAATCGAATATAGAGGAACATATTATAAATCGTAATAGTTTACCGTGGATAAAAGTCAGATCTAGTTGTTCAGCTGGTAAATTTCCCAGAGCATGAGAGGAAGCTAGAGCCACTCAACCCAGGAATTACGCAGAAGATTTCCCTTAGCTACTACCTGATGTATGTGAAAGCATGTTGCATAGTTCCCCCCATAACTATATAATTTATCCATGCATGCATGGCGGCGTTTTTGCGAAAAAAAAGGCAAAAAATCATCCCCAAAAAATAGGGATCTATTTTTAGAAGTGGTAGTTACACTTGAGTTAATTTTAGAAACTTTTGCCACTTGTCACTTTTTGCTAGATTTTTTACCTTCACATCATAAACCCTGAATCAATCAAATCTATTTAATGGATTTTGCCAGAGCTCATTTGCACATTTGATGTTGGAGCACTAGCATTCTTGAGGCATCTAGGAACCTTTCGCATAATCAGCAAAACTTTTTTGGGCAAATCTTTCTTTTCTTGTCCATGGAAAATTCTAGGGGCTAATATTTGCAAGTGGACTAATTTTCCATGTTTTTTTCTAGGAAAATGATTTGCAAATTTCGTTTTTTACCTAAAACTGATTCGCCAAATTTTATAGTATAAAATTATTTTACCTTAAAATTTGACAAACTCTATATAAATCATTATAAATTTGAATATTTTTACTAAATTATCTTCAACATTTTATACTTTGTAAGTGAGCGACTAGTAAGATTCACCAAGGTTTCTAAACTTTTAAATAAATTTGTATCCTTAAAATTTCCCTGTTCTTTTCTTTTGCAGTTTTTTATGTTGCTTTTGTTTCCTTGGCTTGTGTGAGTGATTTTTTCCCATTTTATTGAATGAACACTGAAATCTTGATTTGTTTTAGCTTCTAGAAGCGTTGTTTTAAGTTTTTCATTTCCTTTCCTAATTATCCCATGCATAACCCAATTTTTTCACTAATGGTTGACGTTGCGACGATTCTCCCCACAAGATTCATTGTTCTTGTATTTGACTGATTCCACCTTTTCTTCTTATTGCATGCATTATCATTCACCCAGATATGTACCATCCTTCACTCATGCATTCATATCTACTCATTTTCAAGTTTCTCTTGGGAATATCTAGGTTGCCTTGGCTCAGATCTAGCTCTTCTCGGCATGCATTACACATTATTGGATCTCAAGGCTCTTCCTTGGCTCTAGGAATTGCACAAAGGCTACTAGTAATTGTCTCTAGCTATGCACTATGCAATTCGACGAGATATTCCTAGAGTCTTGCCCACTGGAATTGTGAAATGTGCAGTCCCAACTAGAATCAATGCCATACGGAATTGCGCATTGCGTAGTTCCTGTCATCATCACCTCTCACTGGTAACTGGTACTGCACAATGCTCAAACATAGTTGACAATCCCTCACCTCTAAAAGTCTGAATTACGCAATTTTGCACAATAGTTGCCCATTTTGTTGCACGATTGGTCCTTGGAGTGCTTTCTAGTTTTAAGCTGACATTTGCATCCCATGAGTGTCCTCTTTGTCTTTAGGTACAATAGTTGTTGAGAAGTTTCTCAGTAGTACAAGAAACATGGTTTCCAAGGGAGATAGATCAAAATATACTGTAGAGAGCAACACCAGAGATATAGTTGAACAAGTGTCAATGAACTTGCCAGTCTATGCAAACACACAATTGTTCATAGAGAAGGACATGAAGATTACATGGTAGGAAATAAAGGACATATTTGCAGGCAACTTGAAGGAAGATTTCGAAGATCGACAAGTCTACATCAACATCCACAAGTTAGGGTTGTACAGCGTTGCATGCAAGTACCCCACCTTCCCATGTGCGAACATCATTCCCTAGATTGGCTCACATATTGATCCCGAGATGATGACATTGATCAGTGCCAGTGGAACATAGCTTGCTACCTTCAATACAAAAAACTATCATTAGGTCTATCACTTACCACAGCCAGTGAACCGCATTGATGCACTCTTATTTAATTCCAACAACAATGTGGACATTAGATACAACATGAAGCGTTGCGTAAAAGAGCCATCTAAGTTCAGGTTGACACCCAATCATGTCTACAAGACTAAGTGTTACACAAATTTTTTTCACTGTCCTTATACTTCCAATTCCATGATCATGGAGGACCTCTACAGTGAACCCTACATGCTTTCCCTTCATGAAGAAACTCCCATTGTGTCCCTCCTCATGAGCAGAACAATTCACTTTTGCATCATTTCCCAAAAATCTTATGCGTTTCCAAGTTTACAAGATCGACGCTAATGACCCGTGTCCTCCTCATGCCGATATGCAGGGATTACAATTGTCCGTAGCACCGACCAAAGTGACTGAGCCTTGTTCTAGTCACAATGATCCTATTTTGGAAAGTTTTTTACATAAGGAGCCGAAGCTTCCAGCTCTAGAAGCTTTGTAATGGAAGTTTGGTAAATGGTTACATTGGATGGAGTCGAGGAGGTTAGTTTGGGCTCCTTTCCCCTATTAGGATGGAAATACCTCATGAGATAAGACCTTCTCCCATGAGAAGTTGAACTATCTCCCTTCCATCCATGCTATATAAACCTCCCTTTTTCCCAAGCACAAGCTAGTTCTGATTAGGCTCTGGTTAAAGTTTTGATTCTGGAGTAATCAACAAGTTATTCATAGTTGTAGCTCTCTAGTTGTGTGTGAGGGAGAAGTGTGAATTTGGCATGTCTTGTTTGTGGCTAGACCCACTCTTGGGCTAGAGGAATTTTTTTTGTCCGTACTTAGAATTTTACTTCACCACAAATTGGCGATTCCATTGGGGATACCAATGCTTCTGTTTGTTTGCTTGAAATTTCATGGTTTTGTGTGAACTTTTCTAGTTTTGCCATTTCCTTTTAGTTTTGTCTGCTTTGCTTTGTTTACTGCTTTGGGCATGAAATTCACAGTATCAAGTCTGGTCTCAGCCTTTGAAATTTTTTATTTTTTTCTTTGCAACCTTTCTTAGCGTGCTTATTTCACTGATAGTTGCACTGATCAGTGCGATATGCTTAGAA
The DNA here is from genome assembly GCA_031772625.1 of Pinus tabuliformis. Taxonomy (NCBI): domain Eukaryota; kingdom Viridiplantae; phylum Streptophyta; class Pinopsida; order Pinales; family Pinaceae; genus Pinus; species Pinus tabuliformis. The sequence continues at coordinate 133,397,849 of CM062815.1, forward strand.
ACAGTCGCAACGACCCCCTTCTGGCACTTGTTGTTAGTTAGGCAGTCACACCGATGCTTGTAAGTGAAGATTAGGGTTCACCCTAGATCTTGGCTAGTGTGTCTTGCTCTCTTGATTTATACCTTGTAACTTGTTTTGACTATCTTCTCCTTGACTGGAAAGCTGCATTCGACTTGGTTTATTTTCTTGTTGATTTTCATTCTGTTTAATTGATTTCTTGGGTGCTTGGATGGTTTGTGGCCTTAGGGCATCTAGGTTATCATCCATTCAACTGGTTGGGAACTCAGTGAGTCAAGTTGTTGGTGAATTTACTCCTTGTGTTTGGTTTGTGGTCCCTTTTATTGCTTTGGTCTCCATTACACAAGTTTGAAAAGTTTCATTTGCTTTTCTAAACATCTCTTTTCTAGCATAGATCACATTGATTGTGTTGTTTTTGGTAGAGTCATTACGTCATTAGTTTGAAACATATTCTCTTTCTGTGTTTTTCATTTTCTTGAGAATGTCTCGAAAACTTTTTCATTGAAGTGTTTTATGAGAAATTCATTTTGTCATTTCCTGAAAAGTACATAATTCTAGTTTGTTGCATCAATATGCTACGCTAGTTAGCATCATTGGAGACTAGGGTTGCATTTGCATTTGAAAAGAAAAAAGGATTCTCTTTACTTTTGAAAGGACTGTTTGGAGTGTACTTGTTAGGAAACTAGGAATTGGAATGAATTTTTGATTAGTTTATTTTTTCAAAAAGTGAAGTAGTGAAAAATCATTTTACTTTTGGTTGCTTGTTCGTTCACATTTGATTATGTTTTCTACCCTCTATAGTGTAGACAATTCATTGAATTGAAACGGTCTTGTCTCATTTAGTGACATTTAGGACTTTCTGAGTCAGATCGCTAAGGCCTGAAAACTGAGACATAATTCAAGATAAACTTTAAAATGAACTCAATTAACATAAGGTGCATTTGAAACCTAAGGATTACATCTAAAATGTCTTGGCTAGAGATGTGTTCCGACTTCTTTAAACCTAGCAGCTGTCGTTAGCTTCAGTGCTAGACAGGGCTAGTATAGACTTGTGCTCCCTGTACCGTCGAGTATATAAATGGATACTCCTCTAGGCTGCAATCATTTATCCATAGGAAGCTGAGTCCACCGACTTGCAAATTTGATACACCAAACATAAATTTTGGGGAGATTGCCTGCCCGTACTTCTCGGTTCGTGCGAGAGGTATTCTGCAGTTCACGGTTTCCTGGTAATCCTTTTTACCTAGATCATCCAGAGTAGTCATTTGATATTTTTGACTCATTAAACCTAAAATATCATTCGAGCACTTGTCCTTTCAAGCTTGCTTCCAATCAAAAGTGGTAGCGTCATCTTTTCTTCTTTCTCGACTCTTAAAACATGAAAGAGCACCAATTTATTTACGCATCTTTAAAAATTGTGGCCTAGGATTTTATAACATCCTGTTAGTATTTTCTAGACCAAATCATGAGTATTCCTTAAAGTACATTTTAAAGCCTTGAAATTTATATCTCTTTTCTTGCTAACTGAGATGAGGTCATTATGGTTGAACCTTCTAGTTCACCTAGTTCCTCCTCTCCTCCGTCTGAACGATTGTCTGAGGAGCCTTTTCCTGAATTACCAGAGTCACTTGAGGACCAAGGTGTTGAACTCGGAATCATTCTAAGTATTCAACTTTTGTTGTCTCATCCTCCACCTACGTCAGATACTAGGTCACCTTCTGATATTGGCCTGAAATCTCCAGACAATCCCATCCTGACTCCTGAGAGTTCGCCAACTATTGAAGGTTAGCTTGGACTAGTTATATATCCTTTGAATCCTTTGTTCGAACCTGTTGTGATATCACCACACCTTGTGTACACTATGTATGATGAGCTGGGTTTTCCTTTGGAACTATCCCCTCGTACATCTTTATTCATTCGTCATCATTTGTTCCAACCCATGGAACCTAAAGGTGAAGCTCCAGTTACCTCTCCGGATCAATCGAAATTTTCTACTCCACACACTATCGAAGAGGAAGAGAATCAATTCCCTCCTGAAGGTTTCCCCTACACGGGGAGCACTCCCATCAGTGGAAGAGAATCAATTCCCTCCTGAAGGTTTCCCCTACATGGGGAGCACTCCCATCAGTGTGTATTGGGATTTTCCATATAATTATGTGACATTAGCATAGTTGGTCTCAAGTACACCTAGTGCCTCATCACTTTATCACACCCCCTGTTAGGGCATTCAATGATATGCCTACCATAGGTCTGTTCATTCAGAACCCAACCTCCCAACGAATAGTAGTTTCTGTAGTTACTTCAATCCTGGTGCAACCCACCATTCTGAAACCTCTTGTCTCATTTGTCCAAGTCACCCATTTGGTCAATTGATGGTTTCAAGTCATGTTTCTCTCAGTTCTTCAGTCCCTTTGGTTAGTGCACGAGCTATGCCACCACCTGGGGGGAAGAATCCCAATGTGTCTATGGTGTCAGGTAAAATTAATGTGAGTATCTCATTGGCTCACATGGTTGCAATGAAGCAGCCTTCTTTTGGTGCTATCCAAAACTCTGTTGGTCTTGCTAGATCAAGCAATGTCTAGTACCAATAGGTCCAAAATCTCGTTGGTCTATCTGGGTCAAGCAATTTCCAGTATTAGTAGCCCTATGAGGCTCATGTTGGCATTATGATGTATTTGTTTTACTTGATGGCAACCCACTTATAGTAGAACAACTCACTTGTATATGGTAACTAGATGAATCTACAGAAGAGATATCAGATGTGATAGAATGCATGATAATAGTGTTTATAGATATGATGAAATGCAGGGCAGCTTCAAGGAATTATTTCAGAAGGCAACTCGCTCAAATGAAAGATCACAGTATAGCTAGTAAAAAGGAAAGAATTATAGATCAGTCCTCATAGAATGAAGAAAGAGAGGTATACGTAGGTTCACCATTGACCACGCTGTGTATACACACAGGTTCACTATTTACAAGTCGCGTATACATACACACGCACTTTCACAGAAGGAAAAACACGCATACCTTATAAAACTAAATATTTGGTCTGAAATATTTGGTCCATGGTATTTTGCTCCATGGTATTGGTCCAAGGTATCTAATCTGAGGTATTGACCCTAGGTATTTGGTCCAAGGTATTGGTTCTAAGTGGTCTTGGTACATGGTATTGAGAAAGACCTAAAAATATAAAAGGAGGAGAAGACCATTCGGCCAAGGTGTGAAAGTATCGAATATTTGATGAAGTGTGAGATCTAATATGCAGGTTATTTTTTATGGTGTTGTGCTTGGTCTGAACCAAGGATGAACCTTAACGTTTGATGAAGGATAAGATCTAATGATGTATCAGGATCTCAAGGCTTGAAGTGAATTATCTTTACGTGGTTTGATCTTGTATTTGAATAATTGACACATGTTGTAGTCTGTAAATATGATGATCTAGGCATGACTGAAGTCTGGAATAGTTGTAATGTTTAAATCATCATTTACAGATCTGTACACAGGTTCACTTTAGAAAAGGAGAGTATACACGCTAGTTCACATATCATAGCAACGTATACATCATAAATTTGATTTCTAGATCTGTACACGGGTTCTCTTTGAGGAAAGCGCATATGCACGCAGGTTCGACACATGGAAGTAGCGTATACCTTATAAAATATGTTTTAGGTTCTTCTGTTTGTTGTTGCAGTGTTCTGGGTTCTGGCTTGGGTTATGGTTATTGTATTCTAATAAAAATATTCTCAATGATTAGATTGGTGGAGCGATTGATTGATTCAGTTGTGGTTGGTTCAAAAGGAGATTGGTCGATGCAGATATATTTTGATGTTGTTGATGGATCTAGTCTTAAAATTTATGAAACGTGGTCCTTGGAAGGAAAGAGAAGGTTGTAGCCTTCTGTAGGCCGGAACCTACGTACTAGTAAACATATCAGCTAATACAAGAGCTAGGGGGTTGTAGCTCCCTTCCAGTAGAATCTGGAGAATGAGAGAAGGTTGTAGCCTTCTGCAGGTAGAAGCCTGCATACTGGTATATGACTGCATCACTACAAAAATTGTAAGTAAAATTTTCCTATTATTAAAAGAAGACAGAGACGATTATAACAGGTGGTTTTCACCCACATTGGGTTTCCACCTTATATCGTGGTGTTCATGTGTGATGCTTTATTCTATTTTTACTACACTATCTAATGAATTCCTAATATACTCGTTAAAGTTCAATGCATGATAATTTGGGTAAATCAAAAGATCTCTGCATATATGTTGGTAGCATTAAGTACAGTTGCGTATACACGATAGTTCACTAAGCTGAAGTAGAGTATACAAATCAGTTTTGAAAGTTAAATTATTGATTTGATAATACTGATTCAACCCCCCAGTATTATTTCCAACAATTGGTATTAGAGCAGGTCCTTCAGAAAGAAGCTTGATCACTTGCGGGGAGATCCATCATCATGAGTAATCAAGAAAGCGGGGGATCCATCAGACCACCAATCTTTGATGGGAGCAACTTTGTTTATTGGAAGGTAAAAACCACAACCTATATTCAATCTCTTGGAACAGATGTCTAGGAAATCATGGAAGGAGGATATACATTTCCATCAGTAATTCCTACAGATACAACAGGTAAAAATTAATATGAAACCAATGCCAAGGTTTTCAATACGTTATTGGGAAGTCTGTCACAATCAGAGTTTGTCAAAGTTATGCAGCTAAAATCAGCCAAAGAAATATGGGACAAAATCGTTCTAAGCTATGAAGGAGACTCTCAGGACAAACATGCTAAACTACAAACTCTCAGAACTCAATATGAAACTCTCAAGATGCACAATGATGAAAGTATAGCTAGTTACTTCTTACGTATAGATGAAATTGTTAATTGCATGAAGAATCTAGGTGAAGAGATAAAGGAAGTTACCTTAGCTGAAAATGTTTTAAGATCCTTATCTGCTAAATTTGAATCAAAAGTATCTACCATAGAAGAAAAGCAGGATCTACAGACTATTAGTATGACACAGCTTCACAGAATCTTAATTGCCTTTGAGATGAGAAGAGGAGGTTCATCAGATATGAGAGAAGCTGCATTTAATGCTTCAGCAAAAGGAAAAGAAGAACTCAATGAATCAGGACATATTTCACAAGAAGAAGAGGAAGCAAACTTTGTCAGGAAGCTTCAACGGGGTTACAAAAGATTCAGAGGTAAACTACGTTTCAAATGTTTTTCTTGTAGTAGAGTCTGCCATTATGCTGCCAAATGTCCTCATAAAGATAAATATGATAAAGAGAAGGGATTTGCAAAATGGAATAGAAAACAAAGTGTAATTAAAAAGAGCTACTATATTCATGAAGGTAGTGATGGTTTATCAAATAGTGATGAAGATGAAAATAGTAATGACTATAGACTTCTGATGGCTTATGAAGATGATGATTTCTTGGATGCTTTAGATGAAGATGATCTTTATGAAGAAATATCTAAACTCAAAATCTGTTTAGAAGAAAAGAATATGATTATAGATACCTTGACATACCAACTTGTTGAAAGAGAAAAACACAATGAAAAGCTAGAATGTGAAATTGTGGGTCTAAGAAAGGATCTTGAGAAGACAAAAGCTCTCAATTATTAGATTTTCTAAAGGATTAGAAACCTTAAATGAAATTATCAAAGTGCAGTGCTCTCCTCTGATAAAGACAGGTCTTCGATATACTGAGGAAACATCTCAACCATAGAAGCCATCAACCTCCACTAAAAGCTATCTTGATGCATCAAAGAGTAGTGAACAGTTTGACAATCGTCAGCAAAGGCATAAAGAAAATCACCAGGTGAATCAGGCTCAATTTACTTCAAGTATGAATAGAAGACACAATCAATCTCAGGTAAATCTTACTCAATTTGCTTCAAGGATAAATATCAATAGAAACTACAATCAACAAGTCAGTAGATTCGATAATCGAAAGAACTTTTTTAATGGTCAATGTTTCTCATGTCATAATTTTGGACGCAAAGCTACTCAATGTGTTGCTTACAAAATTATCATGACTAGAGAAGCACGAAATCAAAGGAATGTGACAGGGATCAAGAAAATTTCATATAATAACTTTTCTCTTCTTAAAATTGAAATAGAATGCTCAATCTGTAACAATTTTGGCCATGAAGAATCTAAATGTAAAAGTAAATTTTGGCAAATAGCTCAAAAGGAGCAAAATCCATTAAATCCAAAAATATGGAGAAAGAAAGAACTGCAAACAGAGCCTTGTATGCAGAAGGATAAGAAAACCAGTGGTACATCGACACTGGATGCTCAAAACACATGATAGGTGACAAATAAAAATTACGCTCATATAATGCCTTAGAAAAGGAAAAGAGTATCTCATTTGGAAACGACACTCCTGCTATCATAAAAGCTAAAGGCTATGTTTTCTTGAAAGAAAAAGTTAAAGCTGGGAATTTTATGCATGTTGATGGCTTAAAGCATAACCTGTTGAGTGTGAGTCAAATGTGTGATCAAGGAAATGAAGTAGTGTTTTGATCAAAGGGATGTGTTTTGCATGAGCTTGATATAGGAGAAACCATGATCAAAGGGAAAAGAACTCCAAACAACCTATACATACTCAAGGAAGGACAACAATAGTGATATCTAAGCAAAAATGATGAAAACTGGCTATGGCACAGAAGATTGGGACATCCAAGCTATTCTCAAATAAGAAAAGCATGCATATCCCAGGCTGTTCGCGATCTTCGAGATATCAACATTCCTAAAAACACTATATGAAAATCATGTCAATTCTGTAAGCAAACCATATCTCACTTCATCGAGAAGGAAGGGTCAGCTAGTAAGCCTCTTGAACTTGTTCATACTCATTTATGTGGACCATCAAGGAAAAAGACACCTTGTGGAGAAGAATAATTTATATTATTCATTGATGATTTTTCCAGAATGTGTTGGATAGGTCTTCTAAAGCATAAAGATTAAGCATTTGAAAATTTCAAAGCCTTCAAAGCTTTGGTTGAAAATGAATCAGATTGAAAAATCAAATGCCTCAGATCTAATCGAGGAGGGGAATTTACCTCAGATGAATTCTTTGACTTTTGTGAACAACATAGAATAAAAAGCTAGTTCTCCACCGCAAGGACTCCTAAGCAAAATGGAGTGGTAGAAAGGATGAACAGAACTGTTCAACAAATGGCTTGTGCTATGCTAGATGAATCTGGAACTCGTGCAACCTTCTGGGGTGAAGCTGCATTCACCGCCGTCAGTATTCTCAACCAAGCAAATGTTTAGGTAAATAGCACTCAAACTCCACATGAACTTTGGTATGGTAAGACTCCTACTGTAAAATACTTCAAAGTTTTTGGAAGCAAATGTTACATCAAAAGGACTGATGAAAAACTTGGTAATTTTGAACCCAGAGCAGATGAAGGTATTCTTTTTGGTTACTCTTCCCGAAGTAAAGGATATAAATGTTACAATAAAAGACTTGGGAAAATTATTGAAAGTATTGATGTTGTGGTTGATGCAACATGCAAAAATCCAAAACAGATAAAAACCGAAGATTATGACAATGAAGAAGATCAAGATCATTTTCCCACATCAAATCACACTGATTCTAAAGAAGAAACTAATGAAGCACAAGAAGAAGAGATAATTATAGAAGAAAATAATGTTGAAAATAATACTGAGAGGGGGGGTGAATCAGTATTATCAAGCAATTTAATAAATCTTCCTTATTTGATCTTTGAATTATTTTTGCATATCAGTACCATAAAATAATGAGCATGAAAAACAGATAGTCACACCAAAGAACACAAGATGTAAGGTGGAAACCCAATGTGGGTGAAAACCACCTGCTGCAATATGTCTCTATCTTCTTTCAATTTAGAAACTTCTTTTACAATGATTTTGTACTGGTGCAGTCCTTTACCAGTACGCAGGCTGCAACCTGCGGAGAGCTACAACTCTCTCTCTTTCTCATTTTTCCAGTCTATTTCTGGAAGGGAGCTACAACCCCTTACTTCTTTACATAAAGCATCAGATGATCAATAAGTACATAACAGATATAGACCACTACAGATATCAGATCAGCAATAACAGAACTAACCCAAAACACCTTATCAATAGAGAAATTCAATCAACAGAACATCTTAAAACAGAGACGCAGTTTTCTTTTCTGTGGCCTGCGACCAGACGCTGTTAACCTTCTGCTACTCTGCGTCCACCCGCAGATATCCTTCTGCTTCGCTGCGTGCCCACGCACTGTTCCTTTGACTGCTCTGCGTTCTGTTGCTTCAGGGACGCACCCAAGGATACTATCGCGCCACGTCTTTCGCTACAGAGACGCACCTGAAAACACTATCGCGCCGCGTCCTTCTGCTTCAGAGACGCACCTGAACCTTGATCACCCTGCGTCCCCACGCAGGTCTCTCTCTACTGTACTGCGTCTCGGCGCACTTGCCCTTTACAGTACCTGCGTCCCGGCGCACTTTCCCTTCACTGAACTTGCGACCCTTCAGATATAAATGATATGAAGACTTCAGAACAAACCCAAACAGTCAGATCTACCGATCTGTTCATGCGCCATAGAGATCACAGTCCATTAGAAGATTCGCCTTTTTAGATCTGGACTAGATCTCACCAAATAAGATATTCAACCCAAAACCATTGCTCAATCCAAATGAACTCCTTTGCTTTATATAGGCAAGCTTCTCCCCAAAACATGGAACAATACCACGAGCCGACACCATAGAAACACAAAACCGTCGGCTAGATACCACACAAGAAACCCCCACGTGCTTTTCTCTGCCTTGAAATGTGTGCACTGGGTGGACGCACCCCCTGAGCAGCCGGCCGGCGTCCCTGGACGCGGTTTCTGCATGGTATACCTGCGGGGGCGCACTTTCTGAACTGATTGCCTGCGTCCTTCTTAATTTTCATCAAACTGAGAGCCTTACCACTGGAGTTGCCATCAAGTACAACATCTGTAACATACAGTCATACCAGAAACCACTGGAGTTGCCATCAAGTACAACATCTGTAACATACAGTCATACCAGAAAACATAATGCCAACAATCTCCCCCTTTGGACTTGATGGCAACCTCACAAACTTCAGCTTCATTCTCCCCCTTTGACATCAAGAGCAAAGGGGTATGCTCCCCCTAAGCGCATGCTCCCCCTGAATATGAACCAGATCTGCAGCAACGCACCACCATGAAAGAGATAGAGACATATTGCAGCTATTTCCAAGATCTCCTTCTCCATAATGCCAACAATGCATTATGTGCTCCCCCTGAGCCTGTACCACCAATAAGAAGAGTTTCAACAAGATGATGCATCAACAACCCCCAGCTTTTGCCTAAGGTATTCAAACGTGTCCCTGGGCAATGGTTTGGTAAGAATATCAGCAACTTGTTCCTTGGAAGGAACATACTCCAACTTGACTTTCTGTTCAAGCACTTGTTCCCGGAGAAAATGGTACTTGATTGGTATGTGCTTGGTTTTTGAATGCATGACCGGATTCTTTGAGATGCTGATTGCACTTGTGTTATCACATAAGATGGGGATAGGTGGTGTACAAGTGATTTGAAAATCCTGCAAAGTCTGCATCATCCAAAGGAGTTGAGTGCAACAAGATGCAGTAGCAACATATTCCGCTTCAGCTGTAGACAAGGCAATCGAACTCTGTTTCTTGCTGAACCAAGATACCAGTCTGGAACCCATAAAGAACGCACCACCACTTGTGCTTTTCCTGTCATCCACGCTTCCGGCCCAATCTGCATCTGTATAAGCATGAAGAGTAAGATCTGTATCTCTAGGATACCATAAGCCATAATTTTGAGTCCCTTGAAGATATTTGAAAATTCTCTTTACTGCCTGAAGATGAGTCTCCTTCGGATTTGCCTGAAATCTTCCAACTATTCCAACTGCATGCATGATGTCTGGTCGGGTACCTGTCAAATATAGTAAACTTCCAATCATAGATCTGTAGGTTGGTTGATGTACTGCTGCAGATTCATCATTTGCACTGAGACTACATCCTGTGACCATGGGTGTACATACTGGTTTGGCATCTTCCATGCCATATTTTTTCAAAATCTGCTTGAGATACTTGGTTTGAGATAAAAAGATGCCTCCTTCCTTTTGTTGGATTTGCAAACCAAGGAAATATGTCAGTTCTCCTAGCAAGGACATTTCAAATTCTTTCTGCATGACCGAGGCAAAGCTTTGACTCATAGCTTCTTCATTGCTGCCAAAAATAATGTCATCTACATACACAACAAGTATTAGCAATTTGTCATTTTCAACTTTTATATACAGATTGCTATCTGCTGAACCTTTTGAGAAACCTTGTTGATGAAGATATTTGTCCAACCGGTAGTACCAAGCCCTTGGAGCTTGTTTGAGACCATAGAGAGCCTTTTTCAATCGGCATACAAGATTTGGATCATTTCCAAGAATGAACCCATCTGGCTGTTTAATGTACACTTCTTCTTCCAAGTCTCCATTCAGAAAGGCTGATTTCACGTCCATTTGAAATACTTTGAAGTTTTGAAAACTTGAGAGAGCAAGGAACATTCGGATGGCCTCAAGTCTTGCAACAGGAGCAAAAGTTTCTTCAAAGTCTATTCCTTCTTGCTGCGCATACCCTTTACAAACAAGTCTGGCTTTGTTTCTAATTACTTCTCCATTTTCATTCAATTTATTTTTGAAGACCCATTTTGTTCCGATAACATTCTTGTCCTTTGGTCTAGGAACCAGCTCCCAAGTGTTGTTCTTTTCGATTTGCTCAAGTTCTTCATCCATTGCTTTCACCCAACATTCATCTTTGCAAGCTTCTTTCACATTTTGTGGTTCAGTAGAGGAGAGTAATGCCAAGTAGCTTAAGGCTTCTGCAGCTGTTCTTCTCGTTTGTACACCTGCTTCTTTCTGCCCCACAATCTGAGATTCTGGATGATTCTTCTGAACATATCTGGATGGAGTTTTCTCTTCGATTCTTGTCTGCTCCTCTGGTTCTTCTTGAAGTTCTACTTGGGGTTCTTCTTCTTCATTATTCTGTCTTTGAGGGTAGCCTTCATCTTCTTCTATATCTTCATGATGTACTTGCCTAGGAATATATCCCTTCTCATCAACCACTACATCAATGCTGTCAACAATTCTGCCAAGTCTTTTATTGTAGCATTTGTATGCTTTGCTATGTGGAGAATAGCCAAGAAGAATGCCTTCATCTGCTCTAGGTTCAAGTTTGCCAAGCTGCTCATCAGTATTCTTGATATAGCATTTGCTCCCAAAGATTTTGAAGTGCTTTACCGAACGAGTTTTACCACTCCAGAGCTCATGAGGAGTTTGAGTGCTGTTTACCCGGACATTTGTCTTATTGAGAATAATAACCGCAGCATGTGCAGCTTCACCCCAGAAAGTTGCGGGAGTTCCTGATTCATCAAGCATAGCACGAGCCATTTGTTGGATTGTTCTGTTCATTCTTTCAACAACTCCATTTTGCTGAGGAGTTCTAGCTGTAGAGAATTCTCTTCTTATCCCATGTTCATCACAGAAATCGAAAAATTCATTTGAAGTAAATTCCCCACCTCTGTCGGATCTGAGGCACTTAATTTTGTGACCTGATTCATTTTCAACCAAGGCTTTGAAGGACTTGAATTTTTCGAATGCTTCATCTTTGTGTTTCATAAGTCCTAACCAGACAAACCTGGAGAAATCGTCAATAAATAATATCAAGTATTCCTCTCCTCTAGGTGTTCTTTTTCTGAATGGGCCACATGTATCTGTATGTACTAGCTCAAGAGGCATGCTAGCTGATCCCTCTTTCTCTGGAAAGTTAGTCCTGGTTTGTTTTCCAAACTGACATGATCTGCATATGGTGTTGTCAGGAATTTTGATATCTGGAAGATCGCGAACTACTTGATATTTGCATGCTTTCCTTATTTGTGAGAAGCTTAGATGTCCCAACCTTCGATGCCATAACCAGTGCTCTTCATCCTTGCTAAGATAGCATTGTTGTTGTCCTTCTTCAAATATGTACAGATTATTTGGAGTTCTTTTTCCCTTGAGTACTGTTTTACCTGTATCAAGATCACGAACAAGACATCCATTCGATCTGAAAATAACCTCGGTTTTTTGATCACACATCTGGCTGACACTTAGTAGATTATGCTTCAATCCATCAACATACAAGACATTTCCAGCCTTGACCTTTTCTTTCAGAGGAGCAATACCTTTTCCTTTTATAGTTGCAGGAGTATCATTTCCAAAAGAAACTTTCTTTCCCTTTTCTAAAGTAGAATAAGATTCAAGTTTTTGTTTATCACCTGTCATATGTTTCGAACATCCACTGTCAATGTACCATAGATTTTCCTGTCCTTCTGCATAAAATGCTATCCCACATCTTTCTATTTGAGGTTCCTTTATTCTCCATGTTTTGGTGCTTGTGGCTTGTTCCTTTTTCTCCTGAAACCTGCTCCTGCATTCAGAGTCTTCATGACCAAAATTATTGCAAATAGAACATTCAACTTCATTTTCAAGAACCGAAAAGTTGTTATAGGTCCTTTTTGTAATCCCTGTCATACTTCTTTGTTTTTGAGCTTCCCTAGTCATGATTGTTTTATATGCAACACATTGAGCTGCTTTGTGACCAAAGTTATGGCAAGAAAAGCATTGTCCATTGAAGAAGCTTCTGCGATTATTGAATCTACCAGCCAACTGATTGTAATTTCTATTTTCATCTATTCTTGAACCAAACTGAGAAGATTTTACCTGTGGCTGGTTGTAGCTTTTGTTCACCCTTAAGATAGATTATCCCTGATAGTTTCTGTTTGTAATTCGTCCCTGCTTTACCTGATTATCTTCATTGTTCTTCTGCTCATTTCTTCTTGCTGCATCAAGATAACTTTTTGAGGTGGATGCTTGAGAGGTTTCTCCATTATAGCCCAAACCTGTCTTGTTTAGAGGAGACCGCTGCACATTGATAATCTCATCCAAAGTTTCAGATCCTTTGACAAACTTAAGATTAATAGCTTTTGTTTTCTCAATTTCTTTTCTGAGACCAACAATTTCACCTTCTAGTTTTTCAAGATGTTTTTCCTTTTCATCAATTTGAAATTGCAAAGTATCAATGATCACATTCTTTTCTTCTATGCATCTCTTGAGTCTAGTAATTTCATCATAGAGATTATCCACATCTACAGCATCCTCATAATCATCATCTTCAAATGCCATTAACAGCTTATATTTATTACCTTGTTCATCTTCATCACTGTTTGATAAGCCATCACTATCTTCATGGGTGTAGTAGCTTTTCTTATTTGCACTTTGTTTCTTATTCCATCTAGCAGGTTCCTTTCCTTTATCCTTATAAAGACATTTTGCAGCATAATGACCTACTCTTCCACAAGCAAAACATTTGAAAGGTAGCTTACCTCTGAACCTTCCAGAACCCCTTTGAAGATTTCTGACAAAATTTGATTCTTCTTCCTCTTCTTCTGGAACATGGCTTGCTTCATAGTAATCTTCTTTGCCTGATGCCTTAAAAGCAGCTTCCCTTCTGTCTGATGGAAATCCCTTTCTCATTTCATAAGCAGTTAGAATTCCATGTAGCTGAGACATAGTGAGAACACAGAGATTTTCCTTTTCTTCTATTGCAGATACTTTAGATTCAAACTTGGGGGATAATGATCTTAGAATCTTTTGAACTACTATAGTCTCTTTTATTTCTTCACCCAAATTTTTCATACAATTAACAATCTCATCTACCCGAAGAAAGTAATTAGCCACACTTTCATCATTATACATCTTGAGAGTCTCATATTGAATCCTGAGAGTTTGAAGTTTAGCTTGTTTTACCTGTTCATCTCCTTCATAGCTAGTGATCATTTTGTCCCATATCTCTTTTGCTGATTTGAAGTGCATTACCTTCATGAATTTTGTTTGAGATATACTTCCTAATAGAGTACTGACTGCTTTTGCATTTGTTTCATACTGCTTTTTCTCAGCTGGATCTGTAGGAGTAGCTGAAGGAAAATCATAGCCTGTTTCTACAATGTTCCAAACTTCTGTACCAAGAGATTGAAGATATGCAGTAACTCTTACCTTCCAATAATTGAAATTTGTCCCATCAAAAATCGGTGGCCTGATTGATGCTTCTTTCTCGTAGTTGCTCATGATGAATGATCTACCTTCAAGCGATCAAGCTTCTCTGAAGGACCTGCTATGATACCAATTGTTGAAAATAATACTGAGAGGGGGGGTGAATCAGTATTATCAAGCAATTTAATAAATCTTCCTTATTTGATCTTTGAATTATTTTTGCATATCAGTACCATAAAATAATGAGCATGAAAAACAGATAGTCACACCAAAGAACACAAGATGTAAGGTGGAAACCCAATGTGGGTGAAAACCACCTGTTGCAATATGTCTCTATCTTCTTTCAATTTAGAAACTTCTTTTACAATGATTTTGTACTGGTGCAGTCCTTTACCAGTACGCAGGCTGCAACCTGCGGAGAGCTACAACTCTCTCTCTTTCTCGTTTTTCCAGTCTATTTCTGGAAGGGAGCTACAACCCCTTACTTCTTTACATAAAGCATCAGATGATCAATAAGTACATAACAGATATAGACCACTACAGATATCAGATCAGCAATAACAGAACTAACCCAGAACACCTTATCAATAGAGAAATTCAATCAACAGAACATCTTAAAACAGAGACGCAGTTTTCTTTTCTGTGGCCTGCGACCAGACGCTGTTAACCTTCTGCTACTCTGCGTCCACCCGCAGATATCCTTCTGCTTCGCTGCGTGCCCACGCACTGTTCCTTTGACTGCTCTGCGTTCTGTTGCTTCAGGGACGCACCCAAGGATACTATCGCGCCGCGTCTTTCGCTACAGAGACGCACCTGAAAACACTATCGCGCCGCGTCCTTCTGCTTCAGAGACGCACCTGAACGTTGATCGCCCTGCGTCCCCACGCAGGTCTCTCTCTACTGTACTGCGTCTCGGCGCACTTGCCCTTTACAGTACCTGCGTCCCGGCGCACTTTCCCTTCACTGAACCTGCGACCCTTCAGATATAAATGATATGAAGACTTCAGAACAAACCCAAACAGTCAGATCTACCGATCTGTTCATGCGCCATAGAGATCACAGTCCATTAGAAGATTCGCCTTTTTAGATCTGGACTAGATCTCACCAAATAAGATATTCAACCCAAAACCATTGCTCAATCCAAATGAACTCCTTTGCTTTATATAGGCAAGCTTCTCCCCAAAACATGGAACAATACCATGAGCCGACACCATAGAAACACAAAACCGTTGGCTAGATACCACACAAGAAACCCCCACGTGCTTTTCTCTGCCTTGAAATGTGTGCACTGGGTGGACGCACCCCCTGAACGGCCGGCCGGCGTCCCTGGACGCGGTTTCTGCATGGTATACCTGCAGGGGCGCACTTTCTGAACCGATTGCCTGCGTCCTTCTTAATTTTCATCAAACTGAGAGCCTTACCACTGGAGTTGCCATCAACTACAACATCTGTAACATACAGTCATACCAGAAACCACTGGAGTTGCCATCAAGTACAACATCTGTAACATACAGTCATACCAGAAAACATAATGCCAACAAATAATTCGTCTAGGTATGTTCAAAAAAATCATCTAGAAATACAAATTTTAGGAGAAAAAGGGGCAAGTGTGGAGACTAGAAGAACCATTTCCAAAGCTTCAAGCTATCTAGCATTACTATCTTCCCCTGAACCTCAAAATGTAAATGAATAATGAAGAGAGGAATGTTGGGTCAAGGCCATGAATTAAGAACTTGAGCAAATTGAAAAGAATAATACTTGGGAATTAGTTCCTAGACCTCATGCTAAAATATCATAGGAACTAAATGGATATTCAAAAACAAGCTGAAAAAATATGGAGAAGTTATTAGAAACAAGGCCAGACTTGTTTGTAAAGGATATGATCAACAAGAAGGTAAATATTTTGAAGAAACTTTTGCACCCGTTGCTAGACTTGAAGCCATAAGAATGTTTTTGGTCTTTCTAGTTTTCAGAAATTCAAAGTGTACCAAATGGATGTAAAATCTGCCTTTCTGAATGGAGACTTAGAAGAAGAAGTCTATATCAAACAACCAAAAGGATTCATTCTTGGAAATGATTCAAAACTTTTATGCAAACTTAGAAAATCTCTCTATGGTCTAAAATAGGCTCCAAGGGCATGTTGTTATCATCTTAACAAATATCTCCACCAATAGGGTTTTTCAAAGGGGTCAGCAGATAGCAATCTATATACAAAGATGCACACTGGTAAATTGCTAACAATTGTTGTGTATGTTGATGATTTCATTTTTGGTAGCAATAAAGAATCCATGAGTTAGAATTTTTCTTTAGTAATGCAACAAGAATTTGAAATGTCCTTGCTTGGTGAGGTTACCTATTTTCTTGGTGTACAAGTTCAACAAAATAAAGATGTTATTTTTCTCTCACAAACCAAATATCTCAAGCAGATCCTGAAAAAGTATGACATGGAATATTCTAAACTAGTATGTACCTGAATGGTAACATGATGCAGTCTTAACTCAAATGATGAATCAGTAGCAGTACATCAACCAAATTACAGATCCATGATTGGCAGTCTGCTTTATCTAATAGGTACCCAACCGGACATCATGCATGCGGTGGGAATAGTTGGAAGATTCCAAGCAAATCCAAAGGAATCACATCTTCAGGTAGTCAAAAGGATTTTCAAATATCTTCAAGGAATA
Source organism: Pinus tabuliformis (assembly GCA_031772625.1). NCBI lineage: Eukaryota > Viridiplantae > Streptophyta > Pinopsida > Pinales > Pinaceae > Pinus > Pinus tabuliformis. Next base: position 133,414,642 of record CM062815.1, read on the forward strand.
CAGAACTTTGGTTTATGGTATCCTAGGGATACAGATCTTACACTTCATGCATATACAGATATGGATTGGGCAGGAAGTGTTGATGACAAAAAATCACTATGGGTGGTGCATTCTATATGGGTTCCCGGTTAGTGTCTTGGTTCAGTAAGAAACAAAGTTCAATTGCATTATCTACAGCTGAAGCAGAATACATGGCTGTTGCATCTTGCTGCACACAATTACTTTGGATGATGCAAACCTTGCAAGATATTCAGATCACATGTACTCCACCCATCTCCATTCTATGTGATAATACAAGTGCCATTAGTATTTCAAAGAATCCAGTCATGCACTCCAAGACCGAGCACATACCCATCAAAGATCATTTCCTACGTGAACAAATGCTTGAACAGAAGGTCAAATTGGAGTATGTTCCCTCCAAAGAATAGGTTGCTAATATATTCACTAAACCACTGCCCAGAGATACATTTGAATATCTTAGACAAAAGCTGGGATTAGTTTCTGCATCATCCCAATGTTAAATCCTAGTTTTCAGAGGAAGGTAGTTATACGTGAGTTTCATGAAGTGTAGTCGCATACATACGCGAGATTCTGTGGACACAGTCGCATATATGTTGGTTTGAAGAAAATCAGTAGGGGTATGCTATGGTTCTGTCAGTTATCTACTCCGTTTGATGATAGGTTCAATTTGCTAATATATTGGTCCTCATAAAGTTGTTGATAACTTGAGGTATATCTAATTGATGATGATGCTTTGATATCTCTTACTGGCATATGCAATGATCAGATCTGACAATGAACAGGTGGAATAGGTTCAGGGGGAGAACATGGTTGATGACATTTTGGGAACTAATGATGGACATATATAGGTTTCTGGCCTGGATACTGTTGACAGATGTTGCTGATGGTGCAGATCATATGATAGTTGTTGATGACTATCATGGTCTTGTTTAAGATATTTGGTCTCTGTTATATATGTCATGTATATCTTTTAATGTAATGGTCATGAAAAGACCTAATTTGTAACCCCACTAAGCATGGGATGGATGATGTAATGTTTCTTGTTTTTTACATGTATAAGCAATTGATATATCCCCACTTGGTTCGGTGGATGAGTCAAATTTGGTATATCCCCACTTGGTTGGGAGATGGATGTATGTATGAGCCATTGGTGATAGGAAGGTCATTTCTGATGTATGTATAGAGTCATGTTCTTCTTTTATAACATCTTTTTGTAGACTTTTCTTGGGGAGAATGGACTCTATCATGGGATCTCAAATAACACACTTCAGCATATCAGAGAATTCAACATACAATTAGGGGGAGCATGCCCCTTTGCCCTTGATGTCAAAGGGGGAGAGTAACTTGGTGTAGTTGTTGGCATTAAGTCCAAAGTGGGAGATTGTTGGCATTATGATGTATATGTTGTACTTGATGGCAACCCACTTGTAGCGGAACAACTCACTCATATATGGTAATTAGATGAATCTACAAAAGAGATATAAGATGTGACAGAATGCATGACAGTAGTGTTTACAGACATGATGAAATGCAGGGAAGCTTCAAGGAATCAGTTCAGAAGGAAACTCACTCAGATGAAAGATCAAAGTATAGAAGGTAAAAAGCAAATAGTTATAGATCAGTCTTCATAGAATGAAGAAAGAGAGGTATACACAGGTTCACTATTGATCAAGCTGCATATACATGCAGGTTCATTGTTTACAAGTCACATATACGTACACATGCACTTTCACAGAAGGAAAAGCATGTATACCTTGGAAAAGTAAATTTTTGGTCCAAAGTATTTGGTCCATGGTATTTTGATCCATGGTATTGGTCCAAGGTATCTGATTCGAGGTATTGAACCTAGGTATTTGGTCCAAGGTATTGGTCCTAAGTGGTTTTGGTCCATGGTATTGAGAAAGGCCTAAAACTATAAAAGGAGGAGAACATCATTAGGCCAAGGTGTGCAAGCATCGAATATCTAATGAAGTGTGAGATGTAATATGTAGGTTATTGGCTTATGGTGTTGTGCTTGATCTGAACCAAGGATGAACCTTAGCATTTGATGAAGGATAAGATCTAATGACGTATCAGGATCTCAAGGCTTGAAGTGAATTATCTTTATGTGGTTTGATCTTGTATTTGAATAACTCGCACATGTTTTAGTCTGTAAATATGATGATCTGGGTATGACTAAAGTCTGGAATAGTTGTAATGTTTAAATCATCATTTACAGATCTGTACGTAGGTTCACTTTAGAAAAGGAGCGTATACACGCTAGGTTCACATATCATAGCAATGTATACATCATAAATTTGATTTGTAGATCTGTACGCTGGTTCTCTTTGAGGAAAGAACATATGCATGCAGGTTCGACACATGGAAGTAGCGTATACCTTATAAAATATGTTTTAGTTACTTCTGTTTGCTGTTGTAGTGTTCTGGGTTCTGGCTTGGGTTCTGGTTACTATATTGTGGTAACAACATTCTCAATGATCAGATTGGTGCAGTGATTGATTGATTCAGTTGTGGTTGGTTCAAAAGGAGATTGGTTGATGTAGATATATTTTGATGTTGTTGATGGATCCAGCCTTAAAATTTATGAAACGTGGTCCCTGGAAGAAAAGAGAAGGTTATAGCCTTCTGTAGGCCAGGACCTACGTACTAGTAAACATATCAGCTAGTACAAGAGCTAGGGGGCTGTAGCTCCCTTCTAGTAGAAGCTAGAGAACGTGAGAAGGTTGTATCATTCTACAGGAAGAAGCTTTCATACTGGTATAAGACTGCACTAGTACAAAAAGTGTAAACATAATTTTCTTATTATTAAAAGAAGACAAAGACGATTGCAACAGGTGTTTTTTAACCACATTGGGTTTCCACCTTATATCTTGGTGTTCATGTGTGATACTTTATTCTATTTTTACTGCACTGTCTAATGAATTCTTGATTTACTGGTTAAAGTTCAATGCATGATAATATGGGTAAATCAAAAGATATCTGCATATACGCTGGTTGCATTAAGTACAGTTGCGTAGACATGCTAGTTCACTAAGCTGAAGTAGCATATACAAATCAGTTTTGAAAATTAAATTATTGATCTGATAATACTGATTCACCACCCCTCTCAGTATTATTTCCAATAGCTCAGGTTCAGTACCAAGCTCCTTATGTTCCATATGGTTCCCAAGGAATGGTCAATCTGCCTTACATCCTTCAGCCTAGACAGTATGTTCAGCCTAGTCTGTCCACTTTTCCCGGTTGCTATGACCAGATCCAGTTCAGAAATTTTCAAAGTCTTAATCTAGGAGTTGTTCAAGTACCCTTGCAGCAGCAAGGACAACCTCTGCAGCAACAAGGGCAACCGTTGTTGCAGCAAGGGTCATCCATGCAACAGCAGGTGTAGATAATGCCACAACAAGGGCAACTGCAACAGCCGTAGAGGAAAACCTCGCAACAGTTACAACAAACCATGCAGCCACAAATGCAGTATGTTCAGCAAACCTCCCAGCCTATGTCTTCAAAAGGCTAACCTCTGCAGCGGCAGGGATAGCCTTTTCTACCACAAGGTCAACCCTTGCATCAGCAACCCTTATATACATATCAAGATGGTCAACCCTTACAAGGACAAGGTCAAGGACAAGTCCGAAAGCAGCAGGCCCAAAATCCTAATGTCCAAGGGTAGTAGGTTAAGAACCGCTATGTTCATGGAAAACAGGTGCAATATCGATATGTGCAAGGTCAATAGGCTCAACAACCTTTTAGCTCATATGTTGCTTATCAGCAACCTATGGTCGGATAGTTTCAAGGCTTCCAAGGTAAAAGTCCTCCGTACGGGCAAGGTAACCTACAGTGGGGGCAAAATCAACTACCATATGTCCAAAACCCTCCACTATGGGGCCAAAATCCTTACCAGGAGGGATGGACTCCTCCAGTTGGACTTGCTTATCGACCTCCAATGCCTATCCATACTCAACTGTTGTTCTTGGTTACACTAGAGTTTCCAGATGTGTCTCGACTTACGAATGATCCAATTCTTCATTAGTTGTAATGGCCTTCAGTCCCATCCAAGATCCTGAGTGATTGTCCAAAGTTCAATGGAAAAGGAAAATAAGATCCTCAAGCCCAGGTGATGACATATCACCCCTAGTTCTCTTCGAATTCCTATGTTGATGATTCTATTCATCTATGTATTGTGGAATGAACCCTTATAGATGTTGTAGCCAAGTAGTACATCAAGCTCCCTCAAAATACTTATCATGACTTCAACTCTTTAGCCATGGCTTTCCTCACACATTTCCAGTTGCCAGTTCGCTATGAAACTGCCACATATTTTCTTAGATCTCTAAAGAAAGATACTGCAATGCAAATCTTCTATCACATCTATGAATGGAGATGTAGACATCACCTGATCAAATTTGAGATTGCTAATCAGTTGCTAAATGAATGGTTTACAAAGTAATTCATCGCTCCAATTGCTCGCAATATGGCTATGGGTGGATGTGTCACCAAAGAACAAGCCATTTCTCATGCCCATTACTTAGATCTCGTTTATTCTCAGTCCGAAACTTTGTATGAGTTGTTACCCGATGCTCCATGACCATCATCTGATCCAACGACATCGAAGTAATAGGCTACACCTCCTGTTGATGGAATAATTGGTTCAATGTCCCAGACCCCTATGAAACCTTCTTCCAAACAGAAATTGGTCTCAAACACTGCTTCCAATAGTCCCTCCTAGAATTCACTTGGGCCTGGTAAAACTTCAGAGGTCCACGCTATTCAGTGTACCGCAACGGATAAATCCTAAAAAGGTAAGAAGAAAGGCAAAGGAAAGGGTAAATTCGATGCCCCAAAACAGGGTCCTCCTAAGTCGTCTATTGGTGATTCTTCACCACGGAAGCCTAAGTATCCATGCCTCATTTGTGAGGAGGATCACTATACTAAGGATTGTCCCTGATGGTGCGAAGTTAGTCATTTGCTCAAAGGGACCCCGACTATCCTAAAAGAACTATTTCCATCTCAACAGACTCAAATGGTAGACTAGCCTAAATCGTTTGCTTCCTCAGGATCACAAGTGCACAAGTGTTCATGATTAGTATGCCTATTAATGTGCCTACTAGATCAAGATATTATCAAACTCATGCTATGACAGCCGAGAAAGAAAAAGAGGCCACCCCTTCTTCTTCTGCTCCCTTGGGTTCTGGCCCTCTTCATATCGAGTGCCCTAACCTTGATTCCTCCATTTCACCACCTTGTTGAGGTGTGCCAAGGAAGTCCTCATACAATCCCAACGCTTGAGCTGCTCAACACTATAATATTGTTAAGGATTTGGCTCAGATGCCATCTACTATGTCTTCTCTCGAGGTCCTCCAAAGTTGTCCGTCTTAGCGGAAATCATTACTGTCGGCTATTGGAGGCATTGATGCTATTGATTTTAATTTGATATGTTTTGATCTAGAGAACCACGTTCTATGACTGCCTCATCAGACTACCTTTCTCATTCAGGTAATCATCAATGAGAAAACCATTCATAGGACCATCATCAATGAAGGTGCCTCTACCTGCATCATGTTAGTCGCTTCTTGGAAGGAAATTGGTTCTCCTACTTTGAACCAATTCCCTAACATGTTGGGATCTTTCGACGGGTATGATTCGTGTCTATTCGGTGTATTACCCAACCTTCCCATTACTTTGGAGGGAAAGATAGTACATGTCAAGGTAGAAATTGTTGACACTACTCTCAATTATAATCTTCTACTCGGCAGGAGTTGGACCCATGCCATGCATGTTTTAGCCTCCTCCTTGTTCTGTGTGATTCATTTTCCCCATCAAGGAAGATAGTCACAGTCGACCAACTATCCTTCTTTGCTTCTTCTTCTTTTGATGGAAATGTTCCATATGTAAAGCACACCGGTGATCCTTATGAGAGTGTGGGGGCAAGACTTTTTAAAGATTTTTCCCTGATGGGAATTTTTCCACTCCCACCTCCTCATGTTGCCTCTGTCAACATGATCTCGGTCAAATCTGATCCTTGGATTATACCTTCACTCGATCTCATTGATACCTGAGGTGAGGTTATGCCACTTAGTCCTGTCGAAATAATTTATGTGGAAATTGTTTTGGCATCAAGTTTCATATCCTCTGATTTCCCTGTTTTGAGGACATCTCTTGATACGTATTTGCAATCCCCGTGGCTTGGTGCTTTGGAATCTCCTGATCCCTTAGCTGAAACTTTTCTTGCTAACGAGAGTATCATGGAGGTAATGTCTCTAGAGGAACCACCATGGAACAATACTCATCATCGTTCCTCATTCTTGCCTAGCCTAGTAGTCATGTCTATGTGTCTTCAGAAGTTCTCTTCTATGCTTCCTATTGATGTGTTAGTTTCACCTTCTGTGGTCAAGATCTTTCAACTGAGGTCACCTTTATCCCCTCATGGATTTAGGTTTTTTCTCCCTCCCCACGTTTTTACTGATTTCCCATTCTTGCAATGGGGTTGTCATATGACTCGTATCCCTCCCTCGCCCAGGGGTCATGGAGGCAAAGCCTTATATGAGTTCTACTCTATTATTTGGTTGAGTCGATGCTTACTCGTAATGTCAACCATAAAACTTTGGTGGTCATTTGTGTTGATTGATTACCCGAGTCTGAGCATGGAATCTCTCAAAAAGTACTATGCTTAAATCAGATTTCATGGTTACTTGTGTACATTAGTGTGTCATTCATTTTTGTGCAGTGTGGTTTGGTGTGTTAGTTTTCAAACATCTTTCCTATTTACTATGTTGTTTCCCTACATTTTAGATGCATGTGAGTCCTCACATCAATTTCACTGATTGTGCTTCTCGTAGTACACAGACTTTATCCTCTATGACATGGGCCATTTATGACCCTCATGGTGAGTTGATTGATATTCAAGGTCTTTGTTTAGGTCACACAACTAATAAAATTTCCGAATACATAGTAGTTTTCAAAGTATTGTTAGAAGTCTTTGCTCTTGATATTCGGGAATTGGTTGTTAACCTAGATTCACAGCTTGTTGTCCTTCAACTCAATGGGAAATATTCCGTTATAAACCCTTAGATATTGAGAATGTATCTACGTATTCGTCTACTTGAAATAAATTTTGATTACATTAGATATCATCATATTTCAAGACATATGAATACATTGATAGATGCGTTAGCTAATTATGTGTTGGATAGACATTTACGAAACATGTGAAAAAACTAAAACAAATCATTTGTACTATAGTAAGAAAGAAAATACAACATATATATATATATATATATATATATATATATATATATATATATATGGCGATAATATTTGATACATCAAAACTCCAAAAAAATAATAAGTGTGTTCAAATAACATCTGTGGCTCACAGACCTCATATATCCGTGGCATGCAAGCCTAAACAATGTAAACACTGGACCTAGGAACTAATCAACATGGTGATCATGGTAACATGAAGCTGCTCATGCTACATGAGTCAGCAATTGGCAGATCCAATCAGATACCCCCACTGTATGCCTCTGGTACTGGCATGGTATGTCTCCCACTTGGGCATACTCTGGGATCCTGTGAGTCAATCCCTCAAGGTTCCTCACAATCTCCTCCTCGTTGTTGCTTCCGTCCTGATAAGGAGCGACATCAAACAAGTGAGCAATGTGCCAGGCTATCGAGGACATCCTAGTAGGATGCTCTAGTCCAACATCTGCATTGATAAAACAAAATGTTATAAACACATATATGTAAAAAACAATTAAAAATAAAAAAATCAAAAATTGATTTTTTACCTTCAATATCGTCGAAATCCTCCCCATCTGGAAGCGGCATATGTGGATCTCCATGGAAGTCAGTACTGCTGTATGGCCAATCCTCCACTACGATCAACTAGCATCTTAGCCATGAGAATAATGCGGGCTTGTAGGACATACATTGGCCCCCAATTATTCAAGGCATCAAACGACTCCAACGAACCATCTACGGGTCTCGTGGCATTGTCAAATCTGCCTCAGTCTGCTGGTACTAGAAAAACAGAACCCGCTCTAGGAAGAAGGTCACTAGCATAGATCCGAAGCAAAATTTCTTCAGATTCCCCACCTTAGCTTTTGACAGCCGGCGTTTCATTTTTATCTTCATGGCTTCTACCTAATTGAAGATCGTCGATGTTGTACAGTCGATAACATATTGAAACTTCGACTTTTTGATTTCATGCTCTGCATGGGACCCAGACACTTTGTTGATGGTCAATAGTAGCACTCTCAGTGTAAGATCTCGAACAATTGCGATCTCAATCTTGCCACTCTTGGATTTGAGGGCCTTTGGGCAATTTTCGTCAAGTAGCATGGATATGCTTGCCACAATCGACTGTGACCCATATAGGTTAACTGGTTCCCCTCTCCGGGACAGTTCTGTGATGAAATAGATGTTTGAAGTTTGCAACTCCAGCTCCAGGTCACCAATGATAAAAATTTCCTGATTTAAGTCCCAGAGACTAGTCAGGTATTGAAGCAACTCAGGTTGAGCTCGCATCCATGGTGTGAGAAAGAACTTCAGGAGCCCACAATTCCTCAAGGCATCCAAATAGTTTGGATCAGCCCTTTCTTGGGTGTTCACATCTTCATGCTCACGTTCTTTCCAATATACCATTTTTGACGATTATTTCCTACAAAAACCATGTATTCACATCAAATGTCATTTTTGGCAACTAAAATTTGGATTCAAATAGTGGATTTAAGAGAAAAATTCGGTTTTTCTTTGTTTACGGCACCGATGTGCTTGTTTTAAAAATAGTTGTGCCGATGGTACGGTTGGTTGTTTTAGCAACCCTCGACGATTTTCTTTTTGCCAAAGCCTCCCTAAAAAATCCAAAAATGGATAAAAATAGGAATTTACAGTATGGAAATGGAGTTTAGGGGATTGGCTCTTACCTACAACTGACGGCTTGGCGCATGGCTTCCCGGATCTCCCGCGATCTGCTCTAGAAAAGGTAGGGAAAAAGTGGGTAAATTTTTTTTCACACAAAGGTAAAATGGTAAATGGTAAAAAATATTTACTTTTCCCTCCTTTTATTCAGTTTTTTATAAAATATTAGGGTTTTTAAGTGTTTTTGACCTTTTTCCCCAAGATTTGGATAATGCTTTTTACCTTTTGCATATTGACAGGTGATGGATGTTTGACGATGGTACCGAGTCATGTTTTAGCGCTTTTCTCAACTCGTAAAACTGAAATGAAAATATTGCCGAGTATTTTTCCCTTTTGACTCGTAAAAGAGAATAAAACAGGGGGTCTGCTTTCAAGCTCTTTTCTGACCCTTTAAACACGAAACGTTTGTCGAACTCTTGTCATTTTTAACTCATTAACGGATGCGAAACATCGTGCACCCAATATACGTTAACCCCTTTTTCGGGCTATGATGTCCTATTTATAAAAAATGTACTCCTTGACTGAAATGGTTAAGTGGTTCTATCAAGTATAGTTTTCTACCTTTTCAGGCTCGAGAGACACAAATGTACGAAAAGGGACCATGTGGAGTTTTCTTTTCTGTGTCTTTTTCAAACTCTCTAAGCATGAAAAAGATACTGAGTTACACCTTTTTCGGACTCTTTAAAACATACAACGACATCGGATTCGTCACCATAAATAACATGAGCTTCTCCTTCCTAGGGCTAGTTAAACTTACTAGGTTGGATTCATCTAAAGGATGAACTTACAGTGTAAGCATATGCTATCCCCTTCAAACTTGCGATTAAAAGATAATTGGTGTACCTACCAGAAATGGTCGAGGAAAATTTGGAAATTCGATCAGTTGTCCTTTTGCAGTTACATTTACCCTTGATTCTTTGTATCATCCAAAATCATTTTGCATGCCTTTGTCTCATGTTGTTGATGTGGGAGACATCATGGCTCTCCTTCGACTTGGTCGCTTCTTGTCGAATTCAGCTCATCATCCAAGAAGTTGACCGAGAGACTCCCTTCTGGTACCTTAGAGCTTGCATGCCCTAATGGCAACTTCTTCGCACTCGACGACAAGTTCACATCATTGGCTTTCAATCGGGTGATTTCACGAGTGTTCGACTTCAATTCCTTTATTCACATTTCATGAATTGTGCTGATAGTACCATGAGGGCCATTGTCATTATTGGTGGCTTCTCTCGAGCTTGTTAACAATTTACATCATTGGCTAGTAATCAAGCGATTTTCTAGGATGTTCAATGTCAACACATATATTCACATGTTAGAATTTGTACTTTGATTGGGTCGTGTTGGAGCATAAGAACTTGGGCTTAGCTTACAAAAGTCTAGGTTTCAAGGTGGTGTGACATGATTGTCAATATATATGTCTCTTTCATATGGGTGGCTACGACCATACAATAAGTTTTCATATGCGATCCTTCTCATTATTGGATGGCTGCAACAATACCTTGGCTTCGATATGATCCTCTTTATCGGATTAATGCGCCCATGCCTGGATTAATTTACATGATCATTCTCCAGATGCCTACGTCCATACCATGATTCATGTGTAATTTGATAGAATTTTCAGTTATGTATATGTATATGTAGTTCCTTGCAGGTTTTTCGAAGGAAGACTCTGGTTCCCCACACTGATTCATAAAGCATTTCACCCCTCACTCTAGTTTGGCCTTCATGCTTTAGGGGGCATTTGTTACACAATATTTTGTCACTGCGCATCTACTCCCCATTCCATGATCCTGGAGGACTTCTACAGTGAACCCTGCATGCTTTCCCTTCATGAAGAAACTCCCATTGTGTCCCTCTTCATGAGCAAAACAATTCCCTTTTGCATCATTTCCAAAAACTCTTATGTTTTTCCTAGTTTACAAGAGTGAAGTTAATGACCCGTGTCCTCCTCATGCTGATATGTATGGATTAAAACTGTCCCTAGCACCGATTGGAGTGACTAAGCCTTTTTCTAGTCACTTCAATCCTCTTTTGATTTTTTTTTTTAAATAAGGAGCCAAACCTTCTAGCTCTAGAAGCTTCGTAATGGAAGTTTGGTAAATGGTTAGGCCGAATGTAGTCGAGGAGGTAAGTTTGAGCTCCTTTCCCCTACTAGGATGGAACTACCTCAAGATATAAGACCTTCTGCCATGATAAGAGGAACCATATCCCTTCCATCCATGCTATATAAACCTCACTTTTTCCAAAGCACAATCTAGTTCTAATTAGGCTCTTGTTAAAGTTTTGATTGTGGAGTAATCATCAATTTATTGATAGTTGTAGCTCTCTAGTTGTGTGTGAGGAAGAAGTGTGAATTTGGTTTAGTGTGAACACTAAAGAGAAGAGCCTTAAAACTACCATTGTTGAGGCCATCATGGAATGCTAACGAAAGTGTGTCAGAACTCGGATTTGTCGGAGGAGAACAACAACGTCAAGACAATGGTTGTAATCTCTTCTCGATTTAATATATATGCAACTATCGATTGATTTCCTACATAATATGTCAGATCACATGTTTATGGCTTAATGTTTCTTGACTTTTTATGTAGGTTGAATATAATTTGTTTATTATCATGGTTGTTGTTTGTTGTTGTTTACTTGTTTCAGGTGCTTGAAGAAGGAAACAGGAGATAGTTGGAGTGAGGAAGCAAGGCCATCAACAAATGGGATAGCGTACTAAGAGCTAGGCCCTCTTAATAGGTTCTAACCTAAGGAAATCTTCCTTAGAATGTCTTGTTTGTGGCTAGATCCACTCTCGAGCTAGAGGAATTTCTTTTGTCCGCACTTATAATTTTACTTCACCACACTACGTCACTCAGGAAGGCATATCGAATCTTCATCATCTTTGCATGTCACTTGTACAGTTAAGAGAGCATGAAGACCTTTTCGCGAAGTTGGGTGGTTGTGTTGGACCAGTTGGAAAGTGAAGGAAGGCCATTCATTGGGTCAGACATGTTGGCATTTTAGCTAAAAGTGCATGTATCTAATGCCTGGAATCTTCCTAAGGATGAGCAAGTGATATTCTATATGTCAACGTACCTTCTCTATGAAATTTGTGTTGAGCAACAATTTCCTGTAATTGGTTGGACATGGACACCATCGGATGATGCTGTGAACATCTATTGAAATTTTCTCTCTGAGTGAAGCTACCGAGTCATGGCAAGGCTATATGACCACTTCATTACCCCAATTTATAAGATGATACTCGAACAAGATCCACCTTCCATGTCACAAGAAGCAATGCAGACATTGCTTAACATTGTAGATTGGTATGCCTCACCCGGTGGCACCTTCATCAGGAAGTTTGGTGGAGAGAAGCCTTCATATATGCTACCAAGGTTTGCCACAGATAAGTTGTTCATACAAGAGGTTGTGTATCATATCTCCATAGGGTTATCAACACAACTACATAGGAGGAAGAAGGCACCATAGCCTACTCTTCCTTTGTGCATTAGATTGTAAAAGATCTGGAGCTTGAAGGCAACCAAAATCTTGAAGGTTTCACATCTATATGGTTTTTTGCTTGAGTGTGTGAAGGCAACCAAAATCTCAAGGACATCCACACTTTTATTACGCATTTACAGGAATGGACAATGAGGTAAAAGGGAGCCCCGCTTTACCTGTAGAAGATAATGAGGCGACAGGCAGATCTAGACAAAGCATGGATATAGATATTGATCCAAAATTATGAGCAGCTCCCTTTGCTCATCACCAGCATTAAGGCTTCCTATGCACAATTTTTCAAGACTCTGGATGTCATAGTGAAGACACACAAGATCCCTTCAATTGAAACCCTCACTCAAGCCATCAAGAAGAACCAATTCCTGCTAGAGATTGACAAGTACATAAAGCAGTTGATGTGAGAGGCCACCAACAATGACTTGTAGTTGAGTGTAGAAAACATGCATAAGTACATCGGTGGTCCAACCACAGTTAGGACAATGTTGCACATGCTTCAAGATTAGTTGGACAAAGGTTCCAGGATCGTATACTGAGAAGTCATTGAGGCAAGAGTTTGTTTTGAGAAGGATACCACCAAATAGTACAGGGACACAAGATCATAGTAGCAAGCTTGGTATTAGTTCATCACCGAAGACCATCAAGAGGATGCTATCGAGTTAGTATTTCCCTAACACCTCGAGTGATGATGTTCATCTTTTTAGGCTGACTGAAGCCTATTTTGTCCCACATGGGTATATGTTAAGTTATGGTATGTTCTATGCTTATAACAGTTTACTTATTTTTCTTATTATATTCCATAGATTAGCAATCACATGTACATAAAGTAAAGTGGAGATAGAACATTAAATGATCGATAGAAAACAAGCCAAGACAAGAGACACAAGATGTGGCGGCTAGCCAGGTACAAACCCCACAATGTGTGGGGAAACTCTTTGATCGAATATTCTTTTATCTTCAATAATTCAGAAGAAAGAAATAGTACAATAAAAATAATTCGTTTCAGCAGTAGCAAACCCTAGATCAATAGCATCAGCATTAGCTGCTTCATCATCAAACTAGGGCAGACAATATCTCACAAACTGACTGTCGGATCGGCTTGATTCCACCACCAAAAGTTGCAGCCTCCAAAGAGGTTTAGAAGAACCTACAGTGCAGTTTAGATGAGGATATCTTCTAGTCCACGCAGGTCAATCTTTACTTTTGCAATTGCAGCTTCAGTTTCAGCAGTTTCTGGCTTCAAACTAGGGCAGTCGATATCTTGCAAACCATTTGTTGGATTGAATTCATTCCACCACCAAAAGTTGCAGCTTTTAGAGGAGATCTAGATGGACCTATGGTGCAGTTGTAAAGAGGAGATTTAATTGTCAACGTTGGTCAAACTTTGGATCTGCAGTTGCAGCTTCAGGTTCAACAGTTTCTGACTTCAAACTAGGGCAGTCGATATCTTGCAAACCGTTCGTCGGATTGACTTCATTCCACCACTAAAAGTTGCGGCTTTTAGAGGAGATATAAATGGACCTACAATGTAGTTGTAAAGAGGATATCTAATGATCAATGCTGGTCAAACTTTGGATCTGCAGTTGCAACTTCAAGTTCAACAACTTCCGATTTCACATGTGTGAGAGAGAGAGACCCTTTTCTACGCAGTAGAGAAGAGACTCATTTCTGTGCAGTAGAGAAAGAGATATGTGATGATATGAGTGAGTCCAAATGAGGAAAATTCCTCTTATATTTATACACAATGTTGGTGTTTGAATGGATGCAACTGTTCGGCTACTGAGCCTACATGAGTTGTAGGTCGGCTTGATAATAATTCCATAATCAAAATAAATTCATATCTCCATGAATAATTATTGGAATAGGATCATGTTTATATCAATCCTACACCGCTCGACGAGAGGAATCTAATAAAAATATTATCAGCCATGAATAAGATGACCCACAAGAATTTTTTCCCTGGTTTCCAATTTTAACACTCCCTCTCAACCAGGAGAACTTCATTTGTAATTTGTCTATCGGTCGTTACTATTCATCCATCAAATGCACTGCCCTATATAGCCTGACCTTTGCCCTGCTCTGCTCTATTCTGCCTATTCTGCATTGTCTTGTTCTGCCCTGTACTGATCGATACTGTTTTGCTTTGTTCTGCTCTGCTTTTGTCCGAATTATGAAGAAGAAGAAATGATCAAGGATGTATCATACTAACTCAAAGTCAGTCTCATAGTATGTACCACTGGTCCCAGACCAGTCTCAACCAACCCGAAGTCAGCGTCATAGTGACTACAACTCCATTGGTCCTAGACCAGTATCATCCTCCACTGACTTAAAGTCAGTCTCAGAGTTCGTATTGCTACTCCCAGACCAGTCTTAGTAGACCCGAAGTCAGCTTCATAGTAACTACCACTCCTACCACTGGTCCCAGATCAGTATCGCAGTCTTAGGGAGTGTACCACTGGTCCTAGGCTAGTCTCAACCGACGCAAAGTCAGTGTCATAGCATGTACCACTCTCATTGGTCCTAGACCAGTACTGCACTGACATGAAGTCAGTCTCGGAGTATGTACCACTGGTCCCAGACCAGTCTCAACCGACCCGAAGTCAGCGTCATAGTATGGTACAAATCCTACCACTAGTCCCAGACCAGTATCATTGATCCCAGATCAATGGAGGTCATCCTAGCGTAGGGAGTATGGCAGATACATCGATGCATCCATCGGTACTACTATGGTCCCTAACTTCATTTCCCTGCTCATTGATCAGATGAGAGGTACTTCCCATGAGTCCCAGACTGGATGGGTAGGATGCCTTGATAGGAGAATTAATCAATCCTATCCTCACAGGAGAACACATCAATCCTACTACAATCGCCATGGAGAACACATCAATCCAGGCCGCCATGGAGAGCACATCAATCTAGGCCTCATAGGAGAACACATCAATCCAGGCCTCATAGGAGAACACATCAATCCTGCTACACTGGAGAGAGAATCATCCTGTTCCACAAGAGAGAAAATCATCTTTTCCCACAAGAGAGCGAGTCATCTTGTCCCACAATAGAGTTAATCATCTTGTTCTTGTGCGCACCACCAGGGGAGGGTGAGTCACCCTGTGATCGTATGTTTCTCCAGTAAGAACTGCAAACCCTCAGAGCTCCTAGAGCTCAATGTATGCAACATGCAGGACCCTTGTACAAGGGTTTCTTGATGACTCCAAGTCATTTGGGAAAATCACATATTAGATCTTTCCTCGGGGCTTTGACAAGGTGTATCGACCTGTACATCATCTTAATGTGATGGAGCCTCCTTGCTCATAGACTTACCATATCCCAAATGATGTCTATCTGTTGGAGCAATCAACGAATACGAGATTCCTCAATAATCGAATCCCAGCTATGGTTGTTACAGAGAATCATAGTGGTATCCAATGTAAATCCAAACAGCTCACTGAATAGCTTTCACAACCAGGCAGCTTCATACGAGATCATACTCATAGATATGTATCTGGTCTCGTCGGTGCTTATGGCAACCGACTTCTGCTTCCTACTCATCCACTATATTGAAGTAGAAACCAAAGATAAATAGCACTAATAAGTGCTCTAGTGATCCTCCACACTACCTGCCTAATCAACATTTAAATAATCATGTAATTTCATATTTCCAGCAGTGTATCTCAATCCATGAGAGATTGTGTCCTGAAGACATCTCAGAAGATTCTTGACACCAATATAGTGAGGCTCAACCAAATATGAGCTCACAATTCTAACTGCAAAACATATGTTCGGACAGAGGTTCACCAAGAACATTAATGCGAATGAGTTTTTGAGACTCAGAGGCATTTCCCAAATCTAGTCCGACATCACTACCATATAACTTCTGAAAGTTAAGATCCTCGAGGTAGTCATAGGCTTGCAGTCCACCATACCAAATCTTTCTAGAATATTCACTGCATATTTTCCTTGAGATAGGAAAATTTCCCATGGCTTCTGCCACACTTCAAGTCCTTGGTCCTTCATTTCAAATTCAGAAGCCAACTCCCTCTTACATTTTTGAATTAGAGGGTGTGTACTTGTTGGAAAGAGGTCATCCACATACAACACCAGTATGAGAGGCTTGTCATCTTCAACCTTAAAGTAAAGGTTAGGATCGGCTTCACGCCTAGTGAATCCCAACGTCATCAAGTAGCTATCGATCCTGTCAGGCCAGGTAGTAACTCTCCAAATAGAAGCAAAAACTGATTCATATATTTCATTAGGTAGCTATTGTTATATACATGAATGTGACTGATCAGTATATCTTCTTGATGACTGTTCACATTCTAAATTCACCCAATCGCAGAGGATTAGGTGTCAAAATTCCACCCCTTAATCTGAAGGGATGTTGGTGAGTCCAAGCATCGTTCTGAATCTTTCAAGATTTTCTCTTCCAAGCACTTTGGTGAATATGTCTGCAATTTTCTCATTTGTGGAACATTGACGGAGATGGATTGTTTTGGCCTCAACATGATGTCAGATCAAATGATATTTAGTATTGATGTGCTTTGTACGGTCATGGAACTTTGGGTTCTTGTCCAACTTTATTGCAGAGGTGTTGTCAATCATGAGTGGAGTTGATTGTACTTGTTTTACCTGCAAATATTCAAGAATTTTCCTGAGCCACACAATTTCTTTCGTTGCTTCAGCTGCTGCCACATATTCTGCTTCTATTGTGGAATCTGCTGGAACTGATTTTTTGCGTGATCTCCAAGAGACAGCTCCGGATCCAAGACTCATAGCATATCTTGAAGTAGATACTCCAGTTTCTTTGTCTTCGTCGAAGTCTGAATCAGAGTATCCAATCAAGTTGAAGTCGTCCACCTGTGTATACTTGATTCCAAGGTCTTGAGTTCCCTTCAAGTACCTTAGGACTCTTTTTGCAGCAGACCAATGTCCCTCACAAGGCTTTTGCATGAACCTGGAGAGGATTCCAACAGTAAATGAAATGTTTGGTCTGGTAGTAGTGAGGTAGATGAGACTTCCTACAAGCTGTCTATACCTTGTTGCATCCTCAAATTCCTTTCCTTCAATAGATGTGAGCTTTAAGTTTTGTTCCATTGGATTAGAAAAAGGATTTCACTCTGTCATGCCAAATCTGTTTAACAAATCTCCAATGTATTTCTTTTGAGAAAGAAATATGGATTTTGGATGTTGGGTTACTTCAATGCCAGGATAGTAATGAACATAGCCCAAATCGGTCATTTCAAAACTTTTTCCTAATTCGTTTTTATGGATGCAATATAGCTTTCATTGTTCCCTGTCATTAAAAGATCATCTACATATACCACAAGATATACAACTATTTTCCAACTTTCTTGACAAATAAAGTTGCATCATCAAGATCAAAATGATTGAAGTTGAGTTTCAGAAGATGCTCAGTTAGTTTTTCATACCAGGCTCGTGGTGCTTGTTTGAGGCCATACAAGGACTTCACAAGTTTGCATACTCTATGTTCATGTCCTTTCACAGCAAATCCTTCAGGCTGGGACATAAAAAAATTCTCTTTTAGATCTCCATTCAAGAATGCAGTTTTTACATCCATTTGATGGACTTTCCAACCGTTCTGAGCAGCTAGTGCAAAGAGTATCCGGATGGTGGCCCATTTTGCTGTGGGGGCAAAAGTTTCCTCATAATCGACCCATTCCTTCTGTGCAAAGCCTTTTGCCACAAACCTAGCTTTGTGCTTGTCAAGTGAGCCATCAGATTTGTATTTGTTCTTGTAGACCCACTTGTAGCCAATTGGTTTGGTTCCAAATGGAGGATCAACCAGCTTCCAAGTGCCATTCTTTATGAGGGCATCATACTCCTTTTTCATCGCTTCTTTCCATTCATCATGAGAAGCAGCTTATTTGAAGGAAGTTGGTTCAAAATCTGTAGACAAGTTCAATTCACAATCATAAGTAACATCCATATCAACAGGTGAATTACAGTCATCTACATCACCTCCATCTTGTCGGTTTGTATTTCTGGTTCCTATTTTTCCAATTTCATCAGGATGAACACTTTCAAGTGTCTTTGTCAGCCACTTTGGGGGACATTTCTGAGATGGTCCAGGCTGCTCTGTTGATTGAGTTGGGACTGAATCAAGATTGAGTCTCCCAATTCTACCAATTACATCACTTAAAGGATCATCCGTTGTTGGAGTTTCATGCAGGGGAGATTGTTCTTCAGAAGAAGATTCCACATGTTGATCTAGTATAGGAATCCCCCCTTCAAGATGTGGAATTTGATTATCAAACTCTTGAAATGATTTTGTTTTTGTAAATCTATCCAAGCGATCAAGTTGCCGCTCAACAACATTGTCAGATTTGGATGATTCAAGAAAAATGACATCTCTTGATACAACAAACTTCTTATTTACTTCATCATAGAGATGGTATGCTTTGGAGGTTTTTGAATACCCCAGGAAGATACACTTACGACTTCTAGCACCAATTTTGTTTCTATGTACCTTTGGTATCAAAGCATAACAGGTGGAACCAAAGATCCTAAGATGTTTTACCGAAGGAACATGTCCATACCACAATTCATAAGGAGTCTTGTTTCTTATAGCATTAGATGGACATCTATTCTTTATATATGCAACACATAGAACAACATCAACCCAAAACATTATCTTTACATTTTTGAAGAAAAACATGGATCGTACCATATTCAAAATTGTTCTATTCATTCTTTCTGCTACACCATTCTGTTGGGGATTATAAGGTACAGTTGTTTGATGTTTGATCCCATGTTGGCGAAGATAGTTTTCAAATTCATTTGATGTATATTCTTTTCCATTATCAGTGTGAATAGACCCAATATGAGATTGTGCATCATTTTCAATCCATTTATGAAAATTCTTGAATGTTTGAAAAGCATCAGATTTGTTCTTCGATAAATAAACCCAACACTTTCTGGTGTAATCACCAATAAATGTCATGATATATTTATTTCCATTTGCAGAAGGAACAGGCATTGGACCACATAAATCTGAATGAATGAGTTCAAGCTTCCTATGTGCTCTTGAATGTGAATCATGAAAAGACTGTTTGCTACGCTTTCCTAGAATGCAAGCATCACATTGCTTATGTTTCCTAGGAATTGTAAGCAAACCAGCAACACCATTTTTCTTCAATAAGCAGAGACTGTCATAGTTTAAATGTCCAAATCTAGCATGCCATAATAAACTTGATGGAAGTGTACCTTCTTCATGATGAGAAATATATGATAAATGTTGTGCATGAGCAGAGGTTCCTTGCAATTTGAGAAGTCTTTCTTCTTCTATTCCCCTCATGACAAGTGAGTGGTCAGATGCTTTTCTTACCTCAAGCTTGCCATCAAACATATGAATGGAGTGACCTTGCTGGCAGATGTGGACCAAGGACAGCAAGTTTCTCTTGAGCTGTGGGAGATATAGAACATGATCCAAAAGAAAGTCTGGAAGACCAGGCAGTTTAAGCTTGATTTTTCCAAGCCCTGATGGCTTGATTTTTGACTGATCTGCAAAGTATACTGCTCCATCAACATTGTCAGTGAAATATTCAAAAAAATCTTTCCTATGAGTCATATGACAGGTTGCTCCTGAATCAAGCAACCAATCATTTTTCGAAGAAGCAAGTGAAGCAATAAACAAATCTTCATTTACTCCAATGTTACATTGTGCCTCAATATAGTGAGCGGATTCAGGTGCTTTACCTTTGTCTGTATCATCAGTTTTACCTTTCTGCTGGTTTCTTTTCTGCTCAATTTTGTCCCATGGTAGCTTGCATGTAGAAGCATCATGTGATCCATTTCGTTTGCATCGAATGCAATGCAGATCTGCCTTTTCTCCTTGAGAATGTCTGCCCCCCTGCCTCTGAAATATCTTCCTCTTCCTCTTCATCCACCTCTTCCTCTTGTAGATTCTTGAGCAGGATGCTTTTCTTTATGAGCAAGGCACACAGCCTCTTCAGAAGATTCAGGGACTGTCTTCTTTCCAAAGGCTTTCTCTCTTTCAACAAACTTTTTCACAAGAGAGTCAAAGGTTATATCTTTAAGATTTCCATTTGCTTGTAAAGACTCAAGATAATTGGAGTAAGTAGGATAGAGTGCCTTGAGAAAAGCAATAAGAGGGATATCCAGCTCAACCTTAGTGGATTTGATATCATGCATTATGGATTTTACTTCAGATGCAAGGGCAAGAGGATCATTATTTTTCAGTTCAAGAGTGAAGAGTTTAATCATGAGCTGAACAACTTCAAGTGCAGAATGTGAGTCATAGAGTTCTTTCAGCTTTTGTAAAGCTTCAAAGGTAGTTGAATATGATGAAATATGGCGACTTACTTCTTCATTTACAGATGCTGTGGTTGATGCATAGGCTTTGTTGTTATTGTTTTCCCAAATGACGAGCTCTTTGTCTGATGTAGGCTGCACAGGGTCTTTGTCTTCTTCTCCGACACACACTCCTTTCCACAACTCATTGAAGATGAGGGTGTGTTTTATCATCCGGGACCATTCAGGATAGTTCTCCTTGCCAGTGAGAACTATCCCTACCATGGATATGATTGAATGCATTCTGTAAAAAAAAATTACTTTTGATGATACAGTAAAATTGTACTCAAAAGGGCATTACTGAGACTCAGCAAACCAGTGTTGGTGTGGCAGCAATTAATGTAATACACCAAGACTGTGTATTAAACATAAAACATAATAGTAGCTTCCTTGGTACAGATTACCGATTATTGAATCTTATAACCCAGGAGAAAATATATACAGGCAGAGTTCACATCAATATGAATAAACGCACGAAGCTATATTTTTAGTAGGGAAATAGATGTTTTTCCACCACTACCAATCACCCATCGGAGACGACCTCATTTCAATATATATATATATATATATATATATATATATATATATATATATATATATATATTATATTGGAAAACAAAAGTATTTGCATAACTGTGAAACCAACATCCAACAAACATATTCAATCTGCCATCCTGAGATTTGAAGTGGAGCTACAAACGTCGGCTCTCCAGCAATGTAAGCGGAGCTACAAACGCCGTGGTCTTCACCGTTTTCCCTTCATCCTCAACCGCCAGCGTCGGGCTTCTCTCCTACACATTTGCAGCGCAAACCGACCAGAAAAACACCATTGTCCCTATTCTCAATTACAGAACCACGAAAGCGACGTCCGGGAAGCTGACTCTGCTACGGATGTTGAACGATAGAAGTAAAGGTCACTGGAATAATCTTTAAAAGATCGTTCTTGAATGGTCGCCCTATTCAACAGAACAAGAATTGCTGGCCGTGCTCGATAAAATCGGAAACCGAGCCACCATGAAACTAGCTGGCGGACAGGCCAACAGTGCAAGCGGACCTGCCGACGCTTGGGTCCAAAAAACTTCGATCTACTGCACTCGCGCTCCTAGGGTTAAAATCCCACGAGGTTTAGAGACTAGTCAGCGAGGAAAATACATTCTGGGAGAGAATAGCAGAACTCCATGCTGTTTATTCCACGAGGCTTCAATAAGTGTATGAGAAATGGAACCTTATGGTCAGTGTAATTCGCAGCGCTGCAATCTCGGTTGGAGAATTAGCAAGTGACCATAAACATTATTCCATGGACACCTGAGAAGAGTAGAGATTGTTCGAGGAAAATACAGTCTATCAGGACTTCCATCTGCGATTCTCTCAAAGAACAGTGGATCACA
Source organism: Pinus tabuliformis (assembly GCA_031772625.1). Lineage (NCBI taxonomy): Eukaryota > Viridiplantae > Streptophyta > Pinopsida > Pinales > Pinaceae > Pinus > Pinus tabuliformis. The sequence goes on from CM062815.1 coordinate 133,436,790, forward strand.
CATGCAATCAAAGGCCTCAGCCTCAGGGAAAATGACAGAGCTTTTTCCTCTGGTAGTGGGTTTCTTCGGACAACGAGAAAGACTTGCTTGAAAAAATTACCACACAGATGCGCAGGGTATGATGAGGCTGACGGTTTGAATGCTGGTGCACAGGGTATGGTGAAGTCGACGGTTAGAGCGCAGGTGATGTAGCGTAGGTTTTGTTTAGAAAATGGTAGCAGCATAGCATTAGCATTCTTGACAGAGAATGTCAAAATATGTCACCAACAGATATATGGACATCGTATTGCAGGGAGCAGGCTTTGTATGGAGCAGAGTGCAGGTCATGGCAGACAGACAGGACACTCATTCAGACAAGGGAGTTACAAGGCTAAAGATAGGAGATGGCTCTGATACCATGTCAGGCTAGGCAGTAACTCTCCAAATAGCAGCAAAAACTGATTCATCTATTTCATTAGGTAGCTATTGTTATATACATGAATGTGACTGATCAATTCATCTTCTTGATGACTGTTCACATTCTAAATTCACCCAATCGCATAGGATTAGGTGTCAACAGATCCTCTCATACCATGCTCGGGGTACTTGCTTCAGCCCATAGAGATCCTTCTTCAACCTGCATACATGAGATTTTCAATCATAAATATCAAATCCTTTAGGTTGCTCCACGTAGACCTCTTCTTTGATCGAGCCATGTAAGAACACAATCTTGACATCCATCTGATGTAGGTTCCATCCTTGTGAAGCGGCAAGGGCTATGATCGAGCGGATGGTCGTATATCTCGCAACAGGTGCAAATATCACATCATAGTTTATACCTTCCTTCTGGGAGAAACCACGAGCAACAAAACGAGCCTTATACTTTTCTGTAATTCCATCTGCTGCATGCTTTATCTTGTAAATCCATTTGGAAGTAACAACTGCCTTGTCCTAGTGTCTGGGAACTACTTACCAGACATCATTCTTCATGATAGACTCATATTCTTCGGTCATAGCATCCTTCCATACTTGATGCTTGATGGCGTTTGAGAATGATGAAGGCTTATTTTGTATGATCGTGCTCATGATGGTCAGGTATCCCTAATACCTATTAGGTTTCTTACTTTCACGAAAGCTTCCTCGGGGTGCAGCATGTCCTTCAACATCATCAAGTAGCCCCCTAAGCCATGAACGCCTCTTCCTAGAAGAGGAAGGCTCATGTGGAGGAGGATCAATTGGATCCATGGTTTCTTCTACATCAGGCATTGATTCGTCATCCTTTTCTTTCGGTTCCCTGGTGTCGGCTTCTTAAGAGCTCCTCAAAGTCAGAATATTGTTCACCTTGTTGAGAGCCATATCTTCGTCAAAGGTGACATCATGACTAATTATTACTTCCTTTGACCAGCTACATAGATTCTATAGCCTTTAGTATTTTCACCATAGCCCATGAAAATTCCCTTCTTTCTAGATGCACCCAATTTATTTCTTTTCTCTTTCGACACATGAAAATATACAGGGCTTCCAAAAATTCTAAAATGAGAAACATCAGTTTTCTTACCGGTGAACATTTTCTCAGGAGTCTTGGAATGCAATACTTGATGAGGGCATCATATACAGTGGTGTTTGTAGTTTCAGCCCATAGAAACTTCGAAAGTCTTTGATCATGTAGCATGGCCCAGATAGCTTCCAAAATCGTGTCGTTCTTCCTTCCTTCCACACCATTCTGCTCAGGAGTATGTGGTGTAGTAGTCTCCCTCTTAATATCGGCCTCAGATATACCTGAGTAAACCAACTGTAATATATTGGAGGTCTTGCTTTGGCTTGAGGGGAATGGTCCCCTTTTGAGCTTTCCTTCGGCACATCCTGGACATACACCTTCTTTCTCTACTTGGAATTCGGGCATCCGTGTTACCATCTATCTTACATCGGGTAGAGCTTTGTAATGAAGGTGGGAAAACCTCCGATGCCAAAGTTCAGACTGAAGAGTTGTGTCACAAGACATGACACCTAACAAACTTCCATCGACCTGATATAGTGAATCAACACTAAACCCAAGAGTAAAGGCATATTTAACATTATTTTTCCATATACATACCTTGCCATCGCTGAAGGTTACCTTGTAGCATTTGTCTTCCATTGCTGAGATGGACACCAGGTTCTTTTTGAGGTCAGGTGCATTTAATACATCCTGGAATTTCTAGCCTTTTTGAATGGTTGTCCTCTTCCTTGATTCCCAACTCTCCTCTTACCTTTGTTGTTGAATTTGTCATTCCTTTGATTTGCCATCAGAGGGATTTTGATCATTGTCCCGGTGTGAGTCCTTTCTATCAGGGCACTCCCTTGGATAGTGACCTGCTTTATCACAGATGTAACATCGTCCGTTTCTTCCACCCTTAGGTCCAGCCTTTCCTTTTGATTTAGTCCCAGAATTATTTCTTTTCTTAGCATGAGAAGAAAATGTAGTAGGAGGACCTTTAGGCATGGGAATTTCTTGCCCTTCTTCTGTTGTTTCTTCTTGAATGCATCTAGCCATTAATTCCTCGAAACCAGGAAATACATTATAGTTCAGAAGAGTAGTCCTGAACATGTACCATTCGGATGGTAATCCTCCAAGAGTCGTGAGTGCCATTTCCCAGTCTATCATAGATTTCCTTGGAGGTGTTTAGGTTGGAGATGTAGGCCACTAAGTGCTTGTCAATAGAGTCCCAGATGATCTTCTTTTTTTTGACTTCTTCGGCTTTTCATTTGTTCCATGCAGCAGCGGATGCATTTGATGGAGGCTCAACAATATTGCCTCTTACATGGTCCAGCACTCTTGGATCTTCTAGGGTTAGATTGATAGACATATTCCATGTGTGATAGTCATCTTTCTCACGGAGCTTGTCTTCGGCAAGAAAGAGTGTTGAGGACCCCATAGTTCTTTTAGGATAGCCTTGCCAATCTTCTCTTCCGTGATTTCTCTTGCTCTTGCTCGGCCTTTGTATTCACCTCAGCTCTGATAACATGTTAAGCTATGGTATGTTCTATGCTTATAACAGTTTACTTCTTTTTCTTATTATATTGCGCAGATTATCAATCACATGTACATAAAGTAAAGTGCAGATAGAACACTAAACGATCGATAGAAAACAAGCCAAGACAAGAGACACAAGATGTGGTGGCTAGCCAGCGACAAACCCCACAATGTGTGGGGAAACCCTTTGATCAAATCTTCTTTTATCTTCAATAATTCAACAGAGAGAAATAGTACAATAAATCTGATTCATATCAACAGTAGCAAACCCTAGATCAGCTGCATCAACATTAGCGGCTTCATCATCAAACTAGGGCAGATGATATCTCACAAACAGACTGTCGGATCGGCTTGATTCCACCACCAAAAGTTGCGGCTTCCAGAGGAGGTTCAGATGAACCTACAACGCAATTCAGATGAGGAGATGTTCTATCCCACGCAGGTCAATCTTTACTTCTATAGTTGCAGCTTTAGTTTCAGCAATTTCTAGCTTCAAACTAGGGTAGTCGATATCTTGCAAACCGTTCATTGGATTGACTTCATTCCACCACAAAAAGTTGCGAATTTTAGAGGAGATCCAGATGGAACTATAGCATAGTTGTAAATAGGAGATATAAAGGTAAACGTTGGTCAAACTTTGGATCTGCAGTTGCAGCTTCAGGTTCAACAGTTTCTGGCTTCAAACTAGGTCAGTCGATATCTTGCAAACCGTTCGTCGGATTGACTTCATCCCACCACCAAAAGTTGCAGCTTTCAGAGGATATCCAGATGGACCTACAATGCAGTTGTAAAGAGGAGATATAATGGTCAATGCTGGTCAAAATTTTGATCTGCAGTTGCAGCTTCAGGTTCAACAGCTTCCGGCTTCACAAGTGTGATAGTGAGAGACCCTTTTCTGCGCAGTAGAGAAGAGACTCATTTCTGTGTAGTAGAGAGAGAGAGAGAGATGTGATGATATTAGTGAGTCCAAATGAGGAAAATTCCTCTTATATTTATACAAAATTTTGGTGTTTGAATGGATGTGACTATTGGGCTTCTGAGCCTACATGAGTTGTAGCTCGGCTTGATAACAATTCCATAATCAAAATAAATTCATATCTCCATGAATACTTATTGGAATCAGATGATCTTTATGTCAATCCTACACCTCTTAACAAGAGAAATCTAATAAAAATATTATCAGCCATGAATAAGATGACCCACATGAAGCTTTTCCTTTGTTGCCAATTTTAATAGTATATGTGGAAATTGTATTGTTATTTTTAAATATATTGTAAGTGAAATTCCAAGTGTCACTAGTTGAATGTGAACAATCATTATGTAATGTGAAGAGTCATGAGGGTAGTCAAAGAGTCAAAGGGGAATGTCAAGGGTGTCCCCACCCTTTGTTATATATAGAACCTCATAACTCATAGTACAAGATTTTGAGAGCCAATCTTTTGGTTAGGCATTTATTAGAGAAGGCTTGGAGAGTATTGTGATGAGCCTTGGCTTCTCCATAACGTAGAGTGAGTACATATATTTGGAGGATCAGGTGATGTTGACTGTAATGTTCCACTATTGGGGCTAGTGGCTGCCAATGGTGTATGTATGGACGAAAATTTCACTTAATAATATAACTAAGCCAACACGTTTTCATGCATATGTTGTTATTATAGTTTTACTATTATGGTTACTTTAGCAATGAATGATTTTTAACTTATGCATTTGTGTATGAACTATTTTGTATGCAATTGTATGAATCATGTTGAAGACATGTTATTGTATTAACCCATCACTTTGGAATGTGCGCTATTCCTCTTCCAGCCTTTGATGTCATTCCGCTCATGTTTTCCTTTTAGATTGCGTGCTATTACAAACTTCTAAGGGACGCACTTCCTTTTTACGTCAGTGTATTAGAACCCCCATGCATCTCACTTAACTCTATGCAACGTCACACACTTGCTTCCAAAAAAGTTTTGATACTTACCTCTATGCGATAATGCAGTGAAGGAACAACTTTACTACCCACTATTAGGACTTTTACTCGAAATAGTCTGAGTTCTAGTTGGGAATTCTTTCTGGGGAGATCCCTTGGCATGTTGGTAGGTCCATCACGGTCAACACCATTCTATTGTTAGGTGGAATGTGGTATTCCCATCCCGGGTTTGGATTTTTCATCATCATATGAGGTTGTTTCTCCTTGTATTCCTATTAGTATTATATTGGTTTATATGTGGATCATATGGTTGTGATTTTCTTGGTATTTTTGTTTCTATTATGTTGGTTATGTATATGTTTTATTACAATAGTTGTGTATGGCTCTCATCATGCTTTTACTTGTAAATGAATGAACAATGTATCGGTGGCATAATGGATGAAACTATAGCTAATGTGTTGACACAACAATGTCTCTTAGTGATTCTCAGATGAGTACGAGATCCCTATGCTTAGATCTATTATTTACACCTGTAGGTCACATATTCATGATATGTTTATTGAAATGCTTGTCATGGATAATAGGAGTCCAGTGAAGGGCCTATTTGTTATAGACATTTTTGTGCCTCGCGTCATGGAGCATGGAATGTCAATAATTACAGGGATCCTCAGTCCCTAAACATGTTGTTCTTACCCCTAAAAGAACAAGGTCATCAAACAACAGCACTTCCAATCAGTTCTCCACCTGAAAACACTTCAAAACAGGCTTATTTTGGATCATGTCAGCTGCTCCACTGAGCTTCTGCGCTGGAATGCAACTGTTCCTCCTTGTACCTGCGCTGGAAGTCAAAATTAATGAAGGCTACCTGCACTGGGCGAGATTGGCCAAGTGGCACAGTCATCCTGCAAGGTGTCAACTGCCCAGGAAGCTTACAAACTGACACTTGGTTCATGAGATTCGCCCTGTGATGAGTAAGAGGTACTTGATCACCATGTGTAAGCAAGGATCTCCAAGTGGACTCAAGGACTGAAGATTAACTGAAGAGGGAGAGGACACTAGTCAGCTCTATGCCAGCCTCAAGCTGACTCATCCTTTCCTCTTCTCTCCTATATATAGAGCTCTTCTATGAGGTCTAAGGAGGCTGGAATTTTGTTAAAGCAAGGAGGTGCTGTTGGTTTATAGTTAGAGCTATTGGGTGATTGTTTTACTAGAGGTGAAGAGGAGAGTTCTTGCTGCTGGGGAGGTGTTGCTGGATTGGAGCCATCATTGGTTGTAACCTTCTCAGAACCCTGTTACTTCTATCAATAAAGTTTTGCATGTTCTCCTATATACTTGTATTGCATTGATGTATTGTATTTACATGTATATTTGATTCACCCTAATCCATGCTTCAGTTATGAGTACATGTATCTTGTAGTTTCCTCTCTTGTTTTGTGCAGGATCGGTGTGTAGCTGGACCGGCAAAGAGAGCAAGGAGCTGGGAACAAGAGACAAGGAGAAAGGACAAGGATCGACTAAGCGAAAGACACCAGGTTGGTTGGCTTTCTTTTCATTCTCTCTGTACTTTCATAAAGGAAATCATCAAAGCTTTACTTTCAGTTGTTGCTAAAGACTGTCACCTTTAGAGTAGGGATAGGGTCATCCGAGTCGGATACTTTTCCCCACAACAAACTGGCGACTCCACTGGGGAGCCTAGTATATTGTTGGTGTTTGTAGTATTTTGCTATTCATTTCTTAAAGAAAAGAGTACCAAATCGAAAAGCTTTTGACTATATCAAAAGCGAAGTAGAGGGACTGCTACTCTTGCTCCTTTGCTGAGCAAATTCAAGATTTAAAGAGCTAATCTACAAAAGACTCTTTACTCTTTGTGATAGATCTTCATCCTTTTGATCATCCCTTAGCCTGTACTTGACCTATAGCTTTTTATTTCAGCAAAAACAGTGCATTTTTAAGCTTTTTATGACCCGGAATTCTTTGCAGACGCAACTCTCGTGTGTCAGTGCAGGCTGTCCACAGGCAGTCTGCATTACAGCGCAGGTGCTCCCTTCGGGAACTGCACTGAGAGTCAAACTGGCAGACTAGAACCTGCACTGGTCCAGTTAGCCATTGTCTAGCTCAGCTTTCCTATTGTGTCTTGGCCCTGTTTTCACTTATTTTCTTGCTGATTGTTTGCTGGTCATTGTACTTGCTGTAGACCACTTCTCCTTGACATTATTCCGCCTCAGTTGTGTGATGAAACTGTGAATGTTCTTTCAGTATTTCTTGTTTCAGTTCCAGTTTCCCATTGTGAAAAGCGAACCAGTATAGCTGTGACCTCTTAGATCCTGAACTGTAAAAGTGTCTTTGTGATCTTATGAGCTAGTTGTATTACTGTTCATGGCTGTTTGAGTTTGTTTGTTTTTCATATTATGGTTTGAATTCATATATTTTTAGTGTCGAAACGAGTACCTGTAAGGTGTCTTTTCATTTTAGACGAAACTTGTTTGTTTACGCTTCAAATTGAATTCAAAAGTTACACAACAATTTCCTTTTGTCTACATCAACATTAAAGGAAAAGAAAAGAAATACATGCATCTTGCATTTGCATTTTTGATAAGTTTGGGTGTCTGATCTAGGAGAAAGTGCATTAGTTTGTGCTTTGTGCTCTGTGTGGAAAGATATTGTTTTTCTCTCCCCTCAGTAGTTAGGATTTTCAAAGCTAAAAAGATTGTGAAAGCTTGCTTATCATTTTAGCTGCATTTAGGAATTTGTACCAATACATCTCGTGGTGATCCTGAAAGACAAACTGATAAACAAGATCAACTTAAAATATATTGAATGAATCTAAAAACGCATTGTAACATAACGCTCACAATAGAGGTCTAGGTAGAGACGTGTTTCGGCGTCGTTAAACGTAGTGACTGTCGATCTCTACGAAGGTGGGTGATTCCTCCTGAGGGACGATAGCACTAATACGGATTTGAGCTCCCGCGTACCGTCGCGTATATTGGGAGACCCCTATAGGAAATTATCCTTTATCCTTAGGAAGCCGTGTAGACCGCCCTACTGATCGCGATGCAGTGAACACAGCATTCACGAAGATCGACCACCCGTACCGTAAAACGTATTCTGTGGTTTCGCGAAAGGTTTGGCACACCCTCTGCCTAGATCTCCAGAGCAGTTTCTTTTGGCCCTTTTCAAAATCTATAACTGAAAAGGTCCAACCAAGCATTTTTCACTTCGGGCTCGTTAATACATCGAAGGCGACTAGAGTCATCTTTAGCTTTTTCTCGACTCTTAAAACATGAAAAAGCAAAGTTGTGTCTAAAAGCGTCTAATAAAATTCATTCAATACGGAAACATAATTCCCCTTTTTGTATTTTAGTTGATCAAGTAATCCGCAACCGTGGAGGAAAGTCAATTAAAACTCCGTCGTTCGGGGAGACTCGCGAGTCAACCGTCTTTGTCTCCGGAACCGAGAGTAGTACGGACAAAGCGAACTCGCTTGACCAGGTCAAAATCTCCTATTAAAATTGGAACAACAGTTCCGACAACATCTGAGATTCTGGTCACTCCTAATATTTCTGGAATCCCTGCCTCTATTGAAGAAGTTCAACAGCAACAGAAGGACAGTTGTACTGATCCTAGTCTGAAAACAAGTACTTGCATAACTGAACCAGTTCCATCTGAAACCGGTCCACAAAGTATTGTTGTTCAAACAACTGTCGCTGTAGAAGCAACCCCTTCTTCGGCACCAGAAATCTTTTACGGACCTGACGGTCTTCCTCTTCCTCCTGGTCTGATTGCAATAGAGGAAATCGTAGAGGACCAGCAAGCAAATACTCCAATTCATTTTGGAGTAGGTACCCCTCTTTTTCCTTCTGCATCAGAAGTTTGTCTATCGCCACCGGAAGTTCCTGAAGAATCGTTAGGAAGTTTATTGGATAGACTTAAAATGTCTGAACAACCGTCGACATCTAGGACTGTGCCAAATGACACAGCGATAGCAGAAGCTCCTGCTGTCATTCCAACAATGTTTGCCGGCATACCATCTGTCCCAACTAGTTCTCATCAACTAGAAGGAGTCCACCCAGGGACTATTATGACAACTTGGTCTGTTCCAGTTTGTTCTTCCGGTATAATACCCGGTAATTCTTATGTTGAAACTAGACAAATTGATCCCTTTGGGAATCAGTTTAGACCATCCAGTCCTCAAAGGCAAGCTATACCCTTGAGCTCCGGATTGTTACCGTATGGGGGGCAATATGCCCTTTCACTTCCTCTTCCGGGAGGATACCCATACGGCAGTTTTCAACCAAATTCAAGTTTAGCTGAAGTAACGACGAGTGGTTGGGTACCTATGTTACCCCAACAACCAAGAGTTGTATATTCCATGCAACAATGTGTACCTATGTCTAGTATCCCGACGACGCCAGCAATTGTAACTGTGTCGCAAGTTCAATCGATGCCTGTTGTATGTCAACCACAAGTTGTAATGCAACGGCCAATTGACCCTGCAACACAACCACAATCGCCAACTGCCGGGACGACACAGATACAAACGGGAACCATAACCCCGCATCTTGGTCCGTCGGTTAGTGTCGCACAACAAAACATGGCTTCACAACCATGGATGGTGCAATACCAACAACCTCAGTTTCAACAGGTGTACCAGGGGTCTGAGCAACAGATTTTTGCAAATAGTGGGCAACCCTATATTCAGAACGGGTCGAACCAACCACTTTACAGTGGCCAAGCCCACCAACCATATCAGTCATATCAACATCAGTTGCATTATACTGGTGTGCAAAGACCTACTGCTCAGGCGATTCCATCGTATCCTGGGTACGCCTCGCCAAACCTGAATCAGCAGTTGCCATTCGTGGCGACCTTAGAATTACCAGATTTACATCGATTGACGAACGATCCAATCGCCTATACCCATTGGTGGCCAGCGATTCCTCACAAACTTCCTTCGGACATTCCTAAATTCAATGGAAATTCGGGCGAAGACCCGTCGAATCATGTGATGACATTCCATCTGTGGTGTTCGTCGAATACCTTGAATGATGATTCAATAAGGCTTCGCCTTATCCAGAGGACATTGACTGGTCCGGCGGCTAAATGGTATATTGAATTACCTAGAGCCTCGTTCGACAATTTTAGTTCCCTAGCCACGACTTTCTTAACACACTTTCAGTTACCTATAAGGTACGAAACTGGAACAGAGATCTTGACCAATTTCAAGAAGACAACGGCCACACATATATCTGATCATATACATGAGTGGCGTCGTCGTCGCAGAATGGTAAAAACCTATGTTCCAGATCAGCTATTAGCTGAGTGGTTTATAAAGTCGCTTCTGCCGGCAATAACAGAAGATGTGGCCAAGGGAGGCGTCGTAACAGAGGAGCAGGTTATTGCTCGTGCTCAATATTTGGACTTAGTGTATACTCAGTCGGGCACGCTCTATGATAAGATACCTGACGCCCCCAGACCAGAATTTTCAATCCCTCCTCATCCCGGATCGAATAGTGACTCTCATGCCGGTGATGGCGTGATTGGAACTGCAAACGCTAAGTCGACAAGGGATTCGAATAAGAAAGCCCGTAAGACTTCGAATCAAAAAGCAAATCAAGAGATTCTTGCTTCGGAGGTAAATGCTGTATCTACGGATAAAGACAAAAACTCCAATCAACCAGGAAGCAAGAAGAAACAAAACAAAGGGAAGAAGAAGAAACAAGGTGGGTCATCCCCTCAAAAAACTTCTTCAAACCCTCCTGGGCAAAGGAAACAATTTCCTCCATGTCAAATATGCGATGAAAATCATTCGACAAAGAACTGTCCGTTCAAAGCTGAGTTAAAGAGGTTCTTTAAAAGTTCCCAAACTTCAGCTGTGTTGACTGATCCATTTCCTACCCCAGGTCAAAATATGGTTGATAGTGGAAATGCTTCCCCGTCTCAAGTGCTTATGCTGTCGGTTTCTAAGCAAAATGATGCTTTGATCTCGACTAGGAATAAAGATTATGGGAATCCGCCGGTGTCGAACGACAAAGGGAAAGATCAACCCAGCAGTTCGACAACAACTTCGGCAGAAGCTGTACCCCCCCTCACGCATGAATTAACAATAAAGTCGCCTAAGGGAGTAGTCCACAAGTCGACATTCAACCCTCGCGCCAGAGCGGCACAATACTATAATATAGTGGAGGATTTGGCCCAATCTCCATCTGCTATGTCAACTCTTGAGGTACTACAAAATTGCCCATCCCAAAGACAGGCATTGTTATCAGCAATTGGTGGAATGGATCCTAAAGATTCCAATCTTGTATCCTTTGATCACAAAGGATATGATCCTCAGTTACCAGCGCAATTAGCTTTCCTTATACAAGTGAAAGCACTCAACAAAACTGTTCATAGAACAATTATTGATGAGGGAGCATCGACATGTATCATGTCGATGAGTTGCTGGAAAACTCTTGGATCTCCAACCTTGTCGCGATCTTCGACGACATTGAAAGCATTTGACGGTAGGTCGTACACTCCGTACGGTATCCTAAATAACTTTAAGGTTGAACTAGGAGGAAAAAAAGTGGAAATTGATGTTGAAGTCATTGATGGCAATCTCGACTATAACATCCTACTGGGAAGACCATGGATATATGCCATGGCAGCTGTAGTATCGACATATTTTAGGAAGATCGCATTCCCGTTTGAAGGAGGGATTACGATCGTCGACCAACAGAGTTTCCTCCCTAATGGTTCACAAGTTACTGGAAGCATTCCCCTGATCCATGGGAGCGACCATTCAATAAAAGATATCGGAGTCGGCTTGCTAAAAGATCCCACCATGATGGGAACTTTCGCGTTGCCACCTCCTTTCCATGTAGGGGAAATCCCGTTTGTAGCAACATGCAACATGGTATCTTCGTTGAAGGTCGCAAAAGACAAAGTCGTCATGGATCATCAAGTGGTGTTGCCACCTAACCCTATTGAAATATTGTAGCAATCAATGTTTCAGGCATGGGAGGCGAGCCCAAATGAACGCTCGTCGAGTGTTTGGGTAGATAGGTCCGAAGAATATGGTACCCCATTAGATCCCTGGTCAAAAGTTCATGGGACTGACGAAGGAATCTTACAATCAATGATGATTGAGGAGGCACCATGGAATGATCACCACCATCGTTCCCTTCTTCCAGAATGTGAAGAAGAAACTTATCACGACCTATACCACCCTTCAGTGTTTGAATTCCTAACAAATACTGTAAATACGGTGGATTCAGAGAGAAACCTATCCAATATTGAAGAGACCATAGCCATAAATATCTCGACAAAATCTGATGTTGTTGAGAATATTCATGTCGGCAAAAGTTGTTCCCCTTCAGAACTGGAAATATATAGTGCTCTCTTTCGCGAATTTAGAGATGTCTTTGCGTGGTCATATGATGAAATGCCAGGCATTGACTCGAGCATAGTTGAACATGAGATTAAAATGTATCCTGATGTCAAACCAGTAAGACAACGGCTTCGACAGGTACATCCGAAGAAAGCCGCTGCCATTAAGGCAGAAGTTGAAAAACTTCTCCATGCTGGATTCATCTACCCGGTTCCTCTAACCGATTGGGTATCGAATATTGTCCCTGTTATGAAAAAACAAGGGACGATAAGAGTGTGCGTCGACTATAGGGATGTAAACAAAGCTTGTCCAAAGGACAACTATCCTACACCCTTCATCGACCAAATAATTGATGAATGCGCCGGATGTGAAATCTTTTCCTTTATGGATGGATTTTCGGGGTATAATCAAATAAATATCCGCCCACAGGACCAGTCTAAGACTGCATTTATTTGTCCGTGGGGCACATTCGCTTATCGAAAATTACCCTTTGGATTGAAGAACGCAGGGGCGACGTTTCAGAGGGCAATGAATTATGCCTTCCATGACATCAAGAACATTGTTCAACCTTACCTCGACGATCTTCCGGCTCATTCGCGAAAGCGGACTGATCATCCGCGGCATTTAAGAGCAATATTTCTACGTTGCCGACATTACAAGATAAGACTCAATCCACACAAATGTGTGTTTTGCGTCGGTTCTGGTCCTTTACTTGGCTTTGTGGTCTCTAAGAACGGGATTCGTCTCGACCCCTGTAAGGTTCAGGCAATCATTAATTTGCCTCCACCTTCAAATTTGCTTCAGATTCAGAAACTCCAAGGGAAAGCAAACTTTCTGAGGAGGTTCATTCCAAATTACGCAGAACTTGCCAAAGGTTATACTCGTCTTTTGAAAAAGGATGTACCTTTTGTCTGGGACCAGGTTGCGCAAGCTTCCTTTGACGCTCTGAAAGATTGTCTAGTAAGAGCATCATTAATGTACGCCCCAGACTATCAAAGAGATTTTAACCTGTATCTAGCTGCAGCAGATACGACCATTGCGATGGTCTTAGTGCAAGAAGTCGATGGAATCGAACATCCTATTTATTATTTAAGTAAAAACTTAAATGATACAGAAAGTAAATATTCCTATGTTGAAAAACTAGCGCTTGCTGCTGTTCAAGCGATTCAAAGGTTTCGACATTATGTCCTCTTTAGGAAAACTACCGTTTTGTCAGATTGCAATCCCATGACATATATACTGCCGCGACAGTTGCTTGGGGGCAAATATTCAAAATGGATAGCAATCCTTCAAGAGTTTGATTTAGATTTTGTAAAATCCAAATCGAAGAAAGCTCTAGTTTTCGCGGAATTATTATGCGATCTCCCATCGTCGTCCAACGATGAAACATCAGAAGAGTCAATCGTGGATGAAAATTTGTTTCTGATATCAGTGAGCGATGAGTGGTATGGAGACATCATTGTTTATCTCCAAACCCAAAAATTCAGGTCTAATACCTCACACTCAGAACGGAAACGTATACGATACCAATCAAAAGACTACATGATCGTCGGTGATACACTTTACCGTCGTGGTGTCGATACAGTTCTGAGGAGGTGCCTTACCCATGAGGAGGCCGAAAAAGCCCTGAATGATTGCCATTCAGGCGCGTGCGGGGGGCATCAATCTGGATATGCAACAGCACAAAGAATCTTACGAGCAGGATATTTCTGGCCAACTATGTTTAAAGATTGCATAATAGCTGTCAGAAGTTGCCATGCATGTCAGATCTTTGATAGCAAAACCAGAAGACCGCCCGCACCCTTACAGCCTATAGTTGCTGTTGGGCCCTTCGCCAAGTGGGGCATCGATTTCATGCAATGTAACCCCACCTCGACCGGGGGGCATGGGTATATTATAGTCGCTGTTGACTATTTTACCAAATAGGCCGAGGCGATGCCTACATTGGATAACACTGGTGAAACAGCTGCCCTTTTCTTTTTCAATCATGTAGTCGCCAGGTTCGGCGTTCCGCAAGCTATAGTGACAGATCATGGATCGCATTTTCGCAATCACATGATGGTTGAATTAGCTGCCAAACTAGGGCTATCTCACGACAGCTCTACCCCATATTATCCACAAGCCAACGGACAAGTTGAGGCAATCAACAAGGTCCTGAAGCGTATGTTGCAAAGGATGATCGGGGTTCACAAGAGAAGATGGCACCTAATCCTGTACTCAGCACTATGGGCTTACCGAACCTCGGTAAAAAACGCCAATGGGTTCACACCATTCCAATTGGTGTATGGCCTGGAGGCAGTTTTACCGATCCAGTGCGAAATTTCGTCTCTTAAACTCGCAATTGACCTCCTCCCCGGAACCTCAGAAGAAGAGGCTCGTTTCTTGGAATTAATCCAGTTGGATGAAAACCGTCGTGACGCCGCTTTGGCGAACGAGGCTAATAAGAAACGAGTAAAAGCACAGTTCGACAAGAATGTCAAACCTCGCATCTTCTCTGAGGGTGACTTGGTTTTGCTTTACGACCAAGAATCCGATAAATTAGGAGCACGAAAATTTCAGTCCTTATGGATGGGTCCCTATATTGTTAAAAGGGTGTTAGCAAAAGGAGCCTACGAGTTAATGGATTATGACGGAATACCACTGGCGCAACCCCGTAATGGGTTGTACCTCAAGCGTTACTATGCCTGAATAGTAACCTGAGTGCTTTTGTTGTATTTTGTTTTCGCTAAAATGTTTGTTTCGGTTAAGTAATCCACCCTTCTCGTTTGTTGCAGATGTCGAATTATTCTGAAACATATGTGGGATATGCTGACGGAGCGAGTCGTAGTACGCGGAATTTGTCCTCCGCAGCCTGGGCCTTTTTTGATCCAAGCGGCAAGTTAGTGAGTTTCAGAGGTGTGTGTATTGGACGGTCAACGAACAATATCGCTGAGTATAGTGCGTTGATTGAACTCCTCTCTGATACCATTGCACATGGTATACGCCAACTAATTGTTAGGCTAGACTCACAACTTGTGATACTGCAACTCACTGGTATATATTCGGTCCGCAATCCAGCTATTTATCGAATGTTTCTAAGGGTTAAGATTTTGGAAAAAGAGTTTGATTCAATTCAATACCAACATATTTCCAGAAACTTGAACACATTAACAGATTCATTAGCAAACTATGTATTAGATAGACATTTACGACATATATAAAAAGAGATGCATCGGTGCTATGCAAGTGGATCACAAATAAACCAAAATAAACTCCGAAAATCAAAATATAATAAAGCTGTTTATAGTTTGTACATAATGTGCTGTAATCAAAACAAAATTGGTCATATGACCCAGAACTCAAAAAGATGCTAGGGGGCACCCTAGCCTAGTGGTGCTCATGAAAGTACGTCACGGTCTGTGCAATCATGCGCAAGATACGAGTCCATCGTCTAGGCACGCCGATAGTGTGCCGCTGCAACTGTAAAGGTAACTCGTCAATCTGTACATCCGGAAGACCACGAGTAAGGCTCTCAACCTGCTCCTGCACAGCTGCAAGTATCTCAGTATCACCAAGGTCGCGAATAACAACTCTCCTAGCAGGCTCTGCTGCTGGGGCAGCAACTGGCGATCGTGGACGAGCTACTGGACGAACAGGACCAACATATGCATGCACCCAAGAGTTTAATCAGTTTTGAACAGTAACATCATGAATAAAAACAATAAACAGTGATATGGTCAGAGATTTTACCAATAGCGCCCCATTGCTCGCCATCCGGAAGCACCAAGTCCGGATCACCTCGGTAGTCCATACCCACATATGGATACTCAGAAAATGCCATCTCCTGACGTTCGAACCACCTAAAGAAGGACTCAGTGAAAGTAATATGAGGTTGACCAGCATGCCGGGACATATGGTCAACCCACCTCTGCATGCGTGGCTCGGTCGGAGAAGGCAAATCAAGCATGATGTACTGAGGTTGCATCAATGGGACTTTCTCCAAGACAAAGGCAGTCAGAATAGAACCAAATCCAAAGTTCTTCAGCCCCCCGTCCTTTACCTTGGTCAATTGACTTTTCATCTGAACAAGTACTGCATCACACCAGTTAAACACTTTCGGTTGGAGACACTCCAAAGCGTGTTGCATATAAGACCTGTTGGCAACATGCAAAGCTGCACTACCTGCCATCCTACCAATGGTAAACAGAATGGACCTGAGAGACCTGTCAGTGATGTCACGGATATTGATCTTGCCGTCTTTGCTCGGCTGTGAACCTTCCCTGCAATACTGACGAATGCAATCTCTGGTGGAATTAGTCCCTCGGACCGTACCTGACAAAGAAATGGGGGCACCACGCCTTGACAACCCAGTCAAGAAGTACATGTCCTCTATGGTCAAGGGGATGGTTTTCCCCCTAATCTGGAATACTTGGTTAACAGGATCCCAAGCATCAAGCATATACTGCAGTAAAGAAATCTGTGCTCTCATGCTAGAGATACGGAAGAACTTCAGCAGTCCACAGTTCCGAAGCGCGTTCACCGTAACTGGGTCATGGAGTGCAACCATGTCCTCTGCTTCATGTTCTCGTTCTCGCCATGTAAGGGACATTTTGGTAGAAGTTCCCTGCAATCAAACAAGAGAATGAGTAAGTTCCTGATTTTGATGAAAATCTGGCGAAAAATCATCAAAAATCTCATGCAAAGTCAGCTTTTCTAGGCCCAGCGCAGGCAGAGAGTCTTCCCCCTGCTCTGGAACGCAGTCTGCCTTAAGGCTGCCTGAAATACAGCGCAATTTTCGAAAGGGGAACCTGCGCTGATGCCAGGGCGCCCTGATGAAACCCCTGGGGCTCAGAAACTCTGAAAAACATGCATGAAACTGAAAAAGGAAACCATGAAAGTGAAGGGCTAAGGTTTAGCTCCTACCTGGTCCAAACGGCGCCGAAAATCGTCCACAGAATCTCCCGGAATCAGCTGGTGAAAATCAAGGAAGAAGAGGCACCTCCAGAGCTCCAACAAGCAAAATGCAAATGAAATGGTAAATGAGAGGTAAAAACCCTTTTTTATGACTTTTTACACAGTTTAAAGTTAAATATTAGGGTTATAATCTCGTTTTCATGCAATTATTGTCCATTTCTAACAAAATTTGTTGCAGCAATTGAAGATGAAGTACTACATTTGAAAAGAGAAAAAGCTAGTAAAAGTAAAAAATTAAATTTGACCATGAATCGAGCAGTTTTACCACGGAATTCATGCTCGTTAAAAAATAGAAAAGTGTGAGCAAAGTTTCTGGCAGAGTCCAAGCTCATTAAAAAATGAACCTATCCTGGTAGACAACCATTGCGATCGTAAAGTTATCAGCCTTAAAACCTTGGTCGTGTTTTCATCCATCGCCTCCACTGTCATTTGGCCGATCGTCCACCCCCATATGTGTGTTTACCAATTTTGAGGAACATCTGCAAAGAGTGATTTCACCTAGCCATCCTTGTGACACTACCGTGATTGGAAAATTCCAATTTGTACCTGGAATCTGTAGCTATCCCTGTTTATCACTCGTTCCTCAAAAGACGAGTCTTCTTTGAGCTCTTTTCACTGACTCGTAAAATATGAAAAGTTTGCCGAGTTTTGGCCTTCCAGCTCGTTAAACGACCGGAACGCTATCCCTCCTCTAGATTTTAATCTTTTTGGACCTGAGGGATTATTGCACAAAAAGATCGAGCGCTTGTCTTGTTCAGCTCGTAAAAGTACCGAACAGCCATCCCTTCTGTATTGTTTTATACTTTTTCGGACTTAAGGGATTAGATGACGAAAAAGGAATTATGGAGTTGACTTTCTGTACCTTTTCAGACTCTCTAAAAATGAAAAGGACCGAGTTTTCTTTGTCGTTAGACTTGTTAAAATGATTAAATAGCGACAAACTTGTCTTTAGACGAGAACGAGTTTCCCTATCGCTAGGCTCGTTAAATCATAGCGATGGGCTTGCCCGAAGGGCAGGTTATAGAACAAGCATATGTTATCCTCCTCAAGCTTGACAAAAATAAAGAGGTACTGGTCAGAAATGACTGGGGAAAAATTGGGAGAACATCAAAGTTTAAAGGTAGCAAGTCACTCTTGAACATGACACTTTTTCTCCGTACCACATCGGGTTGGGTTGTTTCATTCACCGGTCTCATCACCATGGTCCTCGCCAAACCATCCACATTTGGGGTAATGCTACCGATCCATCGCATCAGTGTCGTTATATGTTCAAGAGGGGTCATTCTGAAAGTGTCAACCGTGTCCCATCCACTGCCATACATTATCCTTCATCCATTCATGATCGCCACCCTGAATCATATGTCACAGTTTGTTTTCACCTCCACTAAAATCATTAGCTCCGTTCCGTGTCATTGATGTGGGATTCATTAAGGCCCTCCTTTGACAGATCGCTTCTTGTCGACTTCAGCTCATTATCCAAGAAGTTGATCTAGGAACACCCCCATCAGTACTTTGAAGCTTGCATGCCTTAATGGCAAGTTTCTCACTTCCGGCGACAGGTATACATCAATGACCTTCGACCAGAAGATTTTGCGTGGCGTTCGACGCCAAGTCCTTTATTCACGCCACGTGAATTGTACTGCAGTACCTTGAGGGTCATCGTCATTATTGGTGATTCCTCTCGCGCTTGTTAACGGTTTTCATTATTGACCGGTAATCAAGCGATGTCTTTCCATGTTCGACTTCAGCGCATTTCTCGCATGGATCGACTTGTACTTAGAGTGAAGATCGAACGAGTTTGAAGACCCCGGATCTAGTTTCATTCATCCGGGCTGCGATATATATTCAGGAAATATAAAAGCATTTGCCATGTACATCATTGCAGCAGATGATCATCCTATTCAAAGGATGATAATTTCAGCAGAAAATTATCAGTCTACCACCAGACGATCGTCTGTCATATGTACCAAAATGTATTTATAAAAGCTGAGCATGGGAATGCCCGCCTCAGCTAGATCATGAAAATTGAATGAAAAATAATGTATTGTATTGTATTGTATTACAGGGCACCTCCTCAGCACTGGAATAAACTTCGGACCCTCTAGCTAAAGCATTTCACCCGATAAACGGCCTCATACTTTAGGGGGCAACTGTTATAGACATTTTTGTGCCTCGCGTCATGGAGCATGGAATGTCAATAATTACAGGGATCCTCAGTCCCTAAACATGTTGTTCTTACCCCTAAAAGAACAAGGTCATCAAACAACAACACTTCCAATCAGTTCTCCACCTGAAAACACTTCAAAACAGGCTTATTTTGGATCATGTCAGCTGCTCCACTGAGCTTCTGCGCTGGAATGCAACTGTTCCTCCTTGTACCTGCGCTGGAAGTCAAAATTAATGAAGGCTACCTGCACTGGGCGAGATTGGCCAAGTGGCACAGTCATCCTGCAAGGTGTCAACTGCCCAGGAAGCTTCCAAACTGACACTTGGTTCATGAGATTCGCCCTGTGATGAGTAAGAGGTACTTGATCACCATGTGTAAGCAAGGATCTCCAAGTGGACTCAAGGACTGAAGATTAACTGAAGAGGGAGAGGACACTAGTCAGCTCTATGCCAGCCTCAAGCTGACTCATCCTTTCCTCTTCTCTCCTATATATAGAGCTCTTCTATGAGGTCTAAGGAGGCTGGAATTTTGTTAAAGCAAGGAGGTGCTGTTGGTTTACAGTTAGAGCTATTGGGTGATTGTTTTACTAGAGGTGAAGAGGAGAGTTCTTGCTGCTGGGGAGGTGCTGCTGGATTGGAGCCATCATTGGTTGTAACCTTCTCAGAACCCTGTTACTTCTATCAATAAAGTTTTGCATGTTCTCCTATATACTTGTATTGCATTGATGTATTGTATTTACATGTATATTTGATTCACCCTAATCCATGCTTCAGTTATGAGTACATGTATCTTGTAGTTTCCTCTCTTGTTTTGTGCAGGATCGGTGTGTTGCTAGACCGGCAAAGAGAGCAAGGAGCTGGGAACAAGAGACAAGGAGAAAGGACAAGGATCGACTAAGCGAAAGACACCAGGTTGGTTGGCCTTCTTTTCATTCTCTCTGTACTTTCATAAAGGAAATCATCAAAGCTTTACTTTCAGTTGTTGCTAAAGACTGTCACCTTTAGAGTAGGGATAGGGTCATCCGAGTCGGATACTTTTCCCCACAACACTATTCAAGTATTTCCATCTGCATCATTATTTCATTGTTATCCTTTTGTTCTCAAGATGTCATTCAATTTTCGACAGTGAGCTGGGCTCTGGCCTTGAAAATGTGGCTCAAATCTTGGGGACGTTACCACAACAGTAAGAAACATAGTGCCTGGATGTTGGCATGCCTTGTCATGGGAGCATCTAGAGCCTCCTAGACGTTATCAGGCCCATAGCATGGGAGCGTCCAGAGGTCAAGAGATTTAAAAACTTACCTGGACCCATGGGTTCATTACGAGAAGTGTTGGGATGGTTCTCAGGGGTCATGTAGTTGATGTGGAAGGTTTGTATGATGTGTGTCCATCGATTCCATTTCCTTAATGTCACCTAGGAGGTTGATTCATATCATAGCAACCTCTCATCACATGTTTACCCAGGTTGGTTAGTTACTTGGGTAGATGTGGGAGGAGGGTGTTACATCTAAGACGTTTGATTCTTAATTTTTTTTCATTTTCAACTAAGGTCTCAAATTATTTGAAAGTATCTCGTTCCTCTTAATTTACTTTGAGAAATGAAACCCAAACAATTATAGTATAAACATAATTAAATATCATAAATAACCTTTCACCTTACAAGGTTGGTGTTCCTATTGGTCTGCATAGATCCATGTGAACAAGATCTAATGGTATTGATGACAAGCACTCCTTTGAATTGAATCTTAATCTTCTCTATTTCCCATGTGGGAAAGATACTCAGATGGTGCTTGATGGTTTCGATTGTTTTGGCATATCTTTTAGTGGTTTTTTTCTACCAATTTTTACTGAAGTGTCAAAGCTCAAGTATCGCATCCTTTTATGCCATAACCAAGTCTCACATATTTGTCTAATGTAGCATTTTCGTCCTTGAATTTCATCAAGCACACATACATTTCCTAGAGTACTTATCACTCTTCACACTAATCTTCTTGAATTAGTCTTTCTTATTTCACAATCATTAGCATGAAAAGTGAGATCATAACCTTGATTGCACATCTAGCTAACACTTAAAAGATTATGCTTGATCACTTCAACATACAAAAAGAAACGTGCTTTAGTCCTACCATTTTCAAGGCTTATGCTACCTCTTCCAGCAATTATTGTAGATATATTGTCTCCAAATGATAGATTTCCTCCTTTTTCTTCTTTTAGAGTAATAAATTTCTTTTGATCCTTGGTCATGTGTTTAAACACCCGCTATCAACATCTTGCTGAATTTGATTGTGTCGAGTATACACAACCAATATAGATTCTTTTATTAGTGATTCTTCCTTTTTTTTCTTCCAAAACCCTTCTATTGACTTTGTAGGATAGTCTCATGCCATATGTCCAAAATTGTTGCATCTATAACACTCTATATTGTACTTGATAACAAAGAAAATGAATTATTATTTATATTATTGTGCCTATCAATACCAGTATTTATATTGTCTACAAGATTATTCTTTGAGGTTTGGTAAGAAGCTATGAGATAATCATTATAAGATTTACACTATCTTGCTTGATGTTCAATTTTTTTGTATAAGAACAATGACCAAGAAAAAGAGTATGCTACCTAGCTGTATATAATTGTCGTAATGGAACAATTCCTTTGGATTTGATCTATCTAGGAGAAAATTGAAGGTACTTGTCCCTTTTTGGATCGCTACCATCTTTGTGAATGGACTTCTTCAAAGCATCAACATAGTGTTTTAGTGTACCAATGTTTCCAAACTCCTCCCATCTCTTATCCTTGCTCTTAGTGAAGTTGGATCCTTTAGGTTTTTCTTCAACTTCGTTACTTGGTGACTTGGTGTGTGCATATTCTTTGTATGAAGTCTCACCCATATAACCAAGGTTGGTCTTTCATATGGTGATGTTTAACTATTAAGGATAGAATTTTTTAGGTTCCTATCCCAATAGGAGTCATAATTTTGAATGAATAAGTTAAGCCTTGTAATATTGTATATACCTTTGCTTTCTGCAAATGTTTTCCATATTAAAAATTTTAAAAATGTAAAGAGGGTATGTCCTAAAAGAATAATCAAAGGACAAAAGAATAAGAAAAGGTCAAAAAATAAAGATATATGAACCCCAAAAGACAAAAAGAGACCATGAAAGTGTGCAAGTCAAAATGCCATTGCTATTTTCTTTTATGCATAATAATGATTGTGTGCAGCTTATTACTCATGACACAATCCATGGTAATCAAACTATTTAATCTTGATTATACCATGCTTTGAATTTTATGTTTATAGTTAGTGAATAAAATCTGACCAAAGAGTGTAATCTTGGCAGATCATTAGATAGGTAGAGTAAATAGAAGGAGCTCATCAGTTTAATCTAAGTCCTTGGATGTTATAAGTTTAGAATTAGATAGTTTACTTTGTAAAAGAAAATAAAAGACTGATAAGGGTTTGCTAGCCTAAATGCACCCAAATAAAATGGAGAAAAAATGCTAGGATGACTAAATGGGTAAGTAGTAGAAAGGTTGCAGAAATATAGTGTGATTACACAAAAGCACTTATGTCATTGTTTTAAATGCATCTTTCAAATGAGCATAACCAGTAAACAAAGCAAAGAAAATGGTTCACAATATGGTTTGTTTAACATCCCTTCATTCATTTCACCCCTTTACTTCATTAATTTCCCATAAATAAGTTCTAGTACTTAAATCCTACAAGTCAAAAAGGCTCAGAGAATTTCTCTGACTTTTGGAGGGACCGAACCCTCGACATAATGACTTAGGGGGACAAGTACTAGAACCCCCTTCATGAAAACACATTCCCCCTCATCTCCCTTCATTTCCCCTCATTTCCCTAATAAAATCACACTTTCCTATGGTGGACACCTCTTACCTAGGAAAAGTGACTTACCCCCATGTAAAACCCTTTCGCACAAAAAACCCACCAATTTTTTTTATCCCAAGTATAAATCTAAACGCGCAATCGCATACACTTAACCACTTTTTACTTAAGAAAACACAGTCCGCAATCAATTTCATATTAATTAACTAACTCTATTATATAAACCCATTTTAGCCCTTTTCCTGTAAATAAATAAAACCCTATATAAAATACCCCAACCCCTTAGTTTTAATAAAAACTGCCCCTTATCCCGATATAACTTCACTTAATTTACCTAACCCTGGTAAAACTTAAGTTAATCCCATATCGGCTTCACTCGACTCCCTAATCCCTCACTAAACCCGGCTCGATCATTCAACCCAATATTAGTCCCTAAACTAATCCCGAACTACCATAATTAAACCGCTAGGCCCCCATCAACTCCCATCATTTCCCCTCTCGCAGCTTTGCCTCTCGACTATCGCTAATCATCCCTCCACCACATCCAATGGTGCACAACAATATTGGTCGCGCTTGATGGATGAAAAATAACCACTCGATAAAGTGGCTTTTTCTGTTGGCCCCCAATGCTACGTGTCAGATAATGTATGGCATCGGGTGACTCCTCCTGAAAGCCACCTGCACCACCAAAGCAGTGCAATGGCCCTCCAAAATTGCTTCCCTCATTTAACTGAAAACCATCAACTGTTCATTCGAAAGTGAAACCCAACAAAATTAGTAATTTTCTCTATAAAAGGCCACGAAGCCCTCTTTCGCCCTTTTTTTCGTGCATTCTCATTGTAAGCTATGTAAACCATTGCTACCACTGTAAACATCAAAACTAACTACAGACTTCCAATTCCGCTCCAAAAGATGTTGTAGATAGCCCAACCAACCTTTCCAGAACCATACCAGGACCACACCAACCACTGCAGCTGCCGTGAAACATGATTTTCAGAGCCAATTTGCCCAATTCTAGGTATTTCACCGTAAATTACCTCTTACCCCTGCAAATTTCAATACCTTTAGTCTGTGCAGTATTTTAAATTAAGAAATTAAGTGATAATACTTCCAATTTATAAACTGCTCACCTAAACCCTCTGAAAAGTCTCAAAACCACTTATAAACCCCCCCAGATCATAATGAAAATCCACAAGAACTAAATTATGGCTTCCCCTATCTCTATGGACGTTAGACCCATTTCTTCTCCACACTTAGACCTGGACCACCTTCCCCTGGTTGACAGGGATTTCAAAATCAAAGAGACAACTGCAATAGAGCTCCCGTTTAAAATCCATTGCTTAAACAAAAATAAATACCTGAACCATACAAATGACATTGGCCTCCAGTAGTCCAATTTACCAAGATACCAGTTCCCCCAGGTTCACAGATTTCCAGAAATTGTTCATATGTGTTATGCATGCTATGTCCCCATCCATAGAGCCATAATGTCTCATGACCAGAAATTTCTTTTCACTATTACAGCTGATTGAATGAATGAAATGCTACAGTTCCAACCAAGGCCAAACCTAACCCCACTCTCAATCGAAGAACTATTGGACCAATATCCCAAGATGAGCCCTTTAAGATTGGCCTAGTTGTTTCAAACCTTCATTAGAGAGTAAAAGGACATCCTTAAGGACCCGCCTCCATATGTAGCAATTATTTTCCCTCAATGGGGCTAGAACATTGTAACCATGATATCCTATATTTTGGGTTACTCTACCAATGAATACATGAATCACTAGTCAACCTCCTGTAATCATATATGACTGTGCTAGTTTCATAGCTGATAGGATGCATGAGCAGTTCACAAGAATGGGAAATGAGAGAGTATTCAAATACTCCTCAGTTCTATACCATCTATTTTTGTATTATCAATCAGATAAGTTTCCCTTTACTCTCCAGAATCTTGACACCAGGGGCCAGGCTAGATCTATCATCTTTTGGACCCCACTTTTCCATAAGTTTAGATCACCTTATACATACTCTGTCTTCATAGACTCTTTTGTGCATCCAATCATGACTATGTTGTTGGGTTGTGTTATATTCTTTCTACGTAGTTAACAGGGGGTTTGAGGGGCACCTGTAACCCCACTTTATGGGGTCTGGGGCAGCGCTCTGGAAAATTTTGGTTTTGGACCCTATGTTAGGTTGGGCGAACCCACCTATGGTTTTGTGCATGATTTTCACACATGTTTTTTAGACGCGATGGTTTTCGGTCCATGGTATTGGATGCTTCGGCATGTATAAATATGTATTATAATATTGAAAGGAACATAATGAAAAATCAAGCTGGTAGTCCCGGTTTTGGGATCCAGGGGAAAATATCTATGTATATGTGTTTTATTTATTCTTCTCTCACATTATTTATTTTCTTTGTTTTAGAATTCATATGCAGGTAATTTTCATACGAGGTTAAAACCTACATTTGGTATGAGAGCAAATTTGGCTTCAAGGGGACACCTTTGTTGCTGAGGGGTTTCGCTTGGGCCTGTGGTAGACCCTGTTCAGTGGGAGATCTGTGAGATCGATTCTGGTGGTGAAAGAAGATGGCAAGTAGTGGAAAGGTAGAGATCGATAAATTTAATGGTTAGATTTTTGAGTTGTGGAAACTCAAGATGGAGGATCTGTTGGTGGATAAAGATCAGTGGATTGTGGTAGATTAAGGTACTAAAACAACGAGAGTGTTTGATGAAGAATGGAAGAAGTTGGATCGGAAGGCAAAGAGAAAAACACGATTGTGTGTCTCAGATTCAATATTTTTGAATGTATCAGGGGAAGCTAGAGCAAAGGCTTTGTGGGACAAGTTAGGGACTTCATACCAATCTAAGTCTCTAGTGAATAAACTGTTCCTGAGGAAAAAGCTTTATAACCTGAGGATGAAAGATGGAGACTCGGTGACAGAGCATCTGAATGCATTTAATACTGTGGTAACTTAGTTAGCATCTGTTGATATTAAAATTTCAGATGAAGATAAGTGCATCAGTTTTTTGTGTTCTCTACCAGATTCGTGGGATAGTCTAGTTATTGCAATAGGTAGCAATGCAATTGCCTTGAAGTTTGATGAAATAGTCTTAGCCTTACTAATGGAGGAGATGAGATGGAAAAATATGGAGAGCCAAAATCGTGATGCCTTGTCTGTACGAGGACGGTCCCAGAATATAAACAAAAATAAGTCATCAAGTGGGAGATCTGAATCTAGAGGGAGATCTAAATCTCCAGGAAAACCTATAAAGGTGGTGTGCTAGAAATGCAGAAAGGAAGGCCACTTCAAAAGGGACTGTAAATCTAAAGCTCCTGACAAAGGAAAGGGATCTAATGAGGCTACTTCTACAGAGGCAAAAGCCACCTCAGATGAAGGTGGGGATGTGTACTTGGCTTCTTCAAGTACACATGTAGATCATGTGGCATGGTTGATTGACTCATGTGCATCTTTTCACTTCACTCCCCATAGAAAGTGGTTCTGTGAGTATGAGAAATATGATGGTGGTGATGTCTTCTTGGGGGATGACAGGAAGGCTAGAATAATTGGTCGTGGAAAGGTAAAGTTGAAGCTACAAGGTGGAAGGGTTAGAACACTTCGGGGTGTTCTGCATATTCCTGCATTAGCCAGAAATCTAATTTCTGTTAGTAAGATGGATGATGCAGGTGTAAAAACAATGTTCAAGAAGGATACCTACAAGATGGTTGGTGGAGCACTGGTATTGATGTGGGGAGTTCAGATTGGAACTCTGTACAAGCTGCAAGGTAGCACTATTGTTGATGGGTGCAACAGTTCCGTGGTTCCCGAAAGTGGAGCAGAAAATCTAGTGGTCTCTGGAGAAAAGACCATGCTGTGGCATCAAAGGCTTGGACATATTGGAGAGAAGGGCCTTCAAGTACTTCATGGTAAAGGTATGAGTAATATCTCTCTGAATTTTGATTTCTATGAAAATTGTGTATAAGGAAGCAGAATCAAGTGATTTTCCCCTCTGGTGGTAAGAGGGCGAAACATATATTAGAGCTTGTGCACAGTGATGTGATTGGACCTGTGAAGGTTCCATCACTGGGTTAGTCTGTGTACTATGTATCATTTATAGATGAATTCTCAAGGAATACATGGATATATTTCCCTAAGAAGAAATCTGAAGTCTTTGATAGGTTTAAAGAATTTAAGGCTCTAGTGGAAAACCATAAAGAGAATAAGATAAAGGTGATGAGGATAGATAATGGTGGAGAGTTTTGTAGTAAGGAATTTGAAGAGTTCTGCAAGAAGTGTGGCATAGCATGGCAGAAGACTACTCCATATACACCTCAGCAAAATGGAGTTGCAGAAAGAATAAACAAGACATTGATGGAAAGGGCAAGAAGTATGCTCAGTGGTGCCAGGTTAGGACAGGAATTCTGGGTAGAGGCGGTGGATACTGCATGTTACCCAGTCAACAGGTCACCTTCATCAACGTTGGAGGATAAGACTCCACAAGAGGTATGGACTGGTAACAAACCCTCTCTTTCACATCTGAGGGTATTTGGATGTGATGGATATGTACATGTTCCAAAGGAGGAAAGAACAAAGTTGGATAGTAAATCTGAAAAGTGCATCTTTATTGGGTATAAGGATGGTTTAAAGGGTTATAAGCTTTGGAAACCAGTAATAAGGAAGGTTATGTATAGCCGAGATGTGGTGTTTAGAGAGGTGAGAGATGTTATTAAACATGAAGTCCAACCAAAGGAACTTGAGAAGATAGAGTTTAAGATAAAGGAGGAAGAATCTGACTCTACAGTAGAGGAGGAATCAGAAGATGAAGAGCCACAAACTCCAACTATGAGAAGATCAGTTCGTGAAAGAAGGTAGCCAGAAAGGTATATTCCATTTGCTTGCTATTCAAATTTTGCTTTGTCTGTTACTGATGATGATCCCAGAACTATGAAGGAAGTAGTGGATTCAAAGGATGGAAAACTCTAGAAAGAGGCCATGGTTGATGAAATGACATCTTTGCACAAAAATGAGGCTTGGGATCTGGTGGAGTTACCGGCTGGAAGGAAACCCATTGGCAGCAAATGGGTGTTCAAAAAGAAGACAAATGTAGAAGGAAAAGTGGAGAAATACAAAGCTCTGTTGGTAGAAAAAGGTTATTCCCAGGTGCCAGGAATTGACTTTGGTGATATTTTTTCTCCTGTTGCCAAGGTAACTTCTGTTAGAATACTTTTATCTGTTGTTGCTGCTTTTATTTTGAGGTAGAATAGATGGATGTGAAGACAACATTTCTCCACGGGGATCTAGAAGAGGAGATCTACATGAAGCAACTTGAAGGCTTTGTGGTGACGGGTAAGCAAGAACTGGTATGTAAGTTAAAGAAGTCTCTATATGGGTTAAAAAAGTCACCAAGGATGTGGTATCAGAAATTTGATACATTTATACGGGGACTTGACTTCACTAGAAGTAAAGAAGATCACTGTGTGTATTTTAAATTAATTGGTGACTGTGTTATTTATCTGGTCTTGTATGTGGATGATATGTTGTTGGTTGGAAATGACAAAGAAGTTATCTAGGATTTGAAGACCCAATTTTCCTCCAAATTCGACATGAAAGATCTTGGTGCTGCAACCTATATTTTGGGCATCGAAATTAAAAGAGATCGAGAAAAGAGGAAGCTCTGGTTAAACCAGAGGAAGTATGTCAAGACAATATTGCAGACGTTTAATATGTAGGATAGTAAACCGGTGAAGGTTCTTATTCTTGTAGGTGTGAGGTTATCTGCTAAATAATGTCCCAAGACACAAGAAAAGGAAGAGGACATGTCCCGTATTCTATATGCAAGTGCAGTAGGTAGCCTGATGTTTGCGATGGTCTGTACTAGACCAGACATTGCACATGCAGTGGGAGTATTGAGCAGGTTTATGTCAAAACCAGGGAAGGAGCACGGACAGCAGTGAAGCGGGTTTTAAGGTATTTGCATGGCACTAGTTATTATGGTTTGTGCTACCAAGGAAGACCAGGATTGGATAGAGTGTTGGATATTCATGGCTTTTTTGATGCAGACTGGGCTGGAGATTTGGATCAGAGAAGATCTACAAGTGGGTATGTGTTTAACCTATTTTGAGGTGCAGTTAGTTGGATGAGTAAGAAACAATCTGTAGTGGCACTGCCAACTACAGAGGCAGAATACATGGGAGCCACTCATGCAAGCAAGGAAGAAGTTTGGTTGCAAAGATTGTGTTCAAGTATGGGGTTAGTACAAGAAGCTATAAGGATAGACTGTGACAGCCAAAGTGCAATTTTATTGGCAAAGAACCCCGCATATCATTCAAAGACAAAGAACATTGCTGTTTAGTATCACTTTGTGAGGGATATGATAGAAGACAAAAAGGTGTTGCTAGTAAAGGTGGACACTTTGAAGAATACTACAGATGCATTAACAAAATCTGTGAACTCTGAGAATTTTTGTTGGTGTAGAGAGACAATGGGCATTTAAGGGCTAGAAAAATGACTAAGCTCTATTGTGGCCCCCTGTGGAAAGAAAACAACGAGTGGGAGAATGTTGGGTTGTGTTGTATTCTTTCCACATAGTTAACAGGGGGTTTGAGGGGGACCTATAACCCCACTTTATGGGGTTCGGGCGAGAACCCCAGAAAATTTTGGTTTTGGACCCTATGTTAGGTTTGGTGGACCCACATATGGTTTTGTGCATGATTTTCGCACATGTTTTTTGGACGCGATGGTTTTCAGTCCATGGTATTGGATGCGATGGTTTTCGGTCCATGGTATTGGATGCTTCAACATCTATAAATATCTATTATAACATTGAAAGGAACATAATGAAAAATTAAGCTGGTAGTCCTAGTTTTGGGATCCAGGGGAAAATATCTATATATATGTGTTTTATGTGTTCTGCTCTCGCATTATTTATTTTTTGTCTTTTAGAATTCATATGCAGGTACTTTCTATATGGGGTTAAAACCTACATGTTCTCACTGGAAATCCTCCACCTAGGATGAGCCCAGAGATAAAGAGAGTCCTCCATCTTTCCAAGAAAACAAAAGTGGGTGATTGGTAACTTTACCAAAGCCACATAGAAATCAAAATATATGGTTGATTGCTTGCACCATATAAGTTGCCAAGATACCTCCCCATGATGTTGATTGCCTTAGAATATTACAGACAGATGATCAATGCAGATGAGGTCAACTTTGTCAATGCCAAGAAGAGGTTCAATTTCAAAATCAAAGACCAGTTAGGTCCCTTCATATGCAATTCCAGAGAGGTAGGGAAATAGATAGACCTGATCCTGCAAATCTTGACACTATAAAGGAGTTTTCTACGAAGATATGACCATTTAGAATTCATTACCAAGAAAAGGAAAAGGGTCAAGCTTGGACCTTTCGTTCACTACTCCATGCCAGAGATAGAGACAACACAAGGGTACATGTAGAAAACACACTGATTGATTTGGAAAAGTAGCTTGAAGAGAGAAATTTTCTGCAGGTGCCAGAAGAGCAAGAAAGGGCCATGAGCACCCTCCAGGTACACAGAATCCTTAGAATGAGGAGAACAATCCAAAAAGAAATAGAGAGGGAGCCTCCACTTCAAGAATGGACACCTCCAATTTGCAGCAGGAAACAAGTCACAACAAGAGGCAAAGGCTTAATCCGGCCTCTGAATAGGAATACACAGAAGTTTCAGCACAGGTGACTAACACAGAGGTAGACAGAAGAAGTCCCACAACTCCATTTGAAGACATATAAGAGCCTTCTACATCATGGACTCAGATGCTGGAAAGGTAACTTAGTGTGGAAGTCTCTTCCTTCATTAGGCCTGTTGACAAAGTTCAGGACATAAAAGAGAGGTATAAGGAAATCAAAATGAGGAATGAGAGGCTTAAAGCCCAAACATATTCCCAATACCACAAGCTCACTCCAACCAATCAAACAATGTTAATGTTGGCCTTCGACATCAAGGAGGGAAAGCTATAGATGTCCTTTATCAAACCTACAGCTCAGCAGCCCAAAACATCATCAGATTGCAAGAGGGTTGACTTTGAAGTGTTGGCAAGGGACATCCATCCCATAGACCAAATAGAACTACACAAATAGGCTAGAGAGATGATATACTCCACCCTAATAGGTAAATACATGGCTTCCCATCAGCTACAAACTCATTGAACAACTTCTCAACACAGTTTCAGTTAGAGAAGGCCTCCTCAAAGGCTAAGGATACGAGGATTAAGTCTTTGGAAGACTTGGTTATTGAGGTGGGACACGATCCCAAGGATATAAAAGCTACTGAGCAGCTGATAAAGAAGAAGAATGATTATATTGTTGCAATGAAGAAGCAATTGAAAATGCCACAGCTACAACATCCTCAAGCACTTGAAGTCATAGAGAACTAAACCAAACATGAAGAGTTAATGGACTTGGTCCTAAAACTCAATGATAAACTTACGGAGATAGAGAAAGAATTGGATAAATTGATCCAATTGAAACAGAATGACATTGCATCAAATTCAAAAAATGTCATCCCTACTATGTCTACAACAGTCCCTTCTACACTAGTAGCTTCACTTGCACCAACAGCTCCACCTGCCACAACATTTCCAGTAATAGCAAAGTCTACAAAAACACCAGATGCATTAGGCGAAAAGGCAGTAGAATTAGTTAGAGCCATGGAAGAGATGTCAATTTAGGCTACAAAAATGAATAGACTAAAGGAAAACGTGGCAAGTTTAGAGGCTGATTATAAACTTGCACAAATTATGCAAAAAGAAGAGCCACAAAAAGCCAACAGAATGAGTGAAAGGGTCAAATCCTTGGAAAGTGACCTAACATTGGAGAAACCCCTTGGGAAAACCAAGGAACTATTATGGGCCAATACCATTGACTCCATCAAAGATGTTTGGCCATCTATTCAAGTTATTTTTGAATAGGAAAAACTAATAAAGATAGCTATAGTATCTATTTAGAAAGTCATGAAGGAATTGGGTGATATGCCAGAGGATGCCAATAGACTCATCCATTTCCTTAACAACAAAAATAGATATGAGCTTGAGGAGCTCAATATAGAAGACAATACTGAAACCATTTTGGAAATAAGGAAGGTCCTTTCCAAAGGAAACCTAATGCTGAACTTAGAAGAAATATGCCATAACATGCAGGTGGCCATTGATAGATTCATGGCCAAATTCCAAATTTTTAGGGAGAAAGGATTGCCTAGTCCAGTGGTCATCAATGACAAACTTATGACACAACTTGACTATGATAATAGACTAAGGTAGTGGGCTAAGTAACATGCTAGCACTTCATCTATAAAAGCACTGCGAATAGTCAAAGTTTTGTATAACGCCTTTGGAAACTTGTTTTTTCTCCAGCATGAGATTAAACATTTATTCATCAAAAACCCTAATTTTACCAAGTATACCAAGGATGATGAGATATATAGGAGGATGATGAATGTCAAATTACCTGATGTAGAATGGTGGGAGATAATGACTGATTTACTGCGAGAAATTTACAACAAAAAGTTACTACACAGTAAAAATAGAACATCCAGATAAGACATATGAAAACAAGACAACAGGGTCAAAGAGTATCAGGTGAAAGATAAAAGTAAAAAATATGCCAGTGTAAGAGACCACAACTGCAAGACAGTATAAAGGGCTACAATCCAACCATAAAAGCCAATGGTGCCACATAAAAAGCGATAGCATGAAACAATTCAATAGTTGTCTCTATCTTCTTCCATGAAGATATTTGTATTTCCTAGAATAAATCTCAAGTTTGTTTTGAAATATTTTGTAATAATTTTTGTATAAATACTTCACCATTTGAAGTATGTAGAGGTGGATTCTTAGACATTTCTATCGACCTTTTTTATCAAAGACTGTAATCTATTGTATCACTTCTTGGACCAACAAGTTGGATTAATGAATAAAGACAAGACATTTCACTGGATTCATGTGTAGAGCGAAAGTGCAGACAAGTATTTTCTCGTGTGTTGTTATTTTTCTTTAAAAGTTTTCCACAATCTTTAATGTATCTGAAATATGAATGCTATAATATGGAATGATATCTCAGAATTTTCTTCATTGCACTCTTTTTTAACTATTATGCATTTTAATGTTCTCTACTAATTATCTAAGTTAAGGAATTCTTGATTGCTCCTTAGTCTATGTAGTTTCCATCTATCTATAGTAAAGTACTATTAATTGCCCTTCGCTCATGGTTAACCTATGTTCCTCATCTTAATCTCGTTTTGAGAATTCTTAGGTGCTCTCTCACCCTAGTTACGACCATTTCATCCATTCAGCCCAAAGACCTGCAATTACCTTGCTAGCTTTCCCTTTGAACACTCCCTTTAGTGAGTTAATTCCAGTTTGTTGCCCTCCTTTGACTCCATAGCCCAATGGTCTAGAGACATCAGTTTGTCCATCTGTTTTAATTATTCCACCATCCATCATTCAATACAAATCGAAACCCCCTGAACCTTCAGAGCTAGCCTAAAATCCCGGCAAATAAAGCTAAATCATATAGAGAGAGCCATCTCTAATTCATAGGTTGGCTAGAGCCTATACTTAAAAGATTGGTTTGTGGTTACCTCGATCCTTCCCTTCTTATGAAAACTTCTATGGAAACGTTTTGAGTGATAACATAGTGGCAATCATACTGGGGAATTCGAATCCTTAGTCT
This sequence comes from Pinus tabuliformis, assembly GCA_031772625.1. Lineage (NCBI taxonomy): Eukaryota > Viridiplantae > Streptophyta > Pinopsida > Pinales > Pinaceae > Pinus > Pinus tabuliformis. The sequence continues at coordinate 133,470,743 of CM062815.1, forward strand.
TAATAAAGCTTTAAGAAAATCCTAATTTTTTATTTTAAGCCTCTTAAAGTCATTTGTTAGAAGTTATTTCAAAAAATATCACAAAAACAATTAAAAAGTTTGAAATTCTCACTTCTAGGAAGATTCATTTTGCTAGGGCTAATCCAGACCCAAATCCTGCCCCAGTATTTTGATAATCCCAACCTGATTTCAAGAAAATCCAAAAACGAAGAAAGTTCAGTTAATCAGACACCTGTAGTTAAAGCTAATTCATGCCCTGATGAATGATTATTTCTAGAAGAACTTGAATTTTATGAGTAATTTGATCTTTCGTTATCTAGAACAAAATCTAAAAGTGCACTCAGTGAAACTATTCTAGATCCTTAATTCGTTGTAGACCTTGAAGTTAAACAGGCCAACAAAGCCATCGATGAGTACATTCTAAAATCTCCACAAACATCTATTAATACTTCCACATCCCCTGATCTTTCTGAATGATCTTCCATTACTTTAAATTCACCATTCTTCCCCTCAACTTCATCAATAATACCTTTCGAAGTCCACTCTTCACCACCATTTTTACCTACTCTTCCTCACCAACTTATCATATCCCATTCACCACCTACTAATCCCGGTTCTTCATCCACTCTTCATCCACATCTTAACCCCTCCCAGCCTACAGCCATGACAAACATATATGCTCCTCTTGTTTTACCTACCCCACTTGGTGTTATGCCAGCAGACTGACATAGCAAAATCACTCAATTTGATGGCACAGGACATTACACTGCACAACACCATGTCAATAAGATGACAGATTACTTTGAACTACATGAAATTGATATTGTGGATGTTCAAATGAGACTATTTGGTCAGACTTTAGCTGGTGATGTTAGGAAATGGTTTAGAGCATTGCGTGGTAATAGTATTGATAGTTTAGAAGTATTCCATCAGAAATTTTAGAACAAATGGGAAAAGAAGAAGAATCCCCTACAAATACTTTCATAATATGAAAATATTAGAAGGGGACCTCATGAAGCTATTCAATATTACTACACTTGACTCAACAGTATATATAATGCCATCCCAATTAATCTTAGACCCCCACCTGACTTAGCCTTAATAAAGTTCCTTGATGGTTTTGACATAGATATGGCATTCCAACTTAGGGAAAGAAACCCCCCAACATTAGAAGAAATGCAAAGTGTAGTTGTTAGTGTTGAAGCTAATTTTTTAGCCAAAAGAGCTAGAGTTAGGAATGAAAAGAGAGGAACTGCTAAAGATGCAGCTTCACCATCTGACATCAAAATAGATAGCTTAGCCAAAAGTATGAAAAGACTAGTGGATAGAATAGATAGCATAAAAAGGAAACCCCATTGGGATAACCAACAAGCACCTACAGTTAGAAACCTAAACTTTAGAAAAAACCAAAATCAAAACATTGGGAAAAATGGACCACATTAGAACATTAGGCCTCCTTTTCAAGAAAATTATGCAGAAATATCCCATCCTGAAGATCCAGAACAAGACAAACAGATCAATTTAATAGGATTAGATGATGAGGATACTGTTTTTCTAACCCAATATGAGCAAGAACTACATATGTTGCAGGAATTACAAATCCAGTCTGGAGAGTCATTTGATTATAAATAAGGATATGATTTTTCCATCTTTGAAGTGCATAAATAGTATAACCTAAGAAGCAGAAAGAACACTGATGTCCCTGACCAAACCAAGAAAACATTGAAAAATCAACCTAAGAAAATAAAATAATCCCCTGTTTCAAAGATCCTCCCAATTCTCCCTAGGTAGAACCCAAATCCTTCGGGTCCCACCATTGTAGATATAACCTCTAATCAACCTTCTGCTAATCAGCCATCCACCTCAATTCCACCTAAGGAACAATCGGAAAAAACTCAAAACACCAGATTTGAAAATCCACATAAGGAGATCCCTAATAAAGGAAAGGAAGATAAGTCTACTCAGATTCCTGCTTCAAAAATTCAAAACCTTCAAACAGAAAAAGTTTCTTCACCATTCAATATGGGAGCAGAAATAGCAAAACTTAAGATTTCAGTTCCTTTAACAGAACTGATCAAGAATGAAACTTACAAATCACAGATAAACGAGACCTTAAACATTGCTGAAAATGAGGATTCTGTAAATTTGTTTGATGACCAACCAAAACTCATATTTGGTCCAGATGTTAATGGCAAACCACTAGAAGGAGGAGTACCACCTTTCTACATTAGCCTTATATCCATGATAAAATTCTACATAATGAAATGTTGGATTCTGGGGCCTCTCACAACTTAATGCCCAAATCAATGATGGAGAAATTAAACCTAGACATGAAAAGGCCTTACAAGGACTTATTCTCTTTGACTCAAGTCAATTAAAGTGTCTAGGATTGATCAAAGATTTGTGTTTTACTTTAGTCCAATATCCTGCCAAAAGCATCCTTGTGGATATTCTAGTTGCTGACATCCCACCAAAGTATGGAATTCTATTATCCAGATCATGGGGAGCCAAACTTCAAGTATCCTTACAACTAGATATGTCATATGCAACAATCCTTGTTTTTGGACAACCTAAGAAACTGTATCGAGAAACCTTAATGAAATACATGGTAAGTAGCCAAGATCAGCTTCAAAACTTTCCCATCTACTCCATACATTCAGACATTGATTCTTTTATTCTGTATAATGTTGATCACACACAAGAAACTATCTTATATAGTATTGATACATAACCAAAAGAAATTGAAGTTTCTACACAAATTGAAACTAACCAAACTTCAGAATTTTTCAATGAACAAAGTGACCAAATTGTTGTAAATGATGAAAATTTTGTTGCACCAGATAGTGAAAATTATGTGCATGAGATATTATGGCATATTGAATTGGATGGGTCAGTAAATAAGTTTGGAGCAGGAGCAGTAGCGTGGAAATATAATTTGGAGAATAATCACTCAGAAGGCCATGCATACAGACTAAATTTTAAATGTAATAACAATATGGTCGAGTATGAAGCATTAATTTTAGGTCTTAAATTAGTTAGGAATCTAGGAGCTAAAAGAGATTCTGTCATGGGAGACTTTGAACTAGTTATAAAACATATTGACGTTGTATATATGAAAAACGACCCTATATTAAGTTGTTATAGAGGAGCTATTGTAGAAATACTTAATACCTTCCTAGAAACAAAGCTTGCAGTAATCCCTAGAAAACACTATATGCAATTCCATAGTTTAGCAATGTTTGCCAGCACTTGCAAGTTACCCTTCCAACCTAACCATCAGTACACTACTGAAGTTAGGCCTAGAATTGGCAAGTATTTTCTAATGATAAACAGATAAATAACTTTTTAAATTTAGAAGAAGAGTTTTCAAATCACAACATAGATACTGATACATCCATAGATCCTGACTCTAAGGATGAGTTAGAAATTAATGAGGTAGAAGGTGATGAACTAGATAGATTTAACTGAACTAAATTTACTAACTCAGATGTAGATAACATAGAGAAAATTGAGATTGATGAAATAATAAGTGAAGAAACCAAAGTAATTAATCTCAAGGATAACTTCTTACCAAATGGATTAACCCCTCTCGAAGATTTATTTGATTAAAATGATGTTCCTAGGAAACCTAAAATGGAACCAGTAAGGTCTGACATAGAAGAATGTAATATAGGCACCAGTGAAAATCCTAAACTGATCAAACTTTCAAAATCATTACCTCCCACTAAAAAAGTAAAATACATTGAGTTGTTGAAATAATTTCAGGATGTTTTTTCTTGGAGTTATGAGGACCTCAAATCCTATGACACCAACATCATCCAACACACAATCCCCATTAATGAAAATCAAAAGCATTTCAGACAAAAACTTAGAAGGATCAATACTATCTTATTACCTTTAATTTAAAAATAAATTCATAGGATGTATGATGCCAAAATAATTGCACCAATCAGGTTTTTTGGTTAGGTCTCAAACTTAGTGCCATCTAGGAAGAAAACTGGTGAGATCAAACTCTGTGTGGATCTCAAAAACCTCAACAAAGTGTCACTAAAACACAATTACCCTCTTTCCAAGATGGATCACATTTTACAAAGGTTAGTTGGATCAACCAAAATCTCATTATTGGATGGGTTTTCTGGTTACAATCAAATTTTGGTTCATCCATATGACCAACCCAAGATTGCCTTCACTACTCCTTGGGGCACATTTATGTATGTGAAAATTCATTTTCGGCTAATGAATGTAGGAGCCACTTTCCAGAGGGCTATGGATATAGCCTTTGCAAAATAAATTCATGATTTTCTTGTGATATACCTAGATGACATCACTATTTTTTCAAAAACTGATAATCAACATTTGGATCATCTATAACAAGTTTTTATTAAATGCAGGAAGTATGGAATTTCTTTTAACCCCAAGAAGTCTTTGTTTGGGTTAGAAGAAGGAAATTTTTTATGTCACATAATCTCAAAATATGGCATAAGAATAAACCCTACAATAATAGAAGCCATCTTTTAAATACAACACCCAAGGAACATTAGAGAATTACAAGCTTTTTTAGGAAAAACAACTTTCCTAGAAAATTTATATCTAATCTAGCAGAATTAATTAGATTACTTAACAATATGATGAAAAACGGTTCGACCATAAACTAGACTATTGAGCCTAAAAAATCCTATGAAGACATTAAACTGGCCTTAACTAAAACACCTGTGTTAATCAGTCCAAATTTGACAGAGATTTCAACTTATTTTACTTTGCTTTTGAGCACACAATAGCTGTAGTTGTATTGCAGAAAAATGACCAGGGCTATGAACAACCTATTGCTTTCTTTAGCAAAGCCCTGAGAGATGCCCCCTTAAAATACCTATTGCTTTCTTTAGAAAAGCCCTGAGAGATGCCCCCTTAAAATAAAATATAATGGAAAAGCAAGCATTGGCTTTAGTCAAAGCCATTAAGGATTTCAAGATATACATATTATATTCTCATATAGTAGCCTACGTTCCAAATTCAGTAGTCAAAGACATCCTAACTCAGGAAGGCCCATATGGAAAGAGGGGAAATTGGATTGCTACTATTTTAGATTATGATATAGAAATCAAACCTACTAAGTTAATCAAAGGCCAAGGTTTAGCCAAGCTCATGGCTGATTCTAACTGTCAAGCCTTGGATATAAATTTTATTGCAACAATAGATGATGAAGAGGAGATGGTGACTCCACTAATCAGACATGCCTTTATTGAATCACCTTGGTATGCTGATATTATTTATGTTTTACAGAACTTACAATCTCCTCTTGAACTATCTAGAACTAAAATCAAGTTTTTAAAGATGAAATCCTTCAAATTTTGTATATTAGATAATGCTTTGTTTTGGAGAGATCATGAAGGTATTCTTATTAATTGCTTATTAAAATATGAATCTGACAGAGTATTGCAAGAGTTTCATGTAGGGGATTGTGGAGGACACCTTTAGTGGAAGACCACTGTAGATACAATACTTAGACCTAGTTTTTACTAGCCTACCTTGTTTTCTGATGTCAAGAAATATGTGACCTCCTATCACAAATGTCAATTTTTTGAGGGAAAGAAAAGATTTTACCTTTACCCCTCAAACGAATCTCTGATGAAATACCTTTTCAACAATGGGGTTAAGACTTCATTGGTGAAATTCACCCACCCTCCTTTGCCCAACACAAATGGATCCTCACAGCCACAAACTATTTCACGAAATGGATAGAGGCCACACGTTCAAGGCAAGCCATAGACACTGTTATCATAACCTTCCTTGAAACCAATATTCTATAAAGATTTTGGATGTCCAATTAAGCTCATTATTGATATTGTAGTAGCCTTTAAATCCAAAAGAATGATAGATTTCTGCAATAAATAGCATATCACCCTGGGTCATTCTAGAACCTATTACCCTCAAGGAAATAGACTGGCAGAATCCTCAAACAAAATCCTGGTAAACATAATCAAGAAGTTACTAGAGGATAATAAGAAAACTTGGAATAAGAAGCTAGTCAATGCCTTATGGGTAGATAGATTGACCACTAAGAAATCAATTGGTACTTCTCCCTATCAGCTAGTTTATGGGATGGAAGTTGTTTTCCCATCCTCTTTGGGAATACCAGTAATGAAGATGCTACAAGAATTGCAGGTTGAACCCAATAGTATCCAAAGGAGAATCAACCAAACTAATAATCTTCAACAAACCCGAGAAGAGGTCTACATCAGGTCTCAAGTTGTGCAGCAAAGGGTTAAAAATGTTTTTGATGAAAGAACCAAGGCTGAAGATTTCTACCTTGGGGAAAAGGTGCTTAAGTTGGATTCAAGGAGGGAAGACAAAGGTAAACATGGGAAATTTGATTTCCTATGGAAAGGCCCATATGTCATTTATGCTTTCACTGGTAATAATGATTTCTTCCTGAGAGAACTTGATGGTACAAAAGCAGAAGGTGGGCCAGTGAATGGTCGAATGCTAAAACATTACTTTGAGCCTAGGTACTAATTTTTCATTTCCCATTTGTAAATATTCTATTTTCAAAAGTATAGGTTGGATTGGATGGTGATTTTTGAAGTTGAAGACTGAAGAGAAGGCCCTAATATTTAAGGATTGGTTTTCATAAGTATCAATAATGCAGAGGCATAGAGGAAAATTTTGCAAGGTAACATTAAGAACAATTCAGAGGTCACTAATCTTGAAAGTTCTTGACATTTCACTAGAAAATTCCATCCCCAAGTGGAGCCACTGCTAGGTTCATATACCAATAACAGTCATAATTTTGAATGACTAAGGTTAAGCCTTGTAATATTGTACATACCTTTTCTTTCTACAAATGTTTTCCATATTAAAAAATTAAAAAATGTAAAGAGGGTATGTCTTAAAAGAATAATCAAAGGACAAAAGAATAAGAAAAGGTCAAAAAAGAGAGATATATGAGCCCCAAAAGACAAAAAAATACCATGAAAGTGTGCAAGTCAAAATGCCACTGCTATTTACTTTTATGCATAATAATGATTGTGTGTAGCTTGTTACTCATGCCACAATCCATGGTAATCAAACTGTTTAATCTTGATTATACCATGCTTTGAATTTTATGTTTATAGTTAGTGAATAAAATCTAACCAAACAGTGTAATCTTGGCAGATCATTAGATAGGTAGAGTAAATAAAAGGAGCTCATCAGTTTAATCTAAGCCCTTGGATGTTATAAGGTTAGAATTAGATAGTTTACTTTGTAAAAGAAAAGAAAAGATTGATAAGGGTTTGCTAGCCTAAATGCACCCAAATAAAATGGAGAAAAACTGGTAGGATGAGTAAATGGTTAAGTAGTAGAAAGGTTGCATAAATATCATGAGATTACACAAAAGCACTTATTTCATTGTTTTAAATGCATCTTTCAAATGAGAATAAGCAGTAAACAAAGCAAAGGCAATGGTTCACAATATGGTTTATTTAACATCCCTTTATTCATTTCACCCCTTTACTTCACTAATTTCCCATAAATAAGTTCTAGTACTTAAATCCTACAAGTAAAAAAGGCTCAGAGAATTTCTCTGACTTTTGGAGGGATTGGACCCTTAGCTTAATGACTTAGGGGGACCCTTTTATCCTAAGTATAAATCTAAATGCACAATTGCATACACTTAACCCCTTTTTACTTAAGAAAACCCACTCCGCCATCACTTTCATATTAATTAACTAACTCTATTATATAAACCCATTTTAACCCTTTTATTGTAAATAAATAAAACCCTATATAAAACACCCCAACTCCCTAGTTTTAATAAAAACTAATATAAACTGCCCCTTTTCCCGATATGACTTCACTTAATTTACCTAACCCCGGTAAAACTTAAGTTAATCTCGTGTCGGCTTCACCCGACTCCCTAATCCCTCACTAAACCTGGCCCGATCATTCAACCTAGGATTAGTCCCTAAACTAACCCTGAACTGCCATAATTAAACTCCCGGCCCCCCATCAACTCCGATCATTTCCCCCCATGCAGCTTTTCCTCCCAACTACCATTGATAGTCCCTCCTCCACATCCAATGATGCACAACCATATCGGTCGCGCCTGATGGATGAACAATAACCACCTGATAAAGTGGTTTTTCTCCTAGCACCCGATGCTATGTGTTAGACAATGTATGGCACTGGGTGACTCCTCTAGAAAATTGCCCGCACCACCAAATTGGTGTGATGGCCCTCCAAAAGCACTTCTCCCATTTAACAAAAAACCGTCAATTGTTCATCTGAAAGTGAAACCCACCAAAATTAGTCATTTTCTCTATAAAAGGCCATGAAGCCCTCTTTTGCCCTTTTTTCCACAAAGTCTCATTGTAAGTTGTGTAAACCATTGTTGCCAATGTAAACGTTGAAATTACCAACAAACTTCCAATTGCACCCCAGAAGACGCTGAAGACAACGAAATCAACCTTTTCATAACCATACCAGGACCACACCAACCACTGCAGTTACCGTGAAACACCATTTTTAGAGCCAATTTTTCTGATTCCAGGTATTTCACTGCAAATTACCTCTTACCCCTGCAAATATCAAGACCTTTAGTCTGTCGAGTATTTTAAATTAAGAAATTAAGTGATAATACTGCAAATTTATAAACTGCTTACCTAAACACTATGAAAAGTCCCAAAACCACTAATAAACCCCGCTAGAGCATAATTCAAATCCATAAGAATTGAATTATGGCTGCCCTTGTCTCTATGGATGTTAGACCCATTACTACTCCACACTTAGACCTAGACCACCTTCCCCTAGCTGACAGGGATTTCCAAATCAAAGACACAACTGCAATAGAGCTCCTGCTTAAAATCCATTACTTAAGCAAAGATAGATACCTGAACCATACATATGATATTGGCCTCTAGGAGTCCAATTTACCCAAATACCAGTTCCCCCAGGTTCACACTTTTCCATAAATTTTTCATATGTGTTATGCATGTTACGTCCCCAGCCATAGAGCCATAATGTCTCATGACTAGAAAGTTATTTTCACTATCAGAACTAAGTCAATTAGTGAAATGCTACAGTTCTAACCAAGGCCAAACCTAACCCCACTCTCAATTGAAGACCTATTGGACTAGTATCCAAAGCTGAGCCCTTCAAGATTGGCCTCGTTGTTTCAAACCTTCATTAGAAAGGAAAAGCACATCCCTAAGGACCCCCCTCCATATGTAGCAAATATTTTCTCTCAATGGGGCCAAAACATTGTAACCATGACATCCTATGTTTTGGGTTACTCTACCAGTGAATACATGAATCACTAGTCAACCTCCTGGGCAACCTCCTGCAATCATATATGACTTTGCCAGTTTCATAGCTAATAGGATGCATGAGAAGTTCACAAGAATGGGAAATGAGAGAGTATTCAAATACTACTGAATTCTATACCATCTATTTTTGTATTATCAATCAGATAAGTTTCCCTTTACTCTCCAGAAGCTTGACACCAAGGGCCAACCCAGATCTGTCATGTTTTGGACCCCACTTTTCCATGAGTTTAGATCACCTTATACATACTCTGACTTGATAGACTCTTTTGTGCATCCAACCATGACTATGCTCACTGGGAATCCTCCACCTAGGATAAGCCCATAGATAAAGAGGTTCCTCTAGCTTTCCAAGCAAACCAAAGTGGGTGATTGTTACCTTTACCGAAACCACAAAAAAATCAGAATATATGATTGCCTACTTGCACCATATAAGTTGCCAAGATACCTCCCCATGAGGTTGTTTGCCTTAGAATATTACAGACAGGTCGTCAATACAGATGAGGTCAACTTTGTCAATGCCAAGAAGAAGGTCAATTTCAAAATCAAAGACCAGTTAAGTCCCTTCATATGCAATTACAGAGAGGCGGGGAAAGAGGCAGACCTGATCCTCCAGAGCTTGAAACTCCAAAGGAGTTTTGTATGGAGATATGACCCTTTAGAATTCATTACCAAGAAAAGGAAAAAGGTCAAGCTTGGACCTTTTGTTCAGTACCCCATACCATAGATAGAGGCATATGCAAATCAAACAAAATGGGTAGAAAATACTTTAGTAGACAGAGACGGCACACGGGTAGATGTAGAAAACACTCTGATTGATTTGGAAAATTAGCTTGGTGAGATCACTTTTCTGCAGGTACTAGAAGAGAAAGAAAGAGCCACGAGCACCCCTCTAGTTACACAGACTCCTCAGAATGAGGAGAAGAATCCAAAAAGAAATAGAGATGGAGCTTCCACTTCAGGAATGGTCACCTATAATTTGCAGTAGGAATTAAGTCACAACAAGAGGCAAAGGCTTAATCCAGCCTCTAAACAGGAATACACAGAAGGATCAACACATGTGACTAACATAGAGGTAGACAAAAGAAGGCCCACAACTCTATTTGAAGACTTACAATAGCCTTCCACATCATAGACTCAGATGTTGGAAAGGAAGCTTAGTGTGGAAATGTCCTCCTTCAGTAGGCCTATTGACAAAGATCAGGACATAAAATACAGGTATAAGGAAATCAAAACGAGGAATGAGAGGTTTAGAGCCCAAAAATATGCCTAATACCTAAAGTTCACTCCCACAAATAAAACAAGGCTAATGTCAGCCTTCGACATCAAGGAGGGATAGCTACAGATGTCCTTTATCAAACCTATTGCTCAGCAACCCAAAACATCATCAGATTACAAGAGGGTTGACTATGAAGTGTTGGCAAGGGACATCCATCCCATAGACCAAATAGAACTACACAAACAGGATGGAGAGATGATATACCCCACCGTAACAGGTAAAGCCATAGCTGCCCATCAGCTACAAAACTGATTAAACAACTTTTCATCAAAATTTCAGTTAGAGAAGGCCTCCTCAAAGGCGAAGGATACGAGGATTAAGTCTTTGGAAGGCTTGGTTATTGAGCTGGGACACGGTCCCAAGGATATAAAATCTACTAAGAAATTGATAAAGAAGAAGAATGATGATATTTCTGCACTAAATAAGCAATTGAAAAAACAACAATTGCAACATCCTCAAGCACTTGAAGTCATGGAGAACCAAACCAAACATGAAGAGTTGATGGACTTGGCCCTAAAACTCAATGATCAACTCAGAGAGATAGAGAAAGAATTGGATAAATTGATCCAATTAACACAGACTAACATTGCATCAACTTCGATAAATGTCATCCCTACTGTGTTTATAGCAGTCCCTTCTACACTGGCAACTTCACTTACACTAACAGCTCCACCTACTACAACATTGCCAGTAATAGGAATGTCTACAAGAACACCAGCTGCATCAGGCGAAAAGGTAGTAGAATTAGTTAGAGACATGGAAGAGATGTCAATTCAGGCTACAAAAATGAATAGACTAAAGGAAAAGGTGGCAATTTTAGGGACTGATTATAAACTTGCACAAATTATGCAAAAAGAAGAGGCACATGAAGCCAATAGAATGAGTGAAAGGGTCAAATCCTTGGAAATTGACCTAACATTGGAGAAACACCTTGGGAAAACCAAGGAACTGTTATGGGCCAATATCATTGACTCCATCAAGGATATTTGGCCATCTATCCAAGTTATTTTTGAATAGATAGAACTAATAAAGATAGCTACAATATCTATTCAGAAAGTCAAGGAGGAATTGGGTGATATGCCAGAGGATGCCAATAGGCTGATCCACTTCCTTAACAGCAAAAATGGATATGAGCTTCAGGAGCTCAATATAGAAGACAAGACTGAAACCATTTTGGAAATAAGGAAGGTCCTTTCCAAAAGAAATGTGATGTTGAACTTAGAAGAAAAGTGCCATAACATGCAGGTGGCCATTGATAGATTCATGACCGAATTCCAAATTTTTAGGGAGAAAGGATTGCCTAGTCCATTGGTCATCAATGACAAAATTATGACACAACTTGACTATGATAATAGACTAAGTCATTTGGCTAAGGAACATGCTAGCACTTCATCTATAAAAGCACTGCCAACAGGCAAAGTTTTGTATAACACCTTCGAAAACTTGTTTTTTCTCCAACATGAGATTAAACACTTATTCATCAAAAAGCCCAATTTTACCAAGTATACCAAGGCTGATGAGATGTAAAGGAGGATGATGAATGTCAAATTACCTGATGCAGAATGGTGGGAGAAAATGACTGATTTACTGTGAGAAATTTACAGCAAAAAGTTACTACACAGTAAAAATAGAACAACTAGATAAAATAGTTGAAATCCGGACAGCAGGGTCAAAGAGTATCAGGGTTAAAGAGTATCAGGTGGAAGATAAAAGTCAAAAATATGCCAATGTAAGAGATCACAACTGCAAGCCAGCATAAAGGGCTACAAATGAAACCATAAAAGCCAATAGTACCACATAAAAAGGGACAGCATGAAACAGTTCAATAACTGTCTCTATCTTCTTGCAAGAAGATATTTGTATTTCCTAGAATAAATTTGAAGTTTGTTTTGAGATATTTTGTAATAATTTTTGTAGAAATACTTCACCATTTGAAGTATGTAGAGGTGGATTCTTAGACATTTCTATAGAAATTTTTGATCAAATATTGTAAGCTATTGTATCACTGCTTGGACCAGCAAGCTGGATTAATGAATAAAGACAAGACATTTCACCAGATTCATGTGTAGAGCGAAAGCGCAGACAAGTATTTTCTTGTGTTTTGTTATTTTTCTTTAAAAGTTTTCCACAATCTTTAATGTATCTGAAATATGAATGCTATAATATGGAATGATATCTCAAAATTTTCTTCATTTCACTCTTTATTAACTATTATGCATTTTAATGTTCTCTACTAATTATCTAAGTTAAGGAATTCTTGATTGCTCCTTAGTATAGGTAGTTTCGCTCTGATCTATAGTAAAGGATTCTTAATTGCCCTTTTCTCATGATTAACCTTTGTTCCTAATCTTAATCCCAGTCTGAGAATTCTTAGGCGCTCTCTCACCCTGGTTAAGATCATTTCATCCATTCGGCCCAAAGACCTGCACTTTACTCTGCTATCTTGCCCTTTCAACACTCCCTTTAGTGAGTTAATTCCAGTTTTGCTGCCCTCCTCTGAATCCATAGCCCAATGGTCCAAAGACATTAGTCTATCTATCTGTTTTAAGGATTCCACCATCCAACATTCAATACAAATCAAAACCCCCTAAACCTTCAGAACTAGCCTAAAATCCCAACAAATAAAGCTAAATCATATAGAGAGAGCCGTCTCTGAGTCATAGGTTGGCTAGAGCCTATACTTAAAAGATTGGTTTGTGGTTACGCCGGTCTTTTCCTTCTTATGAACGCTTCTAGGGAAAAGTTATGAGTGATAACATAATCCATGGTTTTAGAGCTTTTCATGTTTTTGTGGAGCTTATCTAGCTCTTTCCTTAATGAGACAATTGATGCTTCAATCTTTTCACAATTTCTTTCTTTTCATTTAGTTGATTTTTCAACACTTCTACTCCTTTTTCTTCCTCTTTCATTCTTTATGAAGATGATTTCCTTGGATAGTCTCATGTTCTTCTTCCTAAGGTTATCAATTTATTCCATTGCACTGATAAGTTTTGTTTCAAGATCCACTATGACTTCAAAACTTTCTACTTTTCTTTTTCTTTTTGCTTATTTTATTTGTCTATGTTCGATTCATCATTGGTGGCTAAATATAGGATATATCTTCTATCATCACCAAAATCATAATCTTCTTCTTTAGAAATTTCATTATGCTCTTTGGAATAGAAAACTTCCCCTCGAAGACCTTTTTCAGGGTTCTTCTTCATCATTACTATCTTCCATGTTAGGACACTTAGGAGTATAATTTCATATATTAAAACATATGATAGGTAACTTACCTTTCAATTTCGAATTTGGCTTTCATTTTTTGATAGGTTGAGTCATTTTTATTTTAGATTCGTCATTGGGACAACCACCAAACTTGCAGTTTCTTGATTTCTTAAATGATTGAGATGTTTCTTCCTTATGTTATGGCTTTATCATCCTCATTTTGTATTCCATGCTAATGTTTTGAATCTCGTCCATTTCTATATTCTCAAAATCCTTTAATTCTTCTATGGCAGATACCCTGACATCAAAATGCAGAGGAATAGACCTCAAAGATTTTTGAACAACTATTGTTTCTTTAACCTCTTCACCAAATCATTTGAGATAATTAACCACTTCATCTACTTAAAGAAAATAAGTAGCAACATCTTCTTCATCATTCATTTTCAGGTTTTCAAATTCTCTAGAAGGTATAAAGAATTTCCTTCTTTACTTTCTAATCTCCTTCATAGGTGATTATAAGCTTGTCACACGTCTCTTTAGCTGATTCACACTATATAACTTTAACACATTTTGAATATTACAAGCCACTTAAAATGGATTTCATAAATTTTCATCATGTTGATCAACTGGAGGAGAGTATAGGACCTTATATCCATCCATAATAGTTTAAAAAACTTTATCATCAAGAGGCATCAAGGGTCTTCTTATTCTTATCTCCCATAAGATAATATTTGTTACATCAAGTATAGAATTTTCATTTATGCTTATGGATATTGGACATGCCCCCTTGTAATTTCTTCTTCCAGTTATTATACTATTCTTGAAGAAGCCTACTCTAAAACCAATTGTTGGAAATAGTGATAGGGGTGAATCAATATTTCATTACTTTTGAAAATTTTTCACTTAGTTTATCTTGAAACTAAATTCACATCATATAATTAATCATCCACAACATATGAACATAGAGATTAAAGTGCAAATCATAATTTCAAGAATAAATATTTGAAAAAAAATATTTAATTTATTACAATCTCTTATGAGGACACCAATCCCTTGTAAGCACCAACTTACAAAAATTGTTAGCTCCAACCTATCAAGAAGATGATGATAACAATCCTTAGTAAGAAAAAAATTACAATAATTGCAAGTTCCAGTTTAAACTCAACCTTCAATACACCAAAACTTGGAATTCAAATGAGGAATGAACTTAGCCTTTGAGACACTAGTACTTGGCCTTCAAATGAAACCTGAACTAGACCCTTCAAATTGTATAACTTGGTGCTGAAACTTTTCCTTCAAACAAAAAAACTCATCCTCTGAAGCTTGCCCTTCAAATAGAAGTACTCATCCATGAAACTCAATCTTAACAATGGTAGAACTTGGATCTCAAATAAAAATTGAAAATTGTCCTTAATACAAGCCTGAAACTTGGCATGTATAGTGGAATAATTCTTCCCTTAAATAATGTCTAAATCTTTTCCTTATCCTCAGAAAAACTCATCCTACTCGGCTTCCAAAGACGCCTATACTTGACCCTTCAAAATATACCTCCAAAAAAATAGAAACCCTTCCTAAGAACAATTCCAATGAACCTTCAAAAGATGTGCCAAAACCTTTCCACAGAAAGTTGATTCAACTCATCTTCACTTTACCTATTCTTAGTTCATTAGGTATGAACAGTTGGCATGATCCTTCACTCTCCTAAACAAAAAACCAAATTCTTAAGTTGAGTGGTTATAAATTTTCCTTCTCATAGCTATTTATAGTGAATTTGTGTGGTAGGTTGGGGTCAACTTGTCCATTGGATAGGCCAACTAGTGCACATAACATAATGTATAGTGAATATTCAAAAATTGATTTCTCCTAAACCATGAGGAGTTAGAGGGCATGCATAAATCATTAGAAAGGTCTTGGAATAATATTTCCAACCATAAATCCTATGCTCCCATTTGACCTATATAATTGGAGTACAAATGCATTCAAATATAATATATTCAAATGCTGCCTATTTGTACTTTGGTTGAGCCATCTTGAAAAAATATTTCATATATCCTCATTCCTATGGAATTAGAGGGAGTGTCATATAGCATTGGAAAGTTCTTGGAATATTTTATTTGACTATGTCATTTTCTCTTTCATTTAGACAACTTTTGAAATAAATAACAACCATTTTAATTAACCTATTAAGATTTTCGATGAATTTATACTAATGTAGAAAAAAATTTAAACATTGCGAAAAATATTAGGATTTAAGATGAATATACACTAATGTATATTTTTTTAAATATCAGGAAAGGAGCACCCGATGTGATGTTCTCAAGGGTTGAGATATTCCTAGACCAATTTGTAGAAATGATTGCATATCAAAATACAACAAAGGCATCAAAAGAATATATGATCACACAAAAAGGTAGTTGGTGACAAGAAGCATGGACTATTAGGTAAGTATTGGGAATTTGCAGAAATTGGGAGTTGATGGTATACTACACAAGTTCGTAATAGATCATCAACATGATGCAAAATTGTATGAGATGCATGAAAGAATCACCAAATGGAACAATGTAGGGAAGCATACTATGTGAAAAGTGTTGTACACTAGATTGTAGTGATCATCATTGTTCCACAAAGCCACAGAATATTCTAAATTCTCCAACATCTATCAACACATTGGGGAACCATTAGGAAGGGATGATTTACAACTTTTTCCTATCACTACATTGGAACATTTTAAGAAAAGTGTCAATTACTTTGTGGTCTAGATGGATCCTTTGACATGAATAATTGGTGTGTTGTATATTATCATTGTTATAGAGTATCTCATCAGATGGGTATAGGTTTTGTCAGTGAAGATTGTCTTTCAAACAATGTTGCATAGCTAATCTTTAATAACATCATTCACGAAATTCGATTACTTAAAGGTGCTAATGACTGATCAAGGCATACATTTCATGAATTACATGATATTTACATTGACTTAGGAGGTTATGATCCGTCACTATAAATGTAAAACCTATCATGCTAGGTAACTAGTATAATGGAAGCGTTCAACAAGATGATGAAATATTATCTCACAAACATTTGGAATGTGGAGCATGATGATTGGGATTAGTGCACTCTTATAGTGCTATTTGTTAAATTTTCTAAGGGATATATTGTTCTTTTCTTTGATAATTTCATTTCTTCATTAACATATTACATTCACCCCATAACTTCATAACATTATTAATATTTACATCATTATTCAGCAACATATGCAACTATGTAGAAAGAACAATATGATCATCATTAGTGCATTTTAACATACATGAATAGTAGAAGAAAAACATTCACACATAGAGACATCAGGATTGGTCGGAGACTAGGGAAAAACACATTATCGGGAGAACCCTTTCAAATTATTATTCTTATTATATCGTCATCAAATGATTTAGCAAAAGAGAGTAAAGTGCTCCATATCTTCATCTAGGCAGTTATCCAAAAAGATAACTACAACATTCATAAAATGAACCCAACAATGCTTATACTCAAAACCCTAATTATGAACACAGTATTGAATTGTCATTGTATACAATCAACTATCAAACTCTGCAGTGAATGAGCAAAAACTTTGAAAATCAGAGATTTCATCTTTTAGTTTCCAGCCACATGCAGGAGGAGTCATCTGAGTGACTATAGTTATCCATTCTCTCCCTTAAGCCCGGTGTGCAAGCGATTGGGGTCATATATGTATTGTGGAAACCCTAACTCCCAGTCGCATGGATGGAGGAGTGATCTCAGTGATAATAACTGTGCAATCACTCCCTTAAGCCTAGTATGTGAATGACTCAGGTCAGATATGGACTATGGAAACCCTAAATCCTAGTCACATGGATGGATATTTGTTTATGCGACTAGAAGGCTTCAGTCACATGGATGAGCTTCTGTGCAAGCGACATTGTTAGACTTATTCCTGTGTTGTGTCAATGAATATGGCCCAAAAACCTAAAATTGATATATGATCTTCAGACCTTGCAATTTCACCTCAGAGTGAACCTTATCCTCTGCATATGAGTCATACTTATGTGAGCCAAAAACCAAGGTAGAATAGTGTCTTATGATGTTGTCCAAATGAGGTAGAGGTCACTTGTACTTATAGCCTTCCAAGGGGGGACACTTTACTTTAGGGACGACGTTATCAAATATTCATATGTAAGGTTTTCTTGAGAAGCACACTTTCCCTTATCCAATTTGAGTGATATTTAGGTCGATTTTGGTCCTATCGAAAAGAGAAATTCAATGCAATCATTATCTATATCAAATGAGTTGTCCAAAGTGGAATTTGACCACAATTTCATTTTGTTAACACTATTTGAATATAAGATTACATGAAAATGATTAACAAAGTATACACCATTCAAGTTGGTATACAGAAAGGGAGCAATCATGATATTATATTTTACAGTATTGAACCTCAAATTTCCTTGGATACCAAGATGTCAAATGCTTAATCATTGCGGCAATGGATAGATGAGCTAATGGAATTAGAGGAAGAGATGATTTAAGAATCTTAAAACATATTGGTGGAGAAAAATAAATAGAATTCATGGAATGACCATAACATCCAACGCAAGATCCTAAAACTAGGCATGTTGGTATTACTCTATAGTATCAAGTTTCTCAATGTAATTCCCTACTTGATCCTATTATGTTACATTATCTTATTAAGGTAGTTGTTGAGTGATTGATTTTTTTTTCTTGATTCCACTAATTATTGTTAGTATACGTACGAGGTATGTGTATGCTAGCTACATAATCATACCTCGCTCGAATATACTAGTATTCTAAATCTTAAAATTTTGGATGATAAAATAAATGCTTAATCTTGATTAATGCATAACCTTGATTAGTGTGTATTTAACCTGAAAATATTGACTTATAATTATTAAGTTATATTGCTATATACTTAATACTGTATACTTGTGAATATGTAATTGTATTTTTCTAAAGTGACTTAATATTAATAATTTATTATTAGTTACTACTTAACTACTATTCATTTCCCAATGTTTGACAAGTTCTCTCCTCAAATTTATTTTTGAATTAGATATTAATATTTCATTTCCAAGAGTTCACAAGTTGTCTCCTCAAATTTATTTATGGATAATATACACGAAATAAAGTCAAGGTAATTAAATTAAAATGGTGGGGGACATTCATGGCCTTAATTGTAGGTGGTTGAGGTGGATGAGTGGGAGACACAAAGGGAAGGGGGATCCTTGGTCTTTAGAGAGCTAGGGAACCTGTGGAGATTCTCTTGGCTAAGAAGTAGAGAATTGAGGAGATTGATTTTGGTTGTAAGCATTATTTTGATTTTGGACACACTACAGTAGTTTTTGTTGGACTTGGGATTAGAGGGCTAGCAAACCTGTGGAGGTTTCATGAGCCAGGTAGTCAGATAGACATTCTTATTTGGGAGGGTGGTAAATTTAGTTAGGTACTCCCAACATGAGCACCCGAAACACACCACCAAATCAAGTATTCTTGTATTTGTTTTTTTATTTATGTAAATTGCTAAAACTCAAATTCATTACATGTTTAATATGCAGAAAATCAAATTTTATGGTATTGTCAAATAATTGTTCTGCTATAGATATGATGTTTTTATTATTGTGATTCAATTAGAGGTTAAATTTAGTTTCGTTAGAGGACCCTAGATTGGGTCCTCACACTCAATCTCATGTAAGCTTCTAATGAAATGGTTGGGACTAGTTTTTATCATCTATATTCTAGAGGTAGCTACGATAAAGCTAGAAACCCTTAGTGTTCCACCATTGAAGGAGCTATCAAATGGAAATAGGTTGAAGGAATACTACAGGCCCTAGGGATATGAGATGGCTTGAATCAACCATATCAAATAGAACTGAAGTAGCTATGAGTGGGTAAGCATGAGTCTAAACCATGGTATGTTATTTCATTATGGGGAGTATACGGATACAACACTTACAATAATTATAGGGAGAAAATACTTGGATAGATTTCATAGATTTGCAACTTCTATGACAAGAAAAAATGATAAATGTTAAATAATAGAGTGCAAGAATTGGAAATAGGGAATACGTAGGGATAATAGTAGAAATATTTTATATTTATACCACATTATGTACCACTTTACTTTTGAATAGGATGAACTAATACAACTGTCAAATCATGTGGTTCACGTTAAAGTTGAGCACCACTTGGGGTTGATAGTGAAGGTAGTAATGTTAGTGGTAAGAAGAGACCATAATGAATTATAAAATTATCTGATGGGTATGAGAACTCATTATCTCAATGAGTTTCTTATAGAGTAGGAACAATCTCATATTAAAAAATCAACTGAAATAAGAGTGCGCATGTGTTTAAGAGTGTGTAGGTATTAAAAAATGTTTAGGTGCTCAAACTCATGTAACGGGGATAATTGGGTTTGGAGTACAGAGTGTAGGTGATCGTTTCTATTTAGAGAGTAGTTGATTACAGGCAGAGTGCCAAGGACTAACAAACTTCACCATATTATAGATAGTAACATCAATTAAAATAGAGTGGATAAAATCAAAATCACTTAAGGATGTCAACATGCACATGGTGGAAATCCTAGAAGAAGTGGAAATTCAATAAACTATGCTGGGAATGATTTTCATCATAGGGTTCATGGATTTGGACAAAAAATATGAATGATTGTTTCAAAAGCTCCAATTTGAAAACTATGCTAAGGTGAAGATTGGAGAAAATGTCAACAAGAACGTTATTCCTTAGGGTTAGGTCAATACATTCTAAAAATTAGTGTCACACAGAATAAGTCGATCTTGCGGACAAGATAGGCCTTCCTAGAATCTAAAGAAGACCTAATGACAAGCAAAGCAATCACACACTATATTTCTCTATGTTACACAAAAATATCATCACTATGATTATTTACAGTTAGTATGGGTCTATCATCACTTGTACTGTCCTCCTAAGCAATTCTAAGACCTCAGCTCTTCAAATCAAGCTTTGGAAATGGGAGAAAGACATTAAAAATCCATGTAACTCTGGTTCCGCACTTTCTCTCATGTTCACCTGCGGTCTCGCACCTTCTGTGTACAAAAGCTGCGTACCTACCCGCTCTGTCCCTAACGGTCTAGTTGCAGACCCCTGTGAAAGTCAAAAGGTGCAAGTTTTATCTTAAAAAACTCACTTTGGGTTAATTCTAGAGTTTTCTAGAAGCAATTTTGACATGGATTGTTCGCTCTAAGGTGGTTCATTCCTCCCAAAAGAGAAGGAGCTAATCCCTTGACTAAAGGAGCTATCCCTTTGAAGGAGGGCTTTATCCCTTTGAAGGAGGACCTAGTAACTTCCCTCAATTGCACTATAAATACATGCATTGGGGTGAGGACTAGGGAGGTTAGAAGCTGAACATTTTGAGGGTAAATGCTGGTGAAATTAAGACTTCCTAGTTGAGCTTAAGAGGAGAGATCACATACCTTTTTGGCTTCACTTGGGAGTGAGTGAAACTTGTCAAAGTAAAGGAGACTTCTTGTTGGACCCTGGGAGGAGCTTGTACAGCGTCAAGGTGAAGGTTGTAAAGTTCTTCTTCTTTTGAATTAATACAATCAAACTCATTTTTCTCAACAAGTATCTTATGTTATTTGTTTCATGGACTCCTTGAATTTCATGTTAAATATGTTTTATGCAATTGGTTTTTCAGGTGCTATTTAATTTGTTTGCCTTGTTTGTGTTTGCAGATTCGCGAAAAGGAGCTCATTTGGATCAAAGGAGTAAGCTTGCGTTGGACCAAAGGTAGGCCCTAAAAACACTTGTTTGCTATTGTTTATTAAAGCATATTTAGAGAAAGATAGTGTCTGGTTGGTTTGCTTATCATTAGGTCTTCTTTAGATTCTAGGAAGGTCTATCTTGTCCGCAAGATCGACTCATTCCGTGTGACAAAATGGAAACTCCACTGGGGACTTGATTGTTTTCCTTGTTTATACTTTGACCTGAGAAACTGTATTTTCTGTTTCTGTTTTTGACTTGATGATTGTGGGATTGGTGAATTTAGTTAATTTTGAGTCAGTTTTTCTTTTTCATAGTTTTGGGAGAGGTACGCACCCTCTGAGTTAAGCACAGTGCGTACCTGTACGCACTTTTTCTTTGTACACAGAGCGTGAACGCACCTGTGTAAACAGGCTGCCTGCGTACCTGTCAAAAATTTGAGAAATTTTAAATTTTCTCTTTTTTATCAGTTTAGAATTTGTTTATAGGTTTTAGCCATTGCCCAGACCTGCTTGCTCCCTGTCAAAAACTTTCCTTCATTTAATTTCATTAGTGTTAGGGTTTTAGGTGGAATTCCTAGGAGTTTTGCATGTTGGGTTTGTTTTTCATTTTTGGTTGTGTAGTGGCTCTGAGCTTAGAAGCTGTAGGGACCTCACATTACCTTGGTGTCTACCAGTCTTCTTATGAGTTGACCATTTATGAAATCTCCCCTTGTTGAGGAATCCGCTTTGTGTTTTCTCATTTCAAAATTTCGAAAAAACTTGTATTTGAAAGTTTGGAATTTGGGATTTTTTAAAAAGAAAACAAAAGATTGGTTGTTTTTTGACTAATTGTGATTATGCATAAATTAGTCCTTAGCTCACATTTAGCTAAGTAAAACATCCTCAAAAAGACTTTTAGTAGGCTTTGACTTCAAGTAGCTTTTTATAGTTTGTAGCTCTCAAAGTTAGTCATTTTCATTAGTTTTGAGTGTTGTATTTACAAAATATAAAAAAATCTTTTTTGGAAAAAGTTTGTTTTTGTAGTGGTTGAGTGCTTTGAAAAGAAAAGGGAAATTTTTGTGAAATAACTAGTTGTCTCGTTTTGAGTGCTTTGGAAAGGAAAAAGCTCTTCTTTAAATTTTTTTAATTGAGAAAGATTTGTGTTCACAAAGTATTTTCATTCTCAAACTCTTTCTTAGTTTAGAAATTCATCGAAGAGAAAAGATTGTTTAAATCATCTTAGGTGCATCTTTTTAGTGATTTCGAGTCGAGTCTTTACACCACGAGTTTCATCTCCGCCACCTCTTGACTTAAACAACAACCACTAAAATTAACGCTTAAAGTAAAATTCACCTAGTAACATTTTATTTCTAGGGCTCTGATACACCAACTTAGCTTAGGCTAGTGTCTTGGAGTAGGAGAGTAATTAACTCTCCAAGACAGTAAAAACAAACAAGTAGTTGTATCTTGTGGTAGGAAGAAATCCAATTGTTGCATTTATGCTTTGGGAAAGCTCCTCTAAAAGGAGAAGCACGAGATCGTGTCCGAACCAGTGTGGGAATCAATCCTTCCTCATTGGGAACGACGCCAGATATTCACGTATTAAAAACGGTAAACCTCAGATTAACCATTGTCGAGGAGCCTGGGGTCACATGTTGGTAAACCTTGGATTATGTCAAGGATCCTTCAAGGGGATTGAGCTTGCTACTCTACCCTTGCGTGTGTATCAGATCGTAGACTGTTCCCCCAGGTGTATCTGTCTCAGTTGGTAACCTTAGTGGCCATATTATTTAGGATTCTTCCTGAGGTGACAGTGGTGGGAAGATCCCACTGTACCTGGAGCAGACGTTGGCTAGACTCACTTGGATTTTCTGGGGGGTTCACTTCACTCGAGACGGTTAAGTGGAGGAACTTGGTCCAGTCTATTCATTAAGCAGGTTGCCGAGGTAACTGTTCCAACTGCCATTTCTGTACTGAATTCTGCGACGTTGGATTTCATCACCAACTAGTGTTTTCGGTTCGGAAAGTTACTGTTTGTGTGTGTTTGATCTCTAGATTCTTTAGGCATGTGATTCAAATTTGTTTGGTCCTTTAGAGGCTTTAGGTGTTTTTCATTGAGATTTTACTTTGTTTGCGTGTGAAGTAGTTAAAAGTTTTTAACTGTGGCTGAATTACCAAGACAGTCCCGTAGACTTCGGGGCCAGTCTCCTGAGTTTGTAACCATGGCTGATTTATTGAGGAATTCCCATAGACTTCAGGGCCAACCTCCTGAAGAAGTCCCGAGCCAGCTTGAAGGTTTGAAAGTCCTCGTAACTCCTAGTGGTAGTAAAGTTGGGTCACCTGAAGAAGGAGAGTCTTCATTGGTTGTACATCCTGATTACCAAACTTTGGTAACAGGTTACGATCCGCAATCAATTTCAGTTTCCGAACTTGCTGGTAGCTTTTCATCTACTAGTGATATAGGTGAAGAACCTGAGATATCTGAACCTGTTACTCCAACATCGGGGTTTGTCTCTCCAACTTCTAGTGGTCCTGATTCACCTAGGGTAGAAAGATTAATTACCCAAGATCTTCCTTCTGGACTAATTGGTATTGAAGAACTTGCTCCGGAAGAAGAAGTAGGCATCCCTATCCCTGAAAATCAACCTGTTCTTGATCTATGGGAGTGTGAATCAATTTTTTACAGTCCGCCTAGGAGTACTACTTGGTATCTTTCTTTGACTAATTATTTGGAAAACCCAGGGTTAAGTTTTTCACCACCTCGTGCTCCTTATCATCCTAGAGTTTTTTATACTACTGTAAATATGTCAGGTCAGTCATCCATGTTTACTCAATTGCTTGAATCTTTTTTGTATAGCGGTCCTTCTGTTCCCCCTGGGTATCAGTCACTTTCTAGTACTTTTTCGGGAGCATCTCCTCAACCCATTGAGCAAGGGTTATTAACTGGAAGCAATGGTACAAAGTCGTTGAGCGTAGAAGACATTCTTATGATGTCAGGTTCTATTCCCAATTCTCAACCTCTAGGTGGCCAGTTACTACCTGGGGGGCAGCCTCAATTAACGCTTGGGGGGCAACCTCAAGGTACACAATTTGCATCTGGGGGACAACCTCAAGGAAAGTACGTACCTATGGTACAGTACGTGCCTCAAGGTCAACCCCAGACTCAATATGTACCCCAAGGTCAACCCCAGTATCAATTTATACCTCATGGTCAACCCCAGTATCAGTACGTGCCTCAAGGGTATCTACCCCAAGGTCAGTACTCGAACCAAGGTTTCCAACTACCCCAAGGTAAATCTTATGTTCAAGGAACAGAAATGTACCTTTCAATTATCAATCCTACCCTCAACCCAGTTATGGTCCTCAATATTCTCAACCTGTTATGGGTCAGTAACCTAGAATGAACATAGTGTGGGATTCATCGCAAACCCAACAGGTGTTGCAACCAAGTGTACAGTTGGCATCTCAAACTGGACAACCCTTAGTTTCTGGCACACCCCAGCAACCAGTCCAGTCTAACATTCAAACTTCTGTACCTTCGGTAATTTCTCAGTTTGGGCCTACTGCGCCTCGTACTCCATCTCAAACGACTGCTGCAACTGCCACAACATCTGTTCAATCTACCCCACCTACTTCTGGAGTATCGACAGCTTCGATTTCTACTGTTCCTGTATCTACTCCTCAGACATCTTTACCACCGTCTGGATCCACGATTCAAACTACGGTTCAGATGCCTGTAGGAAAACCTGGTTTAAGTACGGTTGTCACAAGTCAACCAAAATTCACCTATCAACCGTACCAGGGATAGTACCAATTCGGTCCTGCTGTCCAGCAGCCAGTTTATCAGTATCAACCGTATCCTGGGTATACTTATCAACAACCTCAACAACCCCAGTACGGTCCGGTTAATCCTAGTTTTCCGGGAGGATACAATATCCCGAACGCGATTCCTATTCCTAGTTATCCCAGATATCCTCCTCCTAGGGCTGGTCTCATGACCCAGAGTTTTAGGGATCCTAATCGGCAGTTACCATTTATCGCAACTTTGGACTTACCTGACTTGTCGCGCCTAACGAATGATCCGATTAATTATCTTCCGTTTTGGCCGCCAATGCCGAATAAGTTGCCTAGTGACATTCCCAAGTTCGAAGGTAAATCTAGAGAGGACCCATCAAACCATGTGATGACTTACCACCTCTGGTGTGCGTCTAACTCCATCACCGATGATTCGATCTGTCTTAGACTTTTCCAGCGCACTCTAATTAGTCTCGCGGCCAAGTGGTACATTGAGTTACCGCAAGGCACTTTTTATAATTTTAGTCAGTTAGCTACCTCATTTTTAACTCATTTCCAGTTGCCAGTCTGATATGACAATGGCACGGAATTGTTAACTTCTCTAAAACAATCGACATCCACGTACATTTTAGATCATATTCATGAGTGGAGACGTCGACGACGTTTAGTGAAGGTATTTATTCCGAATCAAATCTTGGCTGAGTGGTTTGTAAAATCTTTGTTGCCAAGGATCACTGAAGATGTTGCTAAATCCGGAGTTGTTACTGAGGAGCAAGTGATTTCTCAAGCACAGTACCTTGACTTGGTTTATACTCAGTCAGGTACGTTACACGAAAAGATCCCCAATCTTCCCAAGTCAAATCAAATCGCTGCAGCTCCTTCAGGATCGCATGCCGCTGACGGTATGATTGGTATGGTTAACACTAAAAGTAAGAAGAAGTCTTCCAAGAATTCTTCTCCTATCATAACCTTGCCTGATTCCCCGACAGGAGATTCTTCTGGAAAGGTTTCCAACGATATTCACGTTGTAGAGTCATCTACGGCTAAATCAAAATCCGGTGGGAAGAAGAAAGGAAAGAAGAAGAATGAAACGGACAAAAGTTCAAAGGAGAAACCTAAAAAGGCAGAATCCAATGATGAAAAGTGCAAACATCATTATCATTGTCTCATTTGTGACGAAGAAAATTTTACAAGAGACTGCCCTCATCGTGCAGAGGTTGCAAAGATCGTCAAAGGTTCCCAAACTCTTGTTTTTTTGAAGGATCCATTTCCAAGTCAAGACAGCAAAATGATAGGTTCTTCCTTGAGTGCCAATGAAGAACCCATATTGATGATGTCCCATGTAAGGATTGCGACTCGATCGCAAGATTATGGCAGTAAAAGTCCTGTTGATGGCAAAGAAGCAAAATCTTCTCATTCTAATCCATCAACCTCAGCTCCCAGTTCCGATCCACTACAGATCAAGAAACCTAATCCAGACTTGGTAATCAAACCACCCGCTAAGGGTATACTTCGAACGTCAGCTTTCAATCCACATGCGAGAGCGGCTCAGAACTATAATATTGTTGAGGATTTGGTTGTTTTACCCTCAGCAATGTCGGCTTTGGAAGTGTCGCAATCATGTCCAGCACAGCGTAAATTACTTTTGTCGGCTATAGGAGATGTTGACGTTCAGGACCTGAACCTAATAATTTTCGATCTAGAAAATAGTACACCGCGTCTCCCTCATCAAATGGCTTTCCAGATCCCAGTGATAGTAAAAAACAGGCCTATTCATCAGACTGTAATTGATGAAGGAGCCTCAACGTGTATTATGTTGATACAGTGTTGGAGATCGCTTTGTTCTCCTTCACTAAATCAATCCCCGACAATTCTTAAGGCCTTTGATGGCCGTGGGTTTCATCCTTTCGGCATTCTACAGGATTTGCCTATAGGGGTTGAAGGAAAAATTGTTAGTCTAGATGTGGAGGTGGTTTATGCCCCTCTAGATTACAACCTTCTCTTGGGTCGAAGTTGGTCTTACGCTATGGCAGCGGCCGTTTCATCGGTCTTTCGAGTAATAAAGTTTCCACATAATGGAAAGATCGTAACAATAGACCAGCTGGCTTACTTTTCATCCGACCCAGCCTCTTCGGAGAGTATTCAGCATGTTGGTAAAACGACTATCCCATATAAGGATGTTGGAGTAGGATTAGTTAAAGATGTCGGTTTACTGAGAACTTTTCCTTTTCCTCCAATCAACGCATCATCTTCATTTGCAACCATTCATATGATTACATCAGACGCAATTTTTTATGACGATCCTTGGATCGTTCCTTCTGAATCTGACATAGACTCATTTGGTAATTCCATGCCTTTGAGTCCATATGAAATTGCCTATGAAGCCGTGCAGTCTTTTTTCGACTCGTGTTCAACCGAAAATGACTTAATGAATGTGGTCCGTGAGAAATCACTTTTCACATCAACCTCAGATTTAACTACGTTTTCTGAACTTGTTCACTCTGATGAGAAAATTCCTGAAATCCTATGTGTAGATGATTTACCATGGGAAGATCTCCATCACCGATCTTCGTTTTTACTTGACGATGATCATTTTGAAAATGATTTCTCATCAATTTTTACAACTGAATATGTCAAGGAACCTCAAAATCCAATGAAACATCCTGATTTAGAGTAAAATTTGGGAAACATCTCTCGAACTCTTCCTATTGACATTGCGGTTAAGCCTGGAATTGTTGAAAACATTCATATAGGTGCCTCATGTACAGATGACGAAATTCAATTATATAAGGCCCTATTTCAAGAATGCCACGACGTGTTTGCCTGGTCCTATGAGGAAATGCGAGGAATTGATCCTGCGATTTTTGTTCATGAGATCAAGACTTACCCGGACGCTAAACCAGTCTGGCAACGTTTGCGTCAGATTCACCCGTGAAAATATGTTGCAATTAAAATATGTTTCATTTATCCGATCCCGCTAACGGATTGGGTATCGAATATTGTTCCGGTTAACAAAAAATAGGGAACAGTAAGAATATGCATCGACTATAGGGACATTAATCGAGCCTGTCCAAAGGACAATTACCCAACTCCCTATATCGATCAAATCATTGACGATTGTGCCGACAGCGAAATATTTTCCTTTATGGACGGTTTTTTCGGATACAATCAAATCAACATTCTACCTACCGATCAACCAAAAACGGCTTTCATTTGTCCGTGGGGGACATTTGCTTATTGCAAATTGCCTTTTGGGCTTAAGAATGCCGGAGCAACTTTTCAAAGGGCGATGTCTTATGCATTTCATGACATCAAACACATTGTGCAACCGTATCTCGATGATTTGCCTGCTCATTCATTACATCCAGCTGATCACCTCGTCCATTTACAAGCAATCTTTATGAGGTGTAGGCATTATCGTATTCGGTTGAACCCACAAAAATGTGTCTTCTGTATAGAAACGAGTCGATTGCTGGGATTTGTAGTTTCGAAAGTCGGCATTCATGTTGATCCCTCAAAGGTCAAAACTATCATCAAATTGCTTCCTCCTTCGAGTCTTCGCCAACTCCAAAGTTTGCAGGGGAAAGAAAACTTTTTACGATGATTCATTGCTAACTACATCGAGGTTACAAAGGGTTTTACCCAGTTGTTGAAGCAAAAAACTCAATTCTGTTGGGATGAGATAGCTCAGAAATCTTTTGATGCACTCAAACACGTGTTGACCCATGCATTGTTGTTGCATCCTCCCAACTACAACCAAGATTACTTCTTATATCCCACCACCTCCCATTCCACCATTGGAATGGTCTTAGTTCAAAAAGATGAATTCGGAACGGAACATGTGATATATTACCTTAGTCGAACGTTAAATACAACTGAGCTAAAATACTCACATGTGGAGAAATTGGCATTGGTAGCCGTTCAAGCTGTCCAACGTTTTCGTCACTACATTTTACTACGTAAAACTACAGTAATTTCGGATTGCAACCCTATGATCTACATTTTGACCAAACAATTGCTAGGGGTCAAGTACTCTAAATGGATCGTTATCCTGCAGGAGTTTGACTTGGAGTTTGAGAAATCTAAGTCTAAGAAATCTTTAGCTTTTGCGGAGTTAATATGTGACTTCTCGCCCATTGCAGATGAATCTTTGTTTCTAATCAGCACTTTAGATCCGTGGTATGGGGATATCATCGTCTATCTCCAGACCCAATCCTTTCGGCCAGAAATTTCAAGGTCGGAACGTCGGAAAATTCGATTCCAGTCCCAACAATTCAAACTTATTGGAGATACTCTTTATCGCCGTGGGGCGGACTCTATTTTCCGACATTGCTTAACTCACGAAGAGGCTGAAAGGGTTCTAAATGACTGTCACTCAGGAGCATGTGGCGGTCATATGTCTAGGTATGCCACAGCCCAAAAGATATTGCGCGCTGGCTATTTCTGGCCGTCCTTGTTTAAAGATTGTATTACGGCGGTCCGAAAATGCCACAATTGCCAGATTTTTTATCGTAAGATGCGCGCTCCACCTGCTCCTCTCCACCCTATAATTTCCATTGGTCCTTTTTCCAAATGGGGTATCAATTTTATTACATGTAACCCTCACTCGGCCAGGGGGCATGCGTATATCATCCTTGCGGTAGATTATTTTATTAAGTGGGCCGAGGTGATGCCTACATTCGAGGCAGACGACAAAACAGCTGCAATTTTCGTGTTCAATCATATAATTGCTAGGTTTGGTGTCCCACAAGCGATAATCACTGATCATGGGCGTCATTTTCGAAACGTTATGATGACCGAACTTATAGGCCAGCTTGGTTTACGTCACGACAGTTCAACCCCTTATTATCCACAAGCGAATGGTCTGGTTGAATCCATCAACAAAGTTTTAGTTATCATCGTCCGACGAATCATTGGGATTCATCGGTCGAATTGGCACAACATGCTATTTTCAGCGCTTTGGGCATACCGAACCTGAGTAAAAACATCAACAAGGTTCACTCCTTTCCAACTAGTCTATGGTTTGGAAGCAGTGTTACCCATTGAATGCGAAATCCCGTCACTGCAAATGGCCATCGAGTTACTTCCAGCCACTTCCGAAGAGGAAAAGCATTTGTTATACTTGGCTCAATTAGATGAGAATCGACATGATGCTACATTGGCGATCAAGACTCATGCAATGAAAGCTCAGTATGATCAAAATGTGACCCCTCGAAATTTTTCGGAAGGGGATCTAGTCTTAGTTTATGATCAAGCTAATGGTAAATTAGGCGCTAGAAAATTCGTTCCTATGTGGCATGGTCCCTATGTTGTCAAGCAAAAGCTAGCCAAAGGGGCTTATGAATTGGTAGACTTTGATGGGGACTCTTTAGGTAAACCCAAAAATGGTCTTTACCTGAAGAGGTATTATGCTTAAAAGAATGGGTATGGAGATTTGTTAGTTAGGTTAGTTTTTCTTTCTAAATAGTGTGTTTTATTTTAAAAAGTGTGCTTAGCTTAGAGAGTGTTTTTCCGTCATTATTTCTGCTTATCTTGGTTTTACTCTTGATATTGCAGATGTCGATGCCTCTCCAAACATACATTGGATTTGCTGATGGTGCTTGTCGTAATACACGGAACATCTCTTCTGCAGCCTGGGTTATCTATTCACCCTCTGCCGAGTTAGTTTCTATGCATGGGGTAAGCCTCGGTCAAACAACAAACAACATTGCAGAGTATAGTGCAGTGATTGAGTTATTGCCCCAATCTATTTCATTTGGGATTCAGAGTTTGATAGTGAGGTTAGATTCTGAACTCGTTGTATTATAGCTTAATAGAGTGTATGCCATTAGAAATCCAGTGTTATTAAGATTATTTTTGAGAGTGCGTCTCTTGGAACGTGATTTTGATTACATTGAATATCAGCATATTCCAAGGTCTTTAAATACATTAGCAGATGCAATTGCTTCTCGAATGTTAAATAGACATTTGCAATAATCATACATGTAAATTTAAAACCATTCAATACCATGATTTACAAGATAAGCTGGTAATAGTGATATATATATATATATAGGAGTGTGTAAAAAAATACATCGTCCTCAATCATAGGTTGAAAAACACCTTATGATCAGCAAAAATGATAAGTACAAAAAACAAAATGTCACATGTGCCCACAATAGGCGATCATCCTATCATTGGTGATGATCTCTATAAGAAACCACTGCATGGGCCACCTTGCAAAGGAACCTCCTAAAAGGTCCCGGGACTCCAATCACATAGCGCTGAAGTCGACGAGGAATGTCGTCTATAGTGGACTCAGGAATATCTCTTGTCAAGTGCTCGAGATGACCCTCCAACTCGGCCAAAACCTCTGTTGATTCGTCCTGTGGGGCTGGCGCGGGTGCAACTGGTTGCCTCCTCTCGAAAGGCCGGAGAGCGGCTAGTCACTATGGACCCACATCTGCATTTGAAATTTTTACTATCAGTTTTGAGACGATGGAAAAAAAAAAAAATTTAAATAGGAAAAAGTTGAAAAGGATTTTACCTGACTCATCCCACTGCTCTCCTGGTGGAAGAGCCATGTCTGTGTCACCACGAAAATCTATCCCAGCGTAAGGGAAGTCCTAAATGGAAAAGACCTGGTTTTCCAACCATTGGAAATACTCAGGTTTGAACCGAGCAACCTCTGTCCTCTCATCCGGGTGACGGGCCATGACTGCGACCCATCGCATCAGTTTGGGCTCTCGAGGAAGCCCAGCTCCAACAGTAAGGTGCTGTGGGATCAACCTAGGAACCCTCTCCAGGCCAAAACTCATGACCAAAGCCCCATAACCAAAGGTCTTTTGTCGTCCACTCTTGGCCCTGGTCAGTTGGCCTTTCACATTGGCCAGCACAGCATTGCACTAGTTGAAGATGGTGCCTCGAAAGTAATCAACTGCCATACACATCTGGGATGCGGTGGCAATATGTAATGCGGCAGCTCCGCAAAGTCTGGTGACAGTAAACGCAATCACCATGAGTTCAGGATGGGATATGGTCTTTATGTCTATCCCTTTGTCTCTAGCCTGGCTATTGTAGTACTCTAGCCGAGGCTATCGACAGACTGGCCACCTGGCCTAGTCCCGTGCAGAGTCAAGTCTTCACCTCTCTTAGGCAAACCAGTGAAGAAATAAATGTCCGCCGGCTCGATTTCGAGCTGGTGGCCGCCAATGAAAAAGCACTGGTCATGTATGCTCCATATGTCAACCAGCCACTGTAAGAAATCCACCTGAGCCCTCATGCCAGGAATGGTCCAGAATTTGTACAATCCACACGCCCTCAAAGCATCAAGTGAAGGCGGATGATTCCATGCGGCAGCATCCACGCCCTCATGCTCTCGTTCATGCCAATATAGCATGATGTACTCTCTACATCAAGTATAAAGATTAATTTAATTGCTAGAAAATATTTTGATTGGTCCATTTTTGAGAATTTTTGGGTTCAAAACCCTTGCGGCGGGGTACGCACCCTTCGATTTAGACACAGTGCGTGGGTCTACACTTTGTCTACATGGAAGGTGCGGACCCCAAGCTTTTTCCCAATGGATAAAAACTCGGGGTCCGCGGGTCCGCAATGGTAAACCTGCGGACCCCCGCGCATGGGTTTTGTGCCTAAAAACCCTCCCAAAAAATGAAATGAAGGACTAAAACAAAAAACTAAATGGTTAAAAATGAAGAGTAGGATGATGTGGATTACCTGGAGAAGACGGTGCTCGATTCCGATGGTTGAATTTTCCACAATCTTCACGGGAAGTTTTCTAAGCAAAAGCTCTATTTTCTCACCCAAAGTCAAACAGTAAAAATGAATCGACAAAAGCCCTTTTTATAAGTTTTTTGAGTAAATAAATCGTAAATTTGTTTATGTTTCACTTTGGAAAGGTATTTTGCGACGCTTTTATCCATTTCAAATAGGTACGAGTAATGTTTGTGTTTGTGTGCAGAATAAAGGATTATTCAGGCGAACTCTATCATTTTTGACAGAAAAACATGTAGAGTCATCTTTAAGCTCTTTTTTGAATCCTAAAACATGAAAAGATTGCCAAGTGTTTATTTTAAACTCGTTAAAACGGAATTAAAAGACGGTCCACTTACACCTCTTTTCTGACCGTAAAAACATGAAAAGATTGCTGGATTTTTGTCGTTTCAAATTGCATATTGGTTATAAAGCGACGTACCATTGATCACTTTTTTACTTTTTCGAGTCAAGGGCACTAATAACGAAAAGTAATCCTTGGTCGCAAAAGATCAAGCGGTTCTCTCAAGTATTATTTTATACCTTTTCGGGCTTGGGAGACACAAATTTATGACAAAGGTCAACCCTAGAGTCTTCTTAAGTTTTTTTAGACTCTCTAAAATTGAAAAACGCCGAGTTTCTCCTATATTGGGCTCGTTAAAATTTCATAGTAAAGGACCTTTTCAATTACAAACAGGAACGAACCACTCCTTCTTAGGGTTCTAATTTGAACTAAGTTGGACTCATCCGAAGGATGAGCTTATAATCAAGCAAATGTTATCCTTCTCAAGCTTGTCAAAAATAAAGAGGTACTTGCCAGAAATGGTGGGGGAAAAGAGAGAAAAATGAGTCTGTTTGTCATACTTTGTAACCACTCTTGAACACGACACTTTTATTCACCTGGGTTGGGAAATCCTTTGCCTAACAGTTGATCAAACCACATTGAAAGTCTTCAGCCGGTTTCTGGGTATTAACTTTGGGTCAATTGGCACCAAGCCATCTGTCGTGTCATTATGTGTTCAAGAGGTCACTGCCCATAAGCCATTCATCTGCAAAATATTTGTCATCCATCTTGACCATCCCTGAGTCAGTCTTTGCAACTAAATTTCTTCAACTTGATCTATGATTTCGTGTTGTGGGCTTGCCTACAACGGATCGCTTTCTATCGACATCAGCTCATTATCTAGAAAGATGATCTAGGAATCGTCAGTACCTTGAGATTTGCATGCCTCAATGGAAGGTTTCTCGCCTTTGACAACAGTTTACATCATGAACTTTCGATCGAAGGATTCCGTGATATGTTCGACATCAACACATTTATTCACATCTCATGGATTGTACTGGGTACTTTGAGAGCCATTGACATCACTGGTGGTTTCTCTCACACTTTTTAACAATTTACATCATTGATTGGTAATCAAGTGGTTTCTACCATGTTCGACATCAACACATTTATTCGCATGGATAGAATCGTACTATTTCGGGAAGTAGAAATGAAGACCCTGGATCTAGTTTCCACCATCCAGGTTGCAAGGAATTTTGTATTCATTATATTGTGGACTATTCATAAATAGATGGTTGCGTCCATACTGTGTTCACACAAGTCTATACTTGTGATGTTTTACAAGATCATTCCTATATCAGAGCAGTAGATAGTTTTCTAGTTAGTTTTGATCTGAGTATGGGAATGCCTACCTCAGCGATGATATGATCTCATATATATATCTTGCATTGAATGTTTTTACAGGTTCCGACCGGGCTCTCCACAAGATGATCCTCGAAATGATAAAGTAATTCACTCTTTCTATATGATAAATGAAATCCTCATGTACTACAAACTTCGCACTTTAGGGGGAAATCTGTTACACAAAAATATCGTCACTATGATTATTTACAGTCAGTATGGGTCTATCATCACTTGTACTGTCTTCCTAAGCAATTCTAAGACCTCAGCTCTTCAAATCAAGCTTTGGAAATGGGAGAAAGACATTAAAAATCAATGTAACTCTGGTTCTGCACTTTCTCTCATGGTCACTTGCGGTCCCGCACCTTCTGTATGCAAAAGTTGCATACCTACCCGCTCTGTCCCTAACGGTGTAGGTGCAGACCCTTGTGAAAGTCAAAAGGCGCAAGTTTTATCTTAAAAAACTCACTTTTGGCAGGTCCGCAGGTTTTGTAAACAGAAGGTGCGGGACCGTAGTTAACAGTGAGATAAAGTGCGGAACCAAAGTTTTATTGATTTTCAATGTCTTTCTCTCAATTTCAAAGCTTGACTTGAAGAGCTGAGGTCTGAGACTTGCTTAGGAGGACAGTACAAGTGATGATAGACCCATACTAACTGCAAATAATCATGGCGATGATATTTTTGTGTAACATATTGCCCCCTAAAGTGCGAAGTCTGTAGTAGATGAGGATTTCATTTATCCTTTAGGAAGAGTGAAGTACTTTATCATTTCGAGGATCATCTTATGGAGAGCCCGGTTGGAACCTATAAAAAACATTCAATGCAAGATATATATATGAGATCATATCATCACTGAGGTAGGAATTCCCATACTC
Source organism: Pinus tabuliformis (assembly GCA_031772625.1). Classification (NCBI taxonomy): domain Eukaryota; kingdom Viridiplantae; phylum Streptophyta; class Pinopsida; order Pinales; family Pinaceae; genus Pinus; species Pinus tabuliformis. Next base: position 133,506,382 of record CM062815.1, read on the forward strand.
AGATCAAAACTGACTTAGAAAACTAACTACTGCTCTGATACAGGAATGATCTTGTAATACATCACAAGTATAGACTCATGTGGACACAGTATGGATGCAGCCATCTGTTTATGAATAGTCCATTATATAATGAATACAAAATTCGTCGTAGCCTGGATTGTGGAAACTAGATCCAGGGTCTTCATTTCTACTTCCCGAAACAGTACGATTCTATCCATGCGAATGAATGTGTTGATGTCGAACATGGTAGAAACCACTTGATTAGCAGTCAATGATGTAAACTGTTAACAAGTGTGAGAGAAACCACCAGTGATGTCAATGGCTCTCAAAGTACCCAGTAAAATCGATGAGATGTGAATAAATGTGTTGATGTCGAACATGTCACAGAATCCTTTGGTCGAAGATCAATGATGCAACATGTCGTCAAAGGCGAGAAACCTGCCATTGAGGCATGAAGATCCCAAGGTACTGACGATTTCTAGATCATCTTTCTAGATAATTAGCTGAAGTCGATAGAAAGCGATCCGTCGCAGGCAAGCCCACAACACGAAATCATAGATCAAGTTGAAGAAATTTAGTTGCAAGGACTGACTCAGGGATGGTCAAGATGGATGACAGATATTTTGTAGATGAATGGCTTATTGGCAGTGACCTCTTGAACACGTAACGACACAACAGATGGCTTGGTGACAATTGACCCAAAATTAATACCCAAAAACCGGCTGAAGACTTTCAATGTGGTTTGATCAACTGTTAGGCAAAGGATTTCCTGACCCACGTGAACAAAAATGTCGTGTTCAAGAGTGGTTACAAAGTATGACAAACAGGCTCATTTTTCTCTCTTTTCCCCCACCATTTCTGGCAAGTACCTCTTTATTTTTGACAAGCTTGAGGAGGATAACATTTGCTTTATTATAAGCTCATCCTTCGGATGAGTCCAACTTAGTTTAAATTCGAACCCTAAGAAGGAGTGGTTCGTTCCTGTTTGTAATTGAACAGGTCCTTTACTGTGAAATTTTAACGATTCCAGTATAGGAGAAACTCAGCGTTTTTCAATTTTAGAGAGCCTGAAAAAATTAAGAAGACTCCAGGGTTGACCTTTTTCGTAAATTTGTGTCTCCCAAGCCCGAAAAAGTATAAAATAATACTTGAGAAAACCGCTTGATCTTTACGAACAAGGAGTACTTTTCGTAATTAGTGCCCCTAATCTGAAAAAGTAAAAAAACAATCAACGAAACGTCATTTTATAACCAGTATCGAATTTGAAACGACAAAAATCCGGCAATTGTTTCATGTTTTTACGGTCAGAAAAGAGTCGTAAGTGGACCATCTTTTAGTTCCGTATTAACGTGTTTAAAAGAAAAACTCAGCAATCTTTTCATGTTTCAGGAGTCAGAAAAGAGCTTAAAGGTGACTCTAAATGTTTTTCGTCGAAAATGATAGATTTCGCCTGAATAATCTGTTATCCTGAACAAAAATGCAAAAATTACTCATACCTGTTTGAAATGAATAAAAATGTTGCAAAAACACCTTTCCAAAGTGAAACATAAACAAATTTGCAATTTATTTACTCAAAAAACTTATAAAACGGGCTTTCATCAATTCATTTTTACCGTTTGAGTTTTGGGTGAGAAAATAGTGCTTTTGTTCAGAAAAATTCCCGTGAATATTGCGGAAAATCCAACCGTCAGAATTGAACGCTGTCTTCTCTAGGTAATCCACATCGTCCCGCTCTTCATTTTTAACCGTTTCATTTTTTGTTTTAGGCTTTTATTTCATTTTTTGGAGGGTTTTTAGGCTTAAAACCCGCGTGAGGGGGCCCGCAAGTGCAACACTGCCAGCCCGCGAACCCCGAATTTTTCTCAATGGGGAAAAAGTCAGGGGTGCGCACCTTCCATGTAGGTAAGGTGTGGACACATGCACTGTGTCTAACCCAGAGGGTGCGGTCCCCGCCTCAAGGGTTTTTAACCGAAAAATTCTCAAATTTGGCCCAAACAAATTAATTTCTAGCATTCTAATTTATCTTTTTACTTGATGCAGAGAATACATCATACTATATTGGCATGAATGAGAGCATGAGGACGTGGATATAGCCACATTGAACCACCAACCTTTGATTGATGCATTGAAGGCCTGCGGCTTATACAAATTCTGGGCCATACCTGGCATGAGGGCCCAGGTCGATTTCTTACAGTGGCTGGTTGACAGATGGAGCATACAGGACTAGTGCTTCTTCATTGGTGGCCACCAACTCGAAATCGAGCCGGCAGATATATATTTCTTGAGTGGTTTTCCTAAGAGAGGCGAAGACTTGACTCTATTCGGGGCTAGGCCAGGTGGCCAGTCTGTTAATAGCCTCCGGCTAGAGTTCTGCAATAGCCAGGCTAGAGACAAAGGGATAGACATAAAAAACATATCCCTTCTTGAACTCATGGTGATTGTCATGCGGAAATAGTCAATTTTGCAGACAAAATCGACCTCCTTAGAAGCTAAGGCTTTCTAGTGACAAACAAGACAATCAAGCACTATCGTTCCCTAAATATGCATTTAAAATAAAAGCAACCAGGTATTCAAGTCTTACCTTTAGTCCAACGCTGTTTGTAGTAGCCAAGCCTCTCCGATCCAGATGAGCTCCTCCCTCTCCTTAAATCCTGCATTCACTAACAAGCAAACGATTACATAGCACCTGAATAACTCATATAATAAAACATATTCATCATAAATACCAAGGAGTTTATGAAACAAATTATATATAACAACTTTTTGAGAAAAATTAACTTAATTGTATTAATTGGAAACAAAAGAAACCATTACAACTAGTGCCTTGGTGTTGTGCAGGTCCCTCCTAGGGTCCAGCAGGAGTTCTCCTTTACTTTGATCAGCTCACCCACTTCCAAATGAATCTAAGAAAGGATTGGAATCTCTCCTCTCAAGCTCTAAAAGGGAGTCCTAATTTCAACAGCATCTACCCTTAGGAATGTTCAGCTTTCAACCTCCCCTCCCTCTGGCCCAATGCCTATATTTATAATGCTTTGGAGGAAGTTAATCAGGTCCAGCATCAATGGGATAAGCCCCTCTTTCAATGGGATAGCTCCCCTCTTGATGGGATAAGTTCCCCTTTCTTTGGGATACATGAACCATCTGGAGGCGCTCAATACATGTCAAACCATCTTCTAGAATGCTCTAGATTCAACCACAAGTAACTTTTTTGAAGTAAAACTTGCGCCTTTTGACCTTTAGAGGAGTACGCACCCACCCCTTTACAGAAAAAGCATACAAGTACGCAGGTATTATGAACTTGAGGTGCGTACAGGCAAGAAAGGGTAAGAGAAACTGTGTAACCAAAGTTATATTGACTTTTAAGGACTTTCTCTCTTTCTTGGAGTTTGACATGAGGAGCAGAGGTATAAGACTTGCCAAGGAGGACAGTATGACAATTGATGGATCCATACTGACTGCAAATAGTCATGGTGACAAATTTTAGTGTAACATTGATCGCATTTACTGTCACCAGACTTTGCGGGAGTGTCGCATTACATGTTGCCACCGGATCCCAGATGCAGATGGCAGTTGACTGCTTTCGAGGCACCATCTTCAACTAGTGTGATGCTGTGTTGGCCAATGTGAAAGGCCAACTGACCAGAGCCAAGAACGGACAACTAAAGACCTTTGGTTATGGGGATCCGGTTGTGAGCTTTGGTTTGGAGAGGGTTCCCATGTTGATCCCGCAACACCTTACTATTGGAGCTGGGCTTCCTCGAGAGCCCAAACTGATGCGATGGGTCACAGTTATGGCCCGTCATCCGGACGAGGGGACAGAGGTTGTTCGACTCAAACCTGAGTATTTCCAGTGGTTGGAAAACTAGGTTTTTTCTATTCAGGACTTCCCTTATGCTGGGGTAGATTTTAGTGGTGACCCAGACATGGCTTTTCCACTAGGAGAGAAATGGGATGACTCAGGTAAAATCATTTTCAACATTTTTTCTATTTTAATTTTTTTTTTATTATTTTTCTATCGTCCCAAAACTGATAGTAAAAGTTTCAAATGCAGATGTGGGTCCACAACGACCAGCTTCTCTCCGGCCTTACGAGAGGAAACAACCAGTTGCAGCCGCGCCAGCCCCACAGGACGAATCAGCAGAGGTTTTGGCCAAGTTGGAGGGTCATCTAGAGCGCTTGACAGGAGATATTCTGGAGACCACCATATATGACATTCCTCATCGACTTCAACGCTATGTGATAGGGGTCCCAGGACCTTTTAGGAGGTTCCTTTTCAAAGTGGCCCGTGCAGTGGTTTCTTATTGAGATCATCACCAGTGATAGGATGATCGCTTATTGTGGGCACATATGACATTTTTTTTTTTTGTACCTATCATTTTTTCCGATCATAAGGTGTTTTTCAACCTATGATCGAGGACGATGTATTTTTTGACACACTCCTATATATATATATATATATATATATATATATATATATATATATATATATATACACTATTACCGGCTTATCTTGTAAATCATGTTATGGAATGGTTTTAAATTTACATGTATGATTATTGCAAATGTCTACTTAACATTCGAGAAGCAATTGCATCTGCTAATGTATTTAAAGATCTTGGAATATGCTGATATTCAATATAATAAAATTCACGTTCCAAGATACGCACTCTCAAAAATAATCTCAATAACACTAGATTTCTAATGGCATACACTCTATTAAGCTGTAATACAATGAGTTCAGAATCTAACCTCACTATCAAACTCTGAATCCCAAATGAAATAGATTCATATAATAACTCAAGCACTGCACTATACTCGGCAATGTTGTTCATTGTTTGACCGAGGCTTATCCCATGCATGGATACCAACTCGTCAGAGGGCGAATAGATAACCCAAGTTGCGAAGAAATGTTCCGTGTATTACGACAAGCACCATAAGCGAAACCAATGTATGTTTGGAGAGGCATCAACATCTGCAATATCAAGAGTAAAACCAAGATAAGCAGGAATAATGACAAAAAACACTCTCTAAGCTAAGCACACTTTTTAAACGAAAACACACCAGCTAGAAAGAAAAATTATCCTAACTAAAAGTCTCCATACCCATCCTTTAAGCATAATACCTCTTCAGGTAATGACCATTTCTGGGTTTACCTAAAGAGTCCCTGTCAAAGTCTACCAATTCATAGGCCCCTTTTGCTAGCTTTCGCTTGACAACATAGGGACCATGCCACATAGGAATGAATTTTCCAGTGCCTAATTTATCATTAGCTTGATTGTAAACTAAGACTAGATCTCCTTCTGAAAAACTTTGAGGGGTCACATTTCGATTATACTGAGCTTTCATACATTTTGCGTGAGTCTCAATCACTAATGCAGCATCATGTCGATTCTCATCTAAATGAGCCAAGTATAACAAACGCTTTTCCTCTTCAGAAGTGGCTGGAAATAACTCGATGGCCATTTGCAATGATGGGATTTCACATTCAATGGGTAACACAGCTTCCAGACCATAAACTAGTTGGAAAGGAGCGAACCCTGTTGATGTTTTTACTGAAGTTCGATACGCCCAAAGCGCTGAAAATAGCATGTTATACCAATTCGACCGATGAATCCCAATGATTCGTCGGATCATGATGACTAAGACTTTGTTGATGGATTCAACCAGACCATTAGCTTGTGGATAATAAGGAGTTGAACTATCGTGACACAAACCAAGCTGGCCTGTAAGTTCGGTCATCATAACGTTTCGAAAATGACGCCGATGATCAGTGATAATCACTTGTGGGACACCAAACCTAGAAATTATGTGATTGAACATGAAAATTGCAGTTGTCTTGCCGTCTGCCTCAAATGTAGGCATCGCCTCGGCCCACTTGGTAAAATAATCTACCGCAAGGATGATATATGCATGCCCCCCAGCCGAGTGAGGGTTACATGTAATAAAATTGATACCCCATTTGGTAAAAGGACCAATGGCAATTATAGGGTGGAGAGGATCAGGTGGAGTGCGCATATTTTGATAAAAAATTTGGCAGTTGTGACATTTTCGAACTGCGGTGATACAATCTTTAAACAAAGACAGCCAGAAGTAGCCAGCGCACAATATCTTTTGTGTTGTGGCATACCCAGACATATGATTGCCACACGCTCCAGAGTGACAGTCATTTAGAACCCTTTCAGCTTCCTCGTGAGTTAAACAACGTCGAAAAATAGAGTCTGCTCCACGGCGATAAAGAGTATCTCCAATAATCCTGAATTGTTGGGACTGGAATCGTATTTTCCGACGTTCTGACCTTGAAATTTCTTGCCGAAAGGATTGGGTATGGAGATAAACGATGGTATCCCCATACCATGGATCTAAAGTGCATATAGAAACAAGGATTCGTTCGCAATGGGCTCCTCCACCACAGTTTCCGTATCAGTACGCGGGAAATCACACATTAACTCCGCAAAAACTAAAGATTTCTTAGACTTAGATTTCTCAAATTCCAAGTCGAACTCCTGTAGGATAACAATCCATTTAGAGTACTTGCCCCCTAGCAATTGCTTGGTCAAAATGTAGATCATAGGGTTGCAATCCGAAATTACTGTAGTTTTATGTAGTAAAATGTAGTGACGAAAACGTTGGACAGCTTGAACAGCTGCCAATGCCAATTTCTCTACATGTGAGTATTTTAGCTCGGTTGGATTTAAAGTTCGACTAAGGTAATATATCACATGTTCAGTTCCGAATTCATCTTCCTGAACTAAGACCATTCCAATGGTGGAATGAGAGGCGGCGAGATACAAGAAGTAATCCTGGTTGTAGTTGGGAGGATGCAATAACAGTGCATGGGTCAACGTGTGTTTGAGTGCATCAAAAGATTTCTGAGCTATCTCATCCCAATAGAATTGAGTATTCTGTTTCAACAACCGGGTAAAACCATTTGTAACCTCGTTGTAGTTAGGAATGAATCGTCTTAAAAAGTTTGCTTTCCCTTGCAAACTTTGGAGTTGGCGAAGACTGGAAGGAGGAGGCATTTTGACAATATCTTCGACCTTCGAGGGATCGACGCAAATGCCAGCTTTTGAAACAAAAAACCCTAGTAATCAACCTGTTTCTATATAGAAAACACATTTGTGTGGATTCAACCGAATCCAATAATGCCTACACCTCATAAAGATTGCTCGTAAATGGACGAGGTGTTCTACTCGATGTAATGAATGAGTAGGCAAGTCATCGAGATAGGGTTGCACAATGTGCTTGATGTCATGAAACGCATAAGACATGGCCCTTTGAAAAGTTGCTCCGGCATTCTTGAGCCCAAAAGATAATTTGCAATAAGAAAATGTCCCCCATGGACAAATGAAAGTCATTTTTGGTTGATCGGTAGGTAGAATATTGATTTGATTATATCCAGAAAAACCATCCATGAAGGAGAATATTTCGATGCCGACACAATCATCAATGATTTGATCGATATAGGGAGTTGGGTAATTTTCCTTTGGACAGGCTCGATTAATGTCCCTATAATCGATACATATTCTTATTGTCCCTTGCTTTTTGTTAACCGAAACAATATTCGATACCTAATCCGTTAACGGGATCAGATAAATGAAACCTGCTTTGAGTAATTTTTCAACTTCTGCTTTAATTGCAGCAGATTTTCTTGGGTGAATTTGACGCAAATGTTGCTGGACGGGTTTAGCGTCCAGGTAAGCCTCTATTTCATGAACAACAATCGCGGGATCAATTCCTGGCAATTCCTCATAGGACCAGGTAAACACGTCGCGGAATTCCTGAAATAGGGCCTTATATATTTGAATTTCATCATCTGTACACGAGGCACCTATATGAATGTTTTCAACAATTCCAAGTTTAACCGAAATGTCAATAAGAATAGTTCGAAAGATGTTTCCCAAATTTAACTCCGAATCAGGATGTTTCATTGGATTCTGAGGTTCCTTGACATATTCAGTCGTAAAAATTGATGAAAAATCATTTTCAAAACGATCATTCTCGGGTAAAAACAAAGATCTGTGATGGAGATCTTCCCATGGTAAATCATCTACACATAGGATTTCACGAATTTTCTCATCAGAGTGAACAATTTCAGAAAACGTGATTGAATCCGAGCTTGATGTGAAAAATGATTCTTCATGGACCACATTCATTAAGTCAATTTCGGTTGAAGATGGGTCGGTAAACGATTGCACGGCCTCATACGCAATTTCATATGGACTCAAAGGCATGACACCACCAAATGAGTCTATCTCAGATTCAGAAGGAATGATCCAAGGATCATCATAAATAATGGTGTCTGACGTAATCATATGAATGGTTGCAAATGAAAACGATGCGTTGATCACAGGAAAAGGAAAAGTTCCCAGTAAACCGGCATCTTTAACTAGTCCTACTCCAACATCCTTATATGGGATAGTCGTTTTACCGACATGCTGAATACTTTCAAAAGAGGCTGGGTCAGATGAAAAGTAAGCCAGCTGGTCTATTGTTACAATATTTCCATTATGAGGAAACTTTATAACCTGAAAGACCGATGAAACGACAGCTGTCATAGCGTAAGACCAACTTCGACCCAAGAGAAGGTTGTAATCTAGAGGGGCATCAACCACCTCCACATCTAGATTAATGGTTTTTCCTTCAACCCCTATAGGAAAATCCTGTAGAATGCCAAAAGGATGAAACCCATGGCCATCAAAGGCCTTAAGAATCATCGGGGATTGATTTAGCGAAGGAGAACCAAGAGATCTCCAACACTGTATCGACATAATACACGTTGAGGCTCCCTCATCAATCACAGTCCGATGAATAGGCCTATTTTTGACTATCACTGGAATTTGGAAAGCCATTTTATGAGGTAAGCGTGGTGTACTATTTTCTAGATCGAAAATTATTAGGTTTGAGTCCTGAACGTCAACAGCTCCTATAACCGACAAAAGTAATTTACGTTGTGCTGGACATGATTGCAGCACTTCCAAAGCCGACATTGCTGAGGGTGAAATAGCTAAATCCTCAACAATGTTATAGTTTTGAGCCGCTCTCACATGTGGATTGAAAGCTGATTTTCGAAGTATACCCTTGGTGGGCGGTTTGATTACCAAGTCTGGATTAGGTTTCTCGATCTGTAGTGGATCGGAACCGGGAGCTGAGGTTGATGGATTAGAATGAGAAGATTCTTCTTCCTTACCATCAATAGGACTTTTACTACCATAATCATGTGATCGAGTCGCAATCCTAATATGAGACATCATCAGTATGGGTTCTTCATTGGCACTCGAGGAAGAGCCTATCATCTTACTGTCTTGACTTGGAAAAGGATCCTTCAAAACAGCAGGTGTTTGGGAACCTTTGACAATCTTTGCAACCTCTGCACGATGAGGGTAGTCTCTTGTAAAATTTTCAACGTCACAAATGAGACAAGGATAACGAGGTTTGCGTTTTTCATCATTGGATTCCGATTTTTCGGGTTTCTCCTTTGAATTTTTGTCCGCTTTATTCTTCTTCTTCCCTTTCTTCTTCCCACCGCATTTTGATTTGGCTGTAGATGACTCTACAACGTGAATATTGGAGGAAATCTCCGTGGAAGAATCTCGTGTCGGGGAATCAGGCAAGGTTATGATAGGAGAAGAATCCTTGGAAGACTTCTTCTTACTCTTAGTGTTAACCGTACCAATCATACCATCAGCGGCATGAGATCCCGAAGGAGCTGCAGCAATTTGATTTTGCTTGGGAAGATCGGGGATTTTCTCATGTAATGTACCTGACTGGGTGTAGGCCAAGTCAAGGTACTGTGCTTGATAAATTACTTGCTCCTCAGTAACAACTCCGGCTTTAGCTACATCTTCAGTGATCTTTGGCAACAAAGACTTTACAAACCACTCAGCCAAAATCTGATCTAGAATAAAAACCTTCACTAAGAGCCGCCGACGTCTCCATTAATGAATATGATTTGCAATGTAAGTGGACATCGATTACTTTAACGAAGTTAACAATTCCGTGCCATTGTCATATGGACTGGAAACTAAAAATGAGTTAAAAACGAGGTAGCTAACTGACTAAAATTATAAAAAGTGCCTCGCGGTAACTCAATGTACCACTTGGCTGCAAGACCAATTAGAGTGCGCTAGAAAAGTCTTGGACGGATTGAATAATCTGAAATGGAGTTAGACGCACACCAGAGGTGATAAGTCATCACGTGGTTCGACGGGTCCTCTCCTGATTTTCCTTCTAACTTAGGAATATCACTAGGAAACTTATTCGGCATTGGCGGCCAAAACGGAAGATAATTAATGGGATCATTCGTTAAGCGTGACAAGTCATGCAAGTCCAAAGTTGCGATAAGTGATAACTGATGATTAGGGTCCCTAAAGCTCTGGGTCATGAGACCAGCCCTAGGAGGAGGATATCCGGGATAACTAGGAATAGGAATTGCATTTGGGATATTGTATCCTCCCGGAAAACTAGGATTAACCAGACCGTACTGGGGTTGCTGAGGTTGTTGATGTGTACCTAGAGTACGGCTGATACTGATAGACTGGCTGCTGCACAGCAGGACCGAATTGGTACTGTGCCTAGTATGGTTGATAAGTAAATTGTGGTTGACTTGTGACAACCGTACTTGAACCAGGTTGTCCTACAGGCATCTGAACCAAAGTTTGAATCGTAGATCCAGACGGAGGTAAATATGTCTAAGGAGTAGATACAGGAACAGTAGAAACTAGAGCTGTCGATACTCCGGAAGTAGGTGGGGTAGATTGAACAGATGTTGCGGCAGTTGCAATAGTCGTTTGAAGCGGAGTATGAGGCGTACTAGGCCCAGGCTGAGAAACTACTGAAGGTACAGAAGTTTGAATATTAGACTGGACAAGTTGCTGGGGTGTACCAGAAACTAAGGGTTGTCCAATTTGAGATGACAACGGTACATTTGGCTGCAACACCTGTTGAGTTTGTGATAGATCCCACACTAAATTCATTCCGGGGTACGGACCCATAACAGGTTGAGAATATTGAGGACCATAATCGGGTTGAGGGTAGGATTGATAATTCAAAGGTACATTTCCTGTTCCTTGAACATATGATTGACCAGAGGGTGGTTGGAAACCTTGGTTCGAGTATTGACCTTGGGGTTGATACCCTTGAGGCACGTACTAATACTGGGGTTGACCTTGAGGTATAAATTGATACTAGGGTTGACCTTGAGTTACATATTGAGTCTGGGGTTGACCTTGAGGAATGTACTATCCCGTAGGTATGTACTGTCCTTGAGGTTGCCCCCCAGGCGGTAACTGGCCACCTTGAGGTTGAGGATTGGGAATAGAATCTGACATCATGAGAATATCTTCTACGCTCAATGGCTTAGTACCGTTGCTTCCAGTTAATAACCCTTATTCAATGGGTTGAGGAGATGCTCCCAAAAAAGTACCAGAAAGCGATTGATACCCAGAGGGAACAGAAGGACCACCGTACAAAAAGGATTCGGGCGATTGAGTAAACATGGACGACTGCCTTGACATATTTAACGGAGGATAATAACCTCTAGGTGTTGGGTGATAAGAAACACAAGGTGGTGAAAAACTTAACCCTGGGTTTTCTAAGAAATTAGTCAAAGAAAGATACCAAGCACTGCTCCTAGGTGGACTGTAAAAAATTGATTCACGCTCCCTTAGCTCAATAACAGGTTGATTTTTAGGGACAGGGATGCCTACTTCTTCTTCCGGAGTAGCAAGTTCTTCGATAGCTATAAGTCCAGAAGGAAGATCTTGGGTGATTATTCTTTCTACCCTAGGTGAACCAGGACCACTAGAAGCTGGAGAAGCAAACCCCGATGTTGGAGTAGCAGCAAATTCACTTTCAGGTTCAGATATTTTAGGTTCCTCACCTATATCACTAGTAGATGAAAAGCTACCAGTAACTTCGGAAACAGACACTGATTGTGGATTATAATCTGCTACTAAAGCTTGAAAATTGGGATGTACCACCAAAGAAGACTCTCCTTCTTCAGGTGACCCAACTCTACTGTCTCTAGGAGTTACGAGGATTTTCAACCCTTCACGATGGCTCGGTGAAAACTCAGGAGGTTGGCCCCGAAGTCTACGAGACTTCCTCGGTAATTCAGCCACGGTTAAAAACTTTTAACTACTTCACATGCAAACAAAGTAAAATCTCAATGAAAACCACCTAAAGCCTCTAAAGAACCAAACAAATTGAATCACACGCCTAAATAATCTAGGAGATCAAACGCACACAAACAGTAATTTTCCGTACTAAAAACACTAGTTGGTGATGAAATCCAACGTCGCAGAGTTCAATACAGAAATGGCGGTTGGAATAGTTACCCTGGCAACCTGCTTAATGAATAGACTGGCACAAGTTCCTCCACTTAACCGTATCGAGTGAAGAGAACCCCCCAAAAAATCCAAGTGAGTCTAGCCGACGTCTACTCCAGGTACAGTGGGATCTTCCCACCACTGTCACCTTAGGAAGAATCCTAAAGAATATGGCCACTAAGGTTACCAACTGAAACAAATATACCTGGGGGAACAGTCTACGATCCGATACGCACGCAAGGGCAGAGTAGCAAGCTCAATCCCCTTGAAGGCTCCTTGACATAATCCAAGGTTTACCAACAAGTGACCCTAGGCTCCTCGACAATGGTTAATCCGAGGTTTACCGTTTTTAATACGTGAATATCTCACGTCATTCCCAATGAGGAAGGATTGATTCCCACACTATTTCAGACACGATCTCATGCTTCTCCTTTAAGAGGATCTTTCCCAGAGCATAAAAGAAAAAATTGGATTTCTTACATACCACAAGATACAACTACTTGTTTGTTTTTACTGTCTTGGAGAGTTAACTACTCTCCTACTCCAAGACACTAGCCTAAGCTAAGTTGGTGTATCAGAGCCCTAGAAATAAAAATGCTACTAGATGAATTTTACTTTAAGCGTTATTTTTATTGGCTTTTGTTTAAGTCAAAAGGTGCGAAGATGAAACTCGTGGTATGAAGACTCGACTCAAAATCACTAAAAATGCACCTGAGATGATTTGAACAATCTTTTCCCTTCGATGAACTTCTAGCTAAGAAAGAGTTTGAGAATGAAAATACTTTGTAAACACAAATATTTCTTAACAAACAAATTAAAATAAGAGCTTTTTTCCTTTCCAATGCACTCAAAATGAGACAACTAGTTATTTTCACAAAAATTTTCCCTTTTCGTTTCAAAGCACTCAACCACTACAAAAAACAAACTTTTTCCAAAAGAGATTTATTTATTTATTTATAAAACACTCAAAACTATGGAAATGACTAACGTTGAGATCTATAAATTATAAAAACATATTTGAAGTCAAAGCCTACAAGATGTCTTTTTTAAGGATGTTTTACTTAGCTAGATGTAAACTAAGGACCAATTCATGCAGAATCACAAATCAGTCAAAAAAAACCAATTTTGTTTTCTTTTTTGAGAATGAAAATCCAAACTTTTAAACACAAGCTTTTCGAAGTTTTGTAAAGAGAAAACACAAAGCGGATTCCTCAACAAATGTAATTTCATTAATGGTCAGACTCATAAGGAGACTGGTAGAAACCAGGGTGATCTGAGGTCCCTACAACTTCTAAGCTCAGAGCTACTACAAGACCAAGACGAAAAACAAACCCAACAAGCAAAACTCCTAGGAATTTCACCTAAAACCCTAACACCAATGAAATCAACCTAAGGAAAGCTTCTGACTGGTTATATGCAGGTCTGGGCAATGGATAATAACACCTAAACACAAAATAAGCTGACTAACAAAGGAAGTCTTAGGTTTTTCAAAATTTTGACAGGGTCCGCAGGCCCACAGTTAACACAGGTGTGGTACCGCTCTGTGCTAAAAGCAAAAGTGCGGATAAGTACGCACTGTGTCAAAAGGCTAGGGTGCGATCCTCTCCCAAAGCTATGAAAAACGAAAAATAACCCTGGATATACAATTTCTACCCAATTCCACACACAACAAGCAAAAAACAGAAACAAAAACACAGTTTCTCAGGTCAAATTAAAAACAAGGAAAAAATCAAGTCCCCACTATGGTCGCCATTTTGTCACACGGAATAAGTTGATCTTGCGGACAAGATAGACCTTCCTAGAATCTAAAGAAGACCTAATGACAAACAAACCAATCACACACTATCTTTCACTAAATATGCTTTTATAAACAAAGGTAAATAAGTGTTTTAGGCCTACCTTGGGTCCAACACAAGTTTGTAGAAGCCTCGCTCTTTCGATCCAAATGAGCTCCCTTGTCTCGAATCTGTAAACACAAACAAGCAAACAAATTAAATAGCGCCTGAAAAGCCAATATCATAAAATATATTTAACATGAAAGTCAAGGAATTCATGAAACAAATGACATGAGACAATTTGTTGAGAAAAATGAGTTTGATTGTATTAATTCAAATCAAGAAGAACTTTACAACCTGTGCCTTGACACTGTACAATCTCCTCCCAGGGTCCAGCAAGAAGTCTCCTCTACTTTGACAAGTTTCACTCTCTTCCCAATGAAGACAAAAAGGTATGTGATCTTTCCTCTCAAGCTTAACTAGGAAGTCTTAATTTCACCAGCATTTACCCTCAAAAATGTTCATCTTTTAACCTCTCCAGCACCTAACCAAATGCCTGAATTTATAGTGCAATGGAGGGAAGTTACTAGGTCCTCCTTCAAAGGGATAAATCCGTCCTTCAAAGGGATAGCTCCTCTCATCAAGGTATTAGCTCCTTCTCTTTTGGGATGCATGAACCACCTAAGAGCGGCCAATCCACGTCAAAATTCCTTCTAGAATCATCTAGAATTAACCCAAAGTGAGTTTTTTAGAATAAACTTATGCCTTTTTGACTTTCGCAGGGGTCTGCACCCACACCTTTAGGGACAGAGCGGGCAGGTCTGCAGTTTTTGTAAACAAAAGGTGCGGGACTGCAGGTAACAGTGAGAGAAAGTGCGGAACTAGAGTTTTATTGATTTTCAATGTCTTTATCTCAATTTCAAAGCTTGACTTGAAGAGCTGAGGTCTGAGACTTGCTTAGGAGGATAGTACAAGTGATGATAGACCCATACTGACTGCAAATAATCATGGCGACGATATTTTTGTGTAACAATTAGGTAATGACCTTATTGGAGGTGTCACATTTAAACTAAATCTTTAACATAAACAATTGAACATGATTCTTACTTAGAAAGCGACATGGTGGACTTATTTGGCTCCACAACACTTAACTTATGGATGAGGACACCCCACATATGGTCTTTGGTCTACCATGCATAGATGAATATCATATATGTGTAATTCAGCATGTGATGTAGTAATAAAATATGCATATAATAGATATTGTATACATAGGGGAACAAGTGGTGTACTAATATTAATAATATATGACCCAACAATTCATTTTGCCACACAACATATTTCATGGAAATTGAACTACAAACGCATGATGAATTCTCTTTGGGTATTCTCCTGAATAACAATTAATGTTTTCAAGAGATGGATTTATCTTAATACCTAATGAATGATTTCAACTAAGATTGTTTAGATTCACAAAATGATGGTGAGTAATTCCACTATACTTAGCTCATCCTCTTATTTGTAATGATTGATTGGAAGCCACAATCAAAAGTAGACTATGACATGTCGATTACCAAGTCCTTTACTCTAACTAAGTTCAGTGTACTGAGAAACAATCTAGATAAAGTAAGTGCAAGAAAATACCAATTGAACATTCTATAGGTGGTATAGAAGATGTCAAAAATTGGAAATGTATAGAAAAATTAAGAGCTTAAGTTCAAGTGCACATAAGAACAAGAAGATAAAGATACTCAATTAGTTGTACAATTTATTCCAATGCCAAGATAGAATTAAAGGGATATTGAACCAATCTAGAATTTTCCAGTTTGAAGCCTCATGATACAAATGAGCTAGGATTTCAACGCAAACATGGATGCAACAAATTATTTTTGAATCAATTAATGTCTGTTAAACAAAATCCACAATGCTCGAACATAGAAATGCATTACAAGCCACAAATGTGCAAAGTAATAGAGCCTATGACTTCAACATAGAGCACCAGTATAGGAACCACATCACAAAAATATCAAAACAATAGCAACCACAACTTCATTGTAAGAGTTAGAAAAAGTTACATCCCTAGTTCAATCCATAATGTGCATGTTGCGTGCGAATTCAGAAGGTCAATAAATCCTACATTGTGACTTGTCATAAAAATTTTGTGCATATTATCAAGAATTGAGGCTAGTTAAGCCTCAAGCACTTAAATCAAGAGTCATAAGAACTGGTATGGATAAAATATCTAATACAGAGTGAGGCCATTCAAGGGAAATGATTCTTCAACACACCCCATTGACCCTTACAATTTTTAATGCATCCTCCAATACTACATAGGGTTATATACCTTATGCTCAATGGGATTTATTTTAGTGTCTATAAGTGGTATCCATAATATTCAATGGATATCATGAGAGATATTGTTGAAAGGCATAGATCTCTAGCCCAATATTATATTAACCTATAATGGTGCCATCATTAGGAGGTTTCTATGCATGTATCACTTGTTACCACAGTGGAGGAAGCATATGCCCACATCCTGATATTTAAGGAAGCTTGTAAAGACATGATCACACACAACAAACTCTAGAAGGTACAACAAGTTTCTTTGCCCTTGAAGGTGCCAAACCTAGAACTAAAGGAAGAATTGAAGAATATGCCTATATTGGAACAACTAGATCTCAAGTAGAAAATTGAAAAATCCAAGTTCTTACAATAATCAAAGGTTCAAATAGAAGCATTTGTAGGCTTTCTTGACTACAACCTTAGGTTTTGGATTCAAATGAAAAATGCTCCTGAGTTGTGCACACCAAAGGAATAGATAGAAAAATTGGGGGCACATATCAATGAAAATAAAAGGTGCCTTGCAAGCCTTGCCACAATAATAAGCGAGGAGGTGATGACTAAGATCTTTGATCAAATGTGATAAATCCTAAATTCTTGAGTCAAACAATAGAAAATATCTAAGATAGTGCTAGATTCTGAAGAATAGATTGCGATACAATATTCTACATGCACATATGTCTAGGAAAATTTGGCTAAGGAAATCCAACCAAGATAAAAAAATGATCCCCATCTGAGGCTCTACCATAATGATAGAGAGAAAAGTTTTACAACAACTTGAAGGTGTTTCTTGATTCATTTTATGAATTCAATCTTGAGTTCCAAACCTTTCTTCAATAACTACTCAAAAAGATCCCATATGTTGCCTCAATTTTGCAAAAGTAGAATCTAATATCTGGGATATGCTAGGTTCTAGTGTTAGGGTCTTGAGGAAAACAATGTGTTAGGACTCATAATTGACCAATTTTGACCTTATATTTTTTCCATAATATTATCCTTTTTCAGTCATAGGTTGAAAGCTTTGATTACATAATGACTTAATCACCCCAAGGTACGAAGTAACTCTCCGCATATCTATATGTTTAATTGTTCATTGCATATTCATGAATATCTTTATATTTATCTTTGGAAAAGCTAATTAAGTTGCCAAGTAATCGCTGGACTGTCTAAAGTCTGCAGGAATTATAATTCATAGTTGCTGTAACACCAGAAACAGCAACTACGCAGTTGCTGCAACACCAGAAGCAGCAACTACACAGTTGCTACAGCCAGCAACGACAACCATCTAAAGCAGGGGAATGCTATTTTTGCAACAACTGGAAATAACAAACGGCAACTAACTGGACATCGCCAGAATTCCACGCTGACGCGGCATGATCAGCAACTGTCCAAAAAGGGAAAAACACAGTTACAGTTGCTAAAATATCAGGAACAGCACGGGTTTACTAAATCAGAAACCATGGGGAAACGGCGAAGGATAATACGAGGATCCCAAGAAGACGGTCGAAGTTCGGTTACCAGCTGTGTAACAAAAACAAACTCAAGAAAGAATACACTGTCGCACTGTTATAACAACATCCTGTAACTCTTATTTTTGGTTAACTGAATGAACTGTGATAATCTAATGTAATAGATGTCTCCTCTATAAAGAGGAGACATATACATTAGAGAAGGGGGGAGAAAAACTAGTTTTGTAAGGGGAATTCTGAAAGACAACAGCAAGGTCTGAACTTTTATTGTAACTGAATCTTTTGGCAGATGAATAGAAGATTGTTCTGAGTACCTAATCTAGCAATTGTGTTCTGGGGAATCTTGTGAGAGAGACCGGGCCCACCTTCCTCACAAGATTCACCCATTTACGTTTCTGTCAAGTGTGTAAGTGTGTTTGGTGATTTCTTTATGCTGATACTCTGTTTTGGATTCTGTAGCATTACCTCTGATAATTTCCTTTTTGCTGGCACTCTGTTTTGTTTGAAACTGTACTTCACTGGTGAATTAGAATTGCAATGTGTATTAGCAATCTGGTTACAGGGGCAGGTGCTGAACGTCCTTGCTTGGAGGATAGGGTCCTGATCCTTTGATAACAGAGCATCCACCACTCTTCTTTTCAGATTTGTCATCTTAAATTAACTGCTTTCATTTTATCTTTACAGTACACTGTTATGACATAACGTGAGAATTACGTATACTACAGCTTTTTAATGCTTTTAGAGTTAAGTACATATAGTACGCGGTAGCCTTTGGAATAAAAGACTTTCCCAGGTTGACAATTTAATGTGGTACTTGATTGTTAATCAATAAACAATTCAACTAGCCAACATTTTCGCACCGTTGCCGGGGAAGGCGACTAAAGATTTCTAAAAGCATTAATGATTTCTTTTTGAGAATAACAGGTGCATGAGAGGACGCAGGAAACTTAATTTTACAGGCAGCAAAGAAGGAGGAGGAAGAAAAACTTTTATCGACGAAATCATCTCAAAGGCCGAAACATCACGGAGGACAAGTTCCCAGAGACCTCAGATCCAGTATTCCTCACAAACAGATTGACAGACGGAGGAAGTACTAGGACCTGAAAGGAAGCTGGAAGTACCATAATACACTGAGGAACCGGTAGAAGAACTTGAAGAAACATAAGACAAAGAAGATAAAGCAAGTGATTCAGGAAAAAGACCAATGGAGGATAACAGAACAAAAGGAAGAGGGGAAAATTTGCTCTCTACCCTGGAATTCCTTATTGGGGAGCTCCCGAGAGGGGAAACCCCCATGAAAAAGATTCCACTCTCAGCATTACCCAACTTTCATGGGTTATCCTCTGAAGACCCAAATGAATTCCTCTTTGAATTCGACATTCTATGTAGGAGTTATGATTATGTGAACCCTAATCAGAAACTAAAACTGTTTCCAGCAACATTGAAAGGGAATGCGTTGAGGTGGTTTATGAGCCTAGGAGCTCAGGCAATCACTACTTGGGATCAGATGAAAGAAAGCTTTCTGGCCAAGTATCAAGATTACTGCCGGACAAGAGAAAGGAAGGAAGAATTGTTTAAAATGGTTCAGAAGGAGGACGAGAATCTGGAAGATTTTGTGGAAAGATTGCAGTATAATCTGCAGTGGTCTGACCACCCTAATATGAGTAAAGATATTCTGAAAACTATATTGATGAAAGGGGTATGAGATGACTGCTTGGACATGTTAAACATGCTGGGAAAAGGGGACATTTCCAAGGAACCATTTGATGAAATTATCAATCTCTGCATGAGATGTTCAAGAGGAGCAGTGAGTAGATCAAAAAGCAGGGACAATGTATATTCAAGAGTTCAGAAGTCAGCAAGTGAAGGAGCAACAAGGGCTGAAATAGGTAATTTGTTAGAAGAATTTAAAACTGAGATGTTAAGCTCTTTTGCTTCACAAATTGATGCTCTGTAGGTATAGAAGAAACAGGCAGAAGCAGAAGCTGCCCTAACCATTTTTTGTTCCAAATGCAGAGAAAAACACCCACTTAGGGAATGCCCACTAGATAAGGTACCAATCTGCACGATCTGCGAAAAGGACCATGAGACCCAGCAATGCCCCTCTCTGCCTGGAATTAAAGCAGCATTGCAGTCAACTGAAGAAGAGGCTGAAGTAGTGTACCTGATGACACAGAGGAGGCAATGGCCATGAAGACAAGGTATGAATTCTAACACAGCATTTAATCGTTGGAATAATCATTCTACTTTTCAAACAAATTACCCACCCATGAACCAAATGCAATACCCACCCTTTAACACAATGAATTTTCCTCCTATGCAACAACCAAATCTTCCTTTTCCTGATCCTACCATATGGAATCCTTGGGCTCCCCAGCAACCGTATTTCAATCAATGGAACCCAGGCTGGGTAGCCCAACAGATGCCATTTCCTCAACATCAACAGTCTCTTTCCTTACCATCCAATACTCCTCCAAATAACCAGGCAATTAGACCTCAGTTGCCTGTGAAACCCAACCCCAACCCAAATAATAATAAAGCCTTGCAAGTAATTGATATTCAAAATCAGCCTATCTCCCCCATGCAATGTAACGATATCCATCTTCGTTCAGGGAGAATTGTTGAACCCATCATTGATGACATCACTGACTCTGATAAAGAGGAAGTTAGAAAAGAAAAACCAGCTAACAATAATGCTGAAACAATTGAATCAGCATCTAACAACAATGATCAAACAGCAGATCCGCCATTCCCTGAACGTCTGGCTCTCACTAAAACACTGGAGCAACCTGCTTTTAACCTTTTAGGTGAACTACAGAATTTATATGTTAAAATCCCATTGTTGCAAGCGCTAAGAGATGTTCTCATTTATGCTAGGACTGTTAGAGATATCTGCATAAAAAAACCTGGAAGAAAAGCTAAGGACCCCCTCACAGTTCATGTGATGGGAGAACTGATTGCTTTAATGACATAAAAGGATCCTCTTGTGAAATATGGTGACCCTGGTCACCCTACAGTAACAGTTCAAGTTGGAAAAACCTTTGTCTCTAAAGTTATAGTAGATTTAGGAGCTGCAATAAATATTATGACACTGGAAACAACACAATTGCTTCAGTTAAAAAACTTTATTAGGGAAACACCAACCATCCTAGAATTGGCTGATCGTTCTACAATTAAACCTGAAGGGGTCATTGAAGATCTAATAATTTCTGTAGAATCCTGGAATTACCCAGCCGACTTTGTGGTGTTACAAACTAAAAAAAAGTTGGGGGGTCATCCGTTGATTCTAGGAAGACCTTGGCTGGCTACAGCAGATGCTTTCATTAGCTGTAGATCGGGATCAATGACCATCTCTAATGGACAGGAAACAAAACAGCTTACCCTTTATCCTCATGCTACACCCATGATTAATAATGACAACTCTCTATGGGTAGATTATGAGGATGAAGAAAGCCAACATATATTAACTATCGGACAAGCCTTAACTTTCAAAGACTCTACCGAAGATGAATTAATCAGCAGCTTCATTTCTGAACCATCTTTGGTCAACCCAGAAATGTACAATCACTTTAATGCAATCTTAGAATCTGAATCTCAACAGAACTTGGAAGATAAAAATTTATTTCAGACAGCAGTAGGCAGCCCCTCCAAAAGTACAACAATAGAAATAGAGCCTGGCAAAACATTAAATATAAATCCTAATTTAACTGATAATGAAAAACAACAATTAATAAAGTTACTCCAGGAAAATAAAGAAGCATTTGCATGGGACTATACAGACATGAAAGGGATCTCCCCTGAGCTATGCACTCACCGTATTTATATTAAAGAGGGATTCCAGCCAGTCTGTCAACCCCAGCAGCGAATGAATCACAATCTAAGGGAAATTGTGAAGGAGGAACTTCAAAAAATCTTGAATGCAGGATTTATATACCCTATATCTGATAGTGAGTGGGTTTCCCCACTTGTAATTGTACCCAAGAAAAATGGTAAATGGAGAGTATGTGTGGATTACAGAGCACTGAATAAAGCCACCCAAAAAGACCATTTCCCTTTACCATTCATTGATCAGGTATTGGATAATTTGGCAGGTAAGAAATTCTTTTCATTCTTGGACAGGTTTAGTGGATATAATGAGATTAAGATTGCACCCCAAGACCAGGACAAGACCACGTTTACTAGCCCATGGGGGACCTTTGCTTACAGGGTACTTCCATTTGGGCTATGTAATGCTCCAGCAACATTTCAAAGAGCAGTGATAGGGATTTTTTCTGATATTCTAAATGATTCATTAGAAATATTTATGGATGACTTTACTCCTTATGGAGTGACTTTTGAGGATGCACTGCAGAATCTTGAAAAAGTACTTAAGCGGTGTATAGAATCACACCTTGCCTTAAGCACTGAAAAATGCCATATGATGGTGAATCAAGGTATTGTATTGGGTCACTTTGTCTCATTCCTAGGAATTCAAGTCGATCCAGCTAAAATACAGGTAATTCAGACCCTCCCTATCCCAAAAACACAAACTGATGTAAGAAGCTTTTTAGGACATGCTGGATACTATAGAAGATTTATTAAGAATTTTTCCAGAATAGCTTGTCCTTTATTTGTGTTATTAACAAAGAATGTTGAATTTAAGTGGACTGATGATTGTGAAAAAGCATTTAATGAACTTAAACATCAGTTGTCTGCAGCTCCCATTTTGAGAGGACTTGATTGGGCACTACCATTTCATATATCCTCTGATGCCTCAGACACTACAATTGGAGCTGTCTTGGGTTAGGAAGAAAATGGCCTTCCCTATGCCATTTATTTTATCAGTAAGAATATGACACCAGCTGAATTAAATTATACAATCACTGAGAAGGAATTCCTAGCTGTTATTTATGCAATAAATAAATTTCGACATTATATTACTGGCTACACTACTTTTGTACATACTGATCACTCGACCATTAAATATTTGATGAATAAATCAGTTACAAATGCCCAAGTCACCAGATGGTTGTTATTATTGCAAGAATTTGACATCACAATTGTAGATAGGCCAGGAAAAGAAAATGTAGTTGTTGATTTCCTTTCTCAATTAAAAACTGATGAAAATGCTCTAGTAGATGATTCTTTTCCTGATGAGTAATTATTTGCAGTATCTGCTCACTCACCTTGGTATGCAGACATTGCCAATTATCTAGTTGCAGGAAAATTACCATCCCACCTATCACACAGGGAAAGAAGAAAGATCATTCAGAAAAGTGCTAGGTACAGTTGGATAAGCGGGTGTCTTTTCCATACAGGAATCGATCAGGAAATCCGAAGGTGCATTGGTGAAGATGAAATTTATGATGTACTAAAAGCTTGTCATGATGGCCCTTGTGGAGGAAATTTTGCAGATAAAAGAACAGCACACAAGGTACTCAGAATGGGTTATTATTGGCCATCACTCTTCAAAGATGCTAGAAAATATGTCAAGGCCTGTGATAGTTGTCAAAGAATGGGCCAGCCTAATCACAGGGATGAAATGCCTCTCAATCCCCTGGTAATTCTTGAACCTTTTGAGAAATGGGCATTAGATTTTATAGGTCCCATTAATCCTCCATCCAATCAAAAAGTGTACATATTAGTATGCACAGATTACATGACTAAATGGGTAGAAGCTAAGGCACTCCTTAAAGCTAATGAAGAAGCAGTACTAACATTCTTATTTGAAGAAATCTTTGTTAGATTTGGATTGCCTAGAGAATTAGTCACAGATGGAGGACCTCCTTTCAACTCTCATGGCTTCAAAAATACACTTCAGAAATATCATATCAAGCACAAAATGACTACACCTTATCACCCCTAAGCAAATGGGCAGGTAGAAAGCACCAATAAAGTCATAGAAGCCATTCTAACAAAAAAAATAAAGGAGAATAGAAGTGACTGGTTTCAAAGGTTGCCCGAGGCATTATGGGCCTATAGAACTACTTGGAGGAATACCACAGGTTTTTCACCCTATGAATTAGTTTTTGGAAAGAACGCTATTTTCCCTGTAGAGTTTGAGATCAAAACTTTAAGAACTACTTTAGTTGTTAACCTTGATTTGACTGATGCACAGACAGCGAGGTTACAGCAACTTCAAGAATTGGACGAGAAAAGACTGGATGCCATCCATCAAACAACCATGATACAACAACAAAGAAGCAGGTGGCATGACAGAACCATCAAGTAAAAGCAGTTCAAGAAAGGTGGCTGGGCTCTACTTTATGATTCCCGTTTCGAGAATTTCCAAGGTAAGTTAAGAACAAGGTGGTTAGGGCCTTATGAAGTGGATGCTGTTTTTCCAAATGGGACAGTTAGACTTTTAACAATTGATGGAAGCAGAACACCACTACTAGTGAATGGATATCGACTCCGTTTATATCAGAGGCCTGTTTCTAAAGAAGATTTTAAAGCCACTTGCATGGCAATTAAACAATATTCTTTTCCAGGGGAACTTGCTGTCCCTCAAAGCACTTAAATTTCTGTTTATTTATGCATTTTTTTTAGATTAGATATTCTTTTTTTTAACTACTAATAATCCCTACCAAGGGATACCATATTATGTTTCAGTATTTTGCAGATTTGAGCTGTGGAAAATAGCTGAGAACGAAAGCTTTAAAGGAATCACTTTGCGGACTTGGAATTCCCGTTGCTGCAACACCAATTCCCGTTGCTGCAACACCACTTTCTGTTGCTGCAACACCATTTCACATTACTGCAACACCGATCCCCGTTGCTGCAACACCACTTCCCTATCCCGTAATACCTTTTTAGCAATTCTCGCATTTACAAAAACACCAGTCATACCACTTCAGCCCCCAAGAAACGAATTTTTATAAAATACACCACTTCTTGTGATGGTTACAATACTCCACTATCACTTCCTATCATTATTATTAAAAATCGCCGGTATTCCCATGCTCCTAGACCCGCTGTAATCATTATGATCCAGCAAAAGATAAGACAAGACTTTTTGACGCAGCAACCAAAAAGGTAAAACATAAAGGTACGCATGATTATGTATGGACATTAAATAATAGTTAATGCGGAGAAGCTGATAGGACTACCAAATAATTGTACTTCCAATCATATCACTTACGCGTAGGGGGGGGGGATTACCAAAGCGCTCTCATAATTACATACTACGCCAACTGCCGCCACCCTTAACTCTCCCGGTAATATGTAAAAATCACCTTATCACGGCATGTTACCATTTGCAACGGCTTACTCTGAACTGAATTCGAAAGCTCGGTTCTGAACTATGAAATTCACTGAAATAACAGCTATGGGAGGAAACCTCATTACATATGAACCTGGCACAACAGCACTTCTTGAGCTCTATCCCGAGGTTTATCAAATCTTTCTGCAAGCGGGATGGATAGATTATTTCGGGAGACTTCCAGACTTCGACGCGCAGCAAGTCCTCGAGTTTGCATGCAATTTAACAGAGGGATTTTCTGTCATTCAAGGAGTTCGAATTCCAGTCACGGAGGAAGCCATAGCCCAAGTTAGTGGGCTACCAGCTAATGACATATGATGGTTCAGTAGGAAGCACTTGATCCTTAATGCGCAGTAGGATTTTCTTCAACCAGGCGAGCAGGTAGAACCCAAGGGCAGAGGCATAGCACTTCAGTCATTACCTCAACCGTGGCTGAAAGTTGCTGAATTTGTGAAGCAATACTTGACGTGCGAAGGCCGGTACCAGGTAATTTACCAGCATGATTTTGTCTTGTTGAATCATTTGAGGAATGGTCAGTTGATAAATATGCCATATTATTTATTGGGATGTCTCAAAAATATGTCACGTTATACTGTCAACGCAAAGCGTCCGCTTCTTTCCCTGAAACACCACCGTTTAGCCCAATTGCTGATAAATAGAGGCCTCGCCTTAAATAACCCTCCACCCCCCATTAATCCCCATCAAGAGGCAGAAATTCCACAGCCGGAACATGAAATTCCTCATCAAGAAGAGGAAATTCTTCACCAAGCTGAAGACACACCTCAGCAAGATGAAGAAATCCCTCAGCAAACAGAGGACATTCCTGAGAAAATACCCGTAGAAATCCCTCAACAAACAGAGGACATTCCTGAGCAAATACCCATAGAAATCCCTCAGCAAGCAGACGACATTCTCGAACAAATGTCCAAATAAGTCCTCCAACAAACACCCCCACAAGTTGCTGAAAATGAACAATCAGCGGTAGAAATACCTGCGGAAACAATCCCATCCCCCAATAGAACCAATCCTTCCATTCCCATACTTGGTATTTCTACCGAGGACTCTGAGGATAACATCCCTATTACTCTCCTCAAACGGAAAATACAGCAGAAAAAGGGAACCCCACCAAAAAGAAGAAGAACTAGGGCTTCGACTAAAGCAGCTGCTATTTCTGCCACCATCCCTATCTTAAAGAAAGCCAGTCGGAAAAGAAAAATGTCTGAATTCCCTGCTTCTCTAACAAAGCAAAGGACTTGATCGTCTGTAATAGCTAAAATTCCTAGTCACACCCTCCCTAGCTCACCACCCATCACCTTAAAAACCCGCATTCCCACCAGCCCTGGAAACTCCTCTCCCTCACCCTCGGAGGCTGAGATGCAGAGTGTTCACAGTTTCGTGACATCATATTTTAAGGCAGCTGACACACAAGAACCAGCTGTCGACACCAAAGGTAATATTGGCCAAGAAGCTGCAACACAAGAAATAGCCACTACCCCAGGTGACACACAAGAACCACTTGTCGATGGTATAAGGGATCAAATCAATGATGTAGCACAACCTCTGCCTCTATTGGAACCTGCTACTCCACAAGCTCAGCCTACCATATCTGCTCTGTAGGAAGAAATTGTATTTCCGAAGTCCCAGATTCGGGACTACCAAGAGGAAATAATAAGGGTCAAGGAAGCCTATCAAAATGAATTTAGCCTGCATATTTTAGCACGAGTAGCATCTGCAGCAGAGAATAGTAAG
Organism: Pinus tabuliformis; assembly: GCA_031772625.1. Taxonomy (NCBI): domain Eukaryota; kingdom Viridiplantae; phylum Streptophyta; class Pinopsida; order Pinales; family Pinaceae; genus Pinus; species Pinus tabuliformis. The sequence continues at coordinate 133,533,284 of CM062815.1, forward strand.
GACAATGAATATGTGTGTGCCAATTGTGGTGAGATATTTACTCAAGCAGGATACAAGGTAGTGGCAGAACCAATGAATGAAGTTCCTGCTGTTGTGGTTGAAACAGAAGAACCTGTTGTCACACAAGAACCAACAGGCTCTCCAGAAACGGTGCAGGAACAAACAGAAGAACTTGTTGTCACACAAGAACCAACAGGCTCTCCAGAAACGGTGCAGGAATAGACATAAGAACCTGTTGTCACACAAGAACCAACAGGCTCTCCAGAAACGGTGCAGGAACAGACAGAAGAACCTGTTGTCACACAAGAACCAACAGGCTCTCCAGAAATGGTGCAGGAGCAGACAAAAGAACATGTTGTCACACAAGAACCAACAGGCTCTCCAGAAAGTGCACCAGAGCAAACAGAAGAACTTGCTGACACACAAGAACCAGTAAGTTCTCCAGAAACTGCACCAGAGCAAACAGAAGAACTTGCTGACACACAAGAACCAGTAAGTTCTCCAGAAACTGCACGGGAGCAAATAGAAGAACTTTCTGAAACACAAGAACCAGCAAGTTCTCTAGAGACTATGCAGGAGGTAATAGGGAATAAAGAAGAGGAAAAGTCAAGACGGCCTACCCAAATTGCCATGGAACGAGAGGAAGAGATGGTTACAGAAAAAAATGAAGAAGAAAACATGGACTCACCCAGGCCTATTCAAACTGCCATGGGACGAGAAGAAAAAGAAGTTACATAAGAAAATGAAGAAGAAAATATAGACTCACCCAGGCCTATTCAAACTGCCATGGAACAAGAAGAAAAAGAAGTTACAACAGGAAATGAAGAAGAAGGCATAGACTCACCCCGACCTACCCAAAAGGAAGAAATAGTTACAGGAGGAAATGAGGAAAAAGGCATAGACTCACCCCGGCCTACCCAAATCGCCATAGAACAAGAAGAGGAAGTAGATACACAGGAATTAGTACAGAATATAGAACATGAAGAAGAAACAGTAGCTGGAAATGGAAAGGAAGACATTGGATCATCCCGGCCTACTCCAATTATCACAGGACAGATTACCCTTGTTGATGCCTTTACACAAACAGAACTTCCCTCTGTTAGTGATGCATGCACAGAAACAAATAGTTTTCAAGAATTAAAAGGAAAATGGTGGAGAGAATATGAGCTGTCACAAGGAAAAGAATTCCAACAGCAAAAGGGGACCTGGTTCAATTATGCATATAAGAACTGGGAAGCACTTGAGCAGTGTAGAGATCAGTACAAAGAAATTAAGGAACTAAAAGCCAGATTGTCCCAGATGTTTGAGTTATTCCAAAGAATACTGGCCACAAGGAAACCCTCTTTCAATTATGCAACATTTTTTAGGGAAAGACTCACATTCTTACAGATAAAGGCTGTTAGAGAAGGTAGACCTCATCAGGTGGTTACATCAGAGAAATTTATGCAAACCTTTGCAGAGGCACCTAAAAATGATCAAAATTTGTTACGCGAACTTTATCTCCATAATGAAGCCATGTCCAAAGAAAGAAACATGAATATGATACCTGTTGTTGGCGACATACAGCTGAGAGATTTCATCTCCTTTTTAGCTAACCAACTTACATGGCAGAACGCCTTTAACTCAGCTCAACATAATGAACATAATTGCCTTCTGTGGATTAGAGCTGAACCACAGAATGCAGCCACCTTCATTGCACAACATCTAAGAATGGTAAGCGATCCTGAAATGAAGGACCACGTCAGGAAACTACAAGCAGTGGTCCTGAGAGACTGTCAACACTATGTGAGAACTAAGGCACCCTTGGCTGTCAAGGCAAATAACTTGTTTTAGGAAAATTGCCCCAAGGAGAGGCAGGAATATCACCCTTATAATCCACCTAATTTACAGGTAGCACTCTCAAGGGTACCTTACTATGTTAGATGCATGCAACACTGTGCTGAAAATTGGATTGGCTACAGATTTAAATTTCCACTCCTATGGTTATCTGGTGAACAATACAAGGGCCAGTTTGGATTATCCAACAAGGAAGAAGTAGCAACATGGAGGCAAATACAGACTGTCTGTGGGTTCATAAAGAAGTTTGATGCCACTTCCTATAACTATTGTCTCAGTAATCTACACTGTTCATCCCAGTACTCCGACTCAGACTCAGAGTAAGCATTGCATGGGGACATGCAATCTCTTCAGTTGGGGGGGATGTTAGGACTCAGAATTGACCAATTTTGACCTTATATTTTTGCCATAATATTATCCTTTTTCAGCATAGGTTGAAAGCTTTGATTACATAATGACTTAATCACCCCAAGGTACGAAGTAACTCTCCGCATATCTATATGTTTAATTGTTCATTGCATATTCATGAATATATTTATATTTATCTTTGGAAAAGCGAATTAAGTTGCCAAGTAATCGTTGGGCTGTCTAAAGTCTGCAGGAATTATAATTTATAGTTGTTGTAACACCAGAAACAACAACTACGCAGTTGACGCAACACCGGAAGCAGCAACTACGCAGTTGCTACAGCCAACAACGGCAACCATCTAAAGCAAGGGAATGCTATTTTTGCAACAACTGGAAATAAAAAACGGCAACTATCTGGAGATCGCCAGAATTCCACGCTGACGCGGCATGATCAACAACTGTCCAAAAAGGGTAAAACATAGTTATAGTTGCTAAAATATAAGGAACAGCACGGGTTAACTAAATCAACAACCATGGGGAAACGGCGAAGGATAATACGAGGATCCCAAGAAAACGGTCAAAGTTCGGTTACCAGCTGTGTAACAGAAATAAACTCAAGAAAGAATACACTGTCGCACTGTTATAACAACATCCTGTAACTCTTATTTTTGGTTAACTGAATGAACTGTGATAATCTATTGTAATAGATGTCTCCTCTATAAAGAGGAGACATCTACATTAGAGAAGGGGGGAGAAAAACTAGTTTTGTAAGGGGAATCCTAAAAGACAACAACAAGGTCTGAACTTTTATTGTAACTGAATCTTTTGGCAGATGAATAGAAGATTGTTCTCAGTACCTAATCTAGCAATTGTGTTCTGGGGAATCTTGTGAGAGGGACCGGGCCCACCTTCCTCACAAGACTCACCCATTCACTTTTCTATCAAGTGTGTAAGTGTGTTTGGTGATTTCTTTATGTTCATACTCTGTTTTGGATTCTGTAGCATTACCTCTGATAATTTCCTTTTTGCTGGCACTCTGTTTTGTTTGAAACTGTACTTCACTAGTGAATTAGAATTGCAGTGTGTATTAGCAATCTGGTTACAGGGGCAGGTGCTGAACGTCCTTCCTTGGAGGATAGGGTCCTGATCCTCCGATAACAGAGCATCCACCACTCTTCTTTTCAGATTTGTCATCTTAACTTAACTGCTTTCATTTTATCTTTATAGTACACTGTTATGACATAATGTGAGAATTACGTATACTACAACTTTTTAATGCTTTTAGAGTTAAGTACATATAGTACGCGGTAGCCTTTGGAATAAAAGACTTTCCCAGGTTGACAATTTAATGTGGTACTTGATTGTTAATCAATAAAAAATTCAACTAGCCAACACAATGTAGGGCCAAGTTTCAAATAAATGCACACATGTCATGTTTGGAATAATTGGGTTGTAGAAAGAAAGGGTTTACATTACACATGAGTACCATTCACCTCCATTATGCAAGAGAACTAATGATAATGCATAAAGAGCACCACACACCTCCATCGTGAATGAAAATTATAATAATTCATAAAGGATTATAGTGGCACATCAACTATCTAAGGGAATATTTTGGTAATATTTGCACTTGTAACTATTTTGGAATTGAGAAATTGGTGGTTAAGGTTGCTCTCATTGTAACACAATATAAAAGGATGCATGGGGAAAGATTAAGCAATCTTTTTAGAGCTTTTTGGGGGAAAAAGTCTCTTAGTGAGTCATAGAGTCATATCCAAGAAAGGCTAATGGCATATTAGACATTGTAAAAACCTATATTATGTATGAGATTATGAAGTATTAGATGCCTCTTTGTTCCCAAATATTGGGTGTTAATGTGAAATGTTTCCATGTGAAAGATGTATCATATATACTTTAATATGATTTTTTTTGTGGATAGGTAGTGGATGCTCTACTGGGTTCTTCATGTGAATTTGTAACTCAATGTGAATGATTTACTTAGAGTTTAGAATGTTTTTATGAATATATGAAGAACCTAGTTAATCGACTCTTACAATTCTTGTAATCGTTTTGAGTGAGACCTTATTCACTTCCTAAAGATTGAAAATAGTAGTGCTTACATGGAATTTGCTGGCTAAGGTTGTTGAATGGCAAGTTTGAATCCCCCCATGAAAAATCCCATGCCCCATGCTTTTGAGAGTCATATCCTACAATTATATAAATGGTCAAGTGAAGGTTTGACTCTACTTGATTTTGTGTAAATAGGCTATAGATCATGTTGTTAACCCAAAAGCATGTTTAGGCAAATGCAGAGATAAATTTCATAAAAAAATTGTTAGACATAAGTTTCTCTGCACTCTTTCCTCTATATTCACACTTATTCAATTTGTCAATGTGCAGAAAAACTATGCATGTATCGCTCTCTTCATATTCCTTCTCTACCCTTTTCCTCTCCCCACACTTTATTCCACCCATTAATCCTTTTCGTACTTCCCTTCTACACACCCACCTCTGCACAATGTGAGACTCTGCACAATCCACTCATCCACACTTCATATCATTACTTAATAGTAATTGTGGATATCATTTCTCAACAAGTTAATTCACCACCTTTACTCTCTCATTCCTTTCTTTCTCGTTTTGAAGTCATTTAAAGGATCAATAAAGGAAATTTATCTCCAAGTTAAGTGATGTGATGTAAATCACACTTTGGTATCTTGCGTAAAAACATGATCATGAGTTAGTAACCCCTACTTATTATTTGACTTGTCCAACGAAATGGCATGAGAGAAAATGGTGTAGTAGTAATGTGCAAAATAATGAGCAGTTAAAAACTAAGACTCATTAAAAGGATTTATTGATTAATCATATATCACTAACTACAACAACAAATGGATTCTAGAAGGAAGAAACAGTTATTTTGTGGTGACACATTCAAATCACTTTCTCAAGTAGATAAAAAAAATCATTAGTCAATTCCATATGAGTGGTATTTGAACTTGTCTCCATACGAGAAAAGAAATAACAAGGTTTGGCTCACTAGACTGGTAAACCATTTATGTGTCCTTAAAGTTTTCAATTTCAAAGAAGTAGTTTAATTGTGTGTGTAGTATTTTGATACAAAAATTAGAACTATCAATCTTGGAGTAAAGAAGAACCTACTCCCTCTGACTTGAAAATAATTCAAAAGTCTCCTTAAGCCACCACATCCCATGAAGTTACTCAAGTTATCTGAAGTTGATACTTTCTTGGACTCTTAATCTAACAGAATGAACATTATTCAAGTGTTCATGTTTCCTTCTGTATAGGTTCGTTTTGATATTTTCTAGGAAATTTGCTAAAATGATGGGGTTAGAAACTAATTAAAATTTCCCTAAGTCTGTTCTTTATGCATTAAACTATTCTTTTAAAAGAGACGTTTTGTTTGACTCAGTAGACCCCATTTCTAGTGAATTATCCTTCCCACTAGCCAATCTATCCAAAACCCATAAATTTTTCATGACAACCCATTTGGTTATAGCTTTAGTATAGTTCCATACCTTCCATGACATACCCATAAGATAATTTGAATATATACATAGAACCAACATAGTTTTCGTACCCTGTGTTATGGAATCATAAGCACCCATTTCATTTTTATCAAGTGCAAGATTCTTTTATTAGAGAAGTTAATTATCTAGTGACTAGGTAAGAACCCAACAAAATTTGAAACACATCACTCTTTTGGGGAAAGGGATACATGATGAGAAGGAATAAAACATCCTGGTGATGACCTCAAGTATTGCAATAAGAATGTTGCAACTCCAAAGGCTACCAACTTAAATTATCAACCCAGGGTTCATACATACTTAAGAGGTGCCAACACAGTATGTGCAACTGACACCTTCCCCTTCCTAGTATGAATCCCTTTGATGCAATTGAAATAAGGAAATGAAACAGATTCAAATGGGAAAATATCCAGTTAAGTTACCAATCTTAAGTTGAAAAAGGTAAATATCAATAAGCAAGTCTATTCTACTTTTGTTGGAAAGTAAATCTAGACTAATTGAAAAAATAAACATTCAATAAGAAAGAAAGGTAAGAGATAAGTGGTGACCTAACCAAGCATCATATTAACCAAAGTATTCTCATAACATTCATAGGATATAAATATACTTCTACCATTAATTTGGATTGAATTTGGGCAAGAAAGATCTCGAAAATAAATTGCTATAGGATTGCTATACGATTGTTGTTTCCCGAGTTAACTTGCCAAAATACCAAAAAATAAAATGAAAATGAGATGAGGAAATTTTTTTTATTAAGTAGTATGTCCTAGGAATCCAATACATGTGGAATCACTCAAAAATATCATTGCTAACATGTGCAAAAATTTATCAGAAAGTTACCACTCTAAAAATCAGAAATTCTAGAATTAGTGAGCTAGTTAACCTACCAAATGTCTGACCTGATCAAGTGAAAATTATATGGGGTAATTTTTTTATTAATTATAATTTTTTTAGGACTTAGCCCAAGTTAAACCAACAAAAAATATCTTCGTTTACACATGTTAAAATTTAGCATAAAATTACTACTAAAAACCATAAATGTCATACCAATGAACTAGTGAGTTGATCTAAGTACCCAAGTGCCTGCGCTAATCAAGTTTAAATGTTGTAGGGAAAATTATTTTACTAATATGGATCTCTCTAAGCTTCAATCCAAGTGTGTTAGGCGGAAAGAGTCATTTGTGCGGACACAACCAACCTCCCTAGGAGCCTAAGACTCTCTAGTGACAAACAAGACAAACAAGAGCAATCCTTCTCTAAACATGCATTTACTATACGGGAAATCAAGTGTTTAGATCCTACCTGTAATCCAACGCTGTTGTAGCAGTCTAGCTCCACTGATCCGGATGAGCTCCTCCTTCACCTTGAAACCTGCATACACTAACAATCAAACGATTAAATAGCACTTGATAATCTCATAGAATAAAACATATTTAACACATAGACCAAGGAGTACATGAAACAACTCATAAATAACAAGTTATTGAGAAGAATGGACTCATTTGCATTAATAGGTAACAAAAGGAACAAATACAACCTGAGCCTTGGTGTTGTGCAAGTCCCTCCTAGGTCCATCAAGAGTTCTCCTTTACTTTGACAAAGCTCACCCACTTCCAAATAGAACAAGCAAAGATGGCAATCTCTCCTCACGAGCTTCTAAATGGGAGTCCTAATTCCTGCAGCATTTACCCTTAGAAATGTATAGCTTTCAACCTCCTCTCCTTCTGGCCCAATGGCTATACTTATAGTGCTCAAGAGGAAGTTAATCAGGTCCACCATCAATGGGATAATCCCCTCTTTGGATGGGATAGCTCCCCTATTGATGGGATAAGTTCCTCTTTGGTAGGAGTGCATGAACCATCTGGAGGCGCTCAATACACGTCGAACAACCTTCTAGAATGCTCTAGAAATGACCACAAGTGACTTTTTAAAGATGAAACTTGTGCATTTTAACCTTTTCAGGGGGACGCACCTGCACCTTTACATACAGAGCGTCCAAAGACGCAGTTTTTGTGAACATTGGGTGCGTCCCCGTAGGTAAGGTTGAGAGAACCTGTGTCCCCAGAGATAAATACATTTAGAAATACGTTCTCTCTTTTTTGGAGTTTGACATGGAGAGCAGAGGCATAAGACTTGCCTAAGAGGGTAGCATGACTGTTGATAGAGCCATCCTAACTGTGAATAGTCATGGTGACATTTTTTAGTGTAACAGATTGCCCCCTAAAGTGCGAAGCCTGAAATAGATTAGGGTTTTGTATTATCTAGGAAGGGTGAAGCGCTTTATCATTTCAAGGATTATCTCGTGGAGAGCCTGGTCAGAACCTGCAATTTTCAACACAAAATACATGTATAAGATTATATCATCACTGAGGTAGGCATTCCCATACTCAGATTAAAACTTTAACTAACAGACTAACTACTCTGATACAGGAATGATCTTGCAGTACATCACAATCATAGACTTTTGTAGACACAGTATGGACGCAGCCATCTGTTTATGATTAGTCTACTTAGATAATGAATACAAAACTCCTCGCAGCCTGGATGGTGGAAACTAGATCCAGGGTCTTCATTTCTACTTCTCGAATTGGTACGATTCTAGCCATGCGAATAAATGAGTTGATGTCGAACATGGTAGAAACCAATTGATTACCAGTCGATGATGTAAACTGTTAACAAGTGTGAGAGAGACCACCGGTAATGTCAATGGTTCTCAAAGTACCCAGTACAATCCATGAGTTGATGTCAAACATTTCACGGAATCCTTCGATCGAAAGTCAATGATGTAAACTGACGTCAAAGGCGAGAAACCTGCCATTGATGCATGCAGAATTCAAGGTACTGATGATTTCTAAGTCATCTCTCTAGATAATGTGCTGATGTCGATAGAAAGCGACCCGTTGCATGCAAGCCTGCAACACGAAATCATTGTTCAAGTTGAAGAAATGTTGCTGTAAAGACTGACTCAGGGATGGTCAAATGGATGACAAGTATTTTGCAGATGAAAGTTTTGCTTGCAGACCTCTTGAACACATAATGACACGACAGATGGCTTGGTGCTACATAACTCAAAGTTAATCCCCGGAACCCGGCTGAAGACTTTCAAAGTGGTTTGATTAACTATGAGGTAAAGGATTTCCCAACCCAGGTGAATTAAAAGTGTCGTGTTCAAGAGTGGTAATAAAGTTACTTCAGAGACAAAAGGTAACAAATAGGCTCATTCTTCTCTCTTTTCCCCCACCATTTCTGGCAAGTACCTCTTTATTTTTAACAAGCTTGAGGAGGATAACATATGCTTGATTATAAGCTCATCCTTCGGATGAGTCCAACCTAGTTTTGATTCGAACCCTAGGAAGGAGTGGTTCGTTCCTATTTGTAATTGAACAGGTCCTTTACTGTGAAATGTTTAATGAGCCCAGTATAGGAGAAACTCGGTGTTTTTCAATTTTAGAGAGTCTGAAAAACTTAAGAAGACTCCAAGTTCAACTTTTTCGTAGATTTGTGTCCCTCAAGCCCGAAAAAGTATAAAATAATACCTGGGGGAACCGCTTGATCTTGCGACCAAGGAGTACTTTCATAATTAGTGTCACTGACCTGAAAAGTAAAAAGTGATCAAGGACACGTCGTTTTATTTCCGTATCGAGTTTGAAACGACAAAAACCCGGCAATATTTCCCTGATTCTACGGTCAGAAAAGAGCTATAAGGGGACCGTCTTTTAATTCCGTTTTAACGAGTGTAAAAGAAACGCTCGGCAATCTTTTCATTTTTTAGGAGTCAGAAAAGGGCTTAAAAGATGACTCTGATATTTTGGTTCGTGAAAAATGACAATTTTCCCTCTAAGTCCCGTTGTCCTGCACAAAAACAACACATTACTCATACCTGTTTAAGATAGGCAAAAATACATCGAAAAACATCCTTCCATGGTGAAAAATGAACAAATTCATCCAAAAAACCTATAAAAAGACTTTTTACAATATCATTTTTACCATTTTACTGTTGAGGTTGAAAAAAGGGGTTTTGGCAAGAAACTTCCCGTGGTCGCTGCGGAAAATCTGACCGTCAGAATCGAACGCTGTCTCTTCCAGGTATTTTACAACATCCTACTCTTCAATTTCATCCGATTAAAATTGATTTTTAGGTTTTAGTTTTGTTTTTTGGGGGGGTTTAGGTTTCGAAATGCGCCCCTCTGTGGACGCAGGTGCCCTTCGGGTGACCTGCGTCCCCCGACTTTTTCCTATACAGGAAAATGGTCGGGGGACGCAGCCCACCTTTAGGCCAGCTGCGTTCGGACGCCCTGTGTTGTAAACGCGGGGTGCGTCCTCCGTGAAAGGCGGATTTTAAAACCCCAATCTCCACAAATAACCATTCAAATTTCCCCAAATCAGTTCTAATCATTGTTTCTTGGTGTGTACGGCACTCACCATGTTGGATTGGAGAGAAAGAGAGCACGAGGACGTTGATTTAGCTGCAATTGAACATCAACCTTCCATTGATGCCCTAAAAGAATGCAAGCTATATAAATACTGGGCCATACCTAGCATGAGGGCTCAGGTGAGATTCTTAGAATGGCTGGTTGAGAGATGGAACGTTCAAGAGCAATGCTTTTACATAGGAGGGCACCAGCTCGAGATAGAGCCCTCTGATGTATACTTTCTCACTGGCTTGCCAAATAGAGGCGAGCAACTCAATCTAGCCGGGACTAGGCCGGGTGGCCAATCCCTTGTTAGTCTCCGGGAAGATTGGTGCACACCTGGTGCACACCATTCGAAAGGCGTGGAGATCAAACACATCTCTCTGCGCGAACTCAAAGTTATAGCGTTCACGGTTACCAGAATTTGCGGTGCATCCGCTTTACACATTGCTTCCGGGTCCCAAATGCGGATGGCAATTGACTGTTACCAAGGCACCATTTTCAACTGGTGTGATGCTGTGTCGGCTAATGTGAAGAGCCAACTGACTAAAGCAAAGAACGGACGACTGAAAACTTTTGGATATGGGCCTTTAGTCGTGAGCTTTGCCTTAGAGAGATTTCCGATGCTGATCCCTCAGCAACTCACTATTGATATCTTGGGTCCTCGGGAGCCAAAGCTGGTACGATGGGTTGCGGTGATGGCCCGGCATCCTGACGAGGGCGCGGCAGTTGTTCGATTTTCTGATAGTTACTTTCACTGGTTGGAGGACCAGGTTTTCTCGATCCAGGACTTTCCGTATGCCGGAGTAGATTTTCGAGGTGATCCGGACATGGTTCTTCCACAGGGAGAACAATGGGATGACAGAGGTACTTTATTTTTCACAAGTTTTCAATTTATGTATTTTTTTGTTTTTATATATATCGTCTCAAAACTGACAGTAAAAATTTTCAAAATGCAGATGTTGGTCCACAGCGCCCAGCCAACCTCCGGCCTTTTGAGAGGAGACATCCAGTTGCACCGGTACCGGCCCCACAGGACGCAGCGGCTGCACAGGTACTAGCTGAGTTGGAGCATGATCTACAGCGTCTGACGGCGGATATGCCTGAGACTACTATGGATGATATTCCTATCAGGCTTCAGCGCTATGTAGTCGCGGTCCCTGGACCGTTTAGGATATTTTTGCGTAAGGTAGCCCGTGCAGTGGTGTCGTATAGGGAGCACCACCAGTGATTGGCTAGTCACTTTGTAGACACATGTGACATTTTTGACTTTTTGTACTTTATCATTTTTGCCGATCATAAGGTGTTTTTCAACCTATGATCGAAGACGATGTATATTTTTTGACACACTCCTATCTATATATATCACTATTACCGGCTTATCTTGTTTAACATATGTGATGAAATGTTTTTAAATTTACTTGCATGATTATCGTAAATGTCTGTCCAACACTCGAGAAGCAATTGCTTCTGCTAATGTATTTAAAGACCTTGGAATATGCTGATATTCAATGTAATAAAATTCACGTTCCAAGAGACGCACTCTCAAAAACAACCTTAATAACACAGGATTTCTAATGGCATAAACTCTATTAAGCTGTAATACAACAAGTTCAGAATCTAACCTCACTATCAAACATCGAATTCCAAATGAAATAGATTCGGATAATAATTCAACCACTGCACTGTATTCTGCAATGTTGTTCGTTGTTTGACCGAGGCTTACCCCATGCATAGAAACTAACTCGTCAGAGGGTGAATAGATAACCCAAGCTGCGGAAGAGATATTCTGTGTAGTACGACAAGCACCATCAGCAAATCCAATGTATGTTTGGAGAGGCGTCGACATCTGCAATATCAAGAGTAAAACCAAGATAAGCCAGAATAACGACGAAAACACACTCGCTAAGCTAAGCACACTGACTAACTAACAAACATACTAGCTAGAAAGAAAACCTAACCTAACTAAAACTTCTCCATACCCACCATTTAATCATAATACCTCTTTAGGTAAAGTCCATTTCTGGGTTTACCCAAAGAGTCCCCATCAAAATCTACCAGCTCATAAGCCCCTTTTGCTAGCTTTCTCTTTACAATATAGGGTCCATGCCACATAGGAACGAATTTTCCAACACTTAGCTTATCGTTAGCTTGATCATATAAAAGCACTAGGTCTCCCTCCGAAAAACTTCGAGGGGTCACATTTCTATCATACTGAGCTTTCATTCGCTTCGCGTGAGTCTCGATTGCCAATGCAGCATCACGTCGAGTCTCATCTAATTTAGCTAAGTACAATAAATGTTTCTCCTCTTCGGAAGTAGCTGGGAGTAATTCGACAGCCATTTGAAGTGATGGGATTTCGCATTCAATAGGTAACACAGCTTCCAAGCCATAAACTAGCTGTAAAGGAGTGAACCCTGTTGAAGTTTTCACTGAGGTTCGGTATGCCCATAGCGCCGAAAATAACATGTTGTGCCAATTCGACCGATGAATACCAATGGTTCGTCGGATCATGATAACCGGAACTTTGTTGATAGACTCAACCAAACCGTTGGCTTGCGGATAATAAGGAGTAGAGGTATCGTGGCGCAAACCAAGCTGGCTTGTAAGCTCAGTCATCATGATGTTTCGAAAATGGCTCCCATGGTCAGTAATGATTGCTTGTGGGACACCAAACCTAGTTATAATATGATTGAATATGAAAACTGCAACTGTTTTGCTGCTTGCGTCGAATGTAGGCATCGCCTCGGCCCATTTAGTGAAATAATCAACCGCGAGGATGATATATGCATGCCCCCCGGCCGAGTGAGGGTTACAAGTAATAAAGTCGATACCCCATTTGGCGAATGGACCAACGGCAATTATAGGGTGGAGAGGAGCAGGTGGTGCGCGCATCTTTCAATCAAACACTTGGCAGTTGTGGCACTTCCGGACTGCAATGATACAATCTTTAAACATAGATGGCCAGAAGTAACCGGCGCGCAACACCTTCTGAGCTGTGGCATACCCAGACATATGACCGCCACATGCTCCAGAGTGACAATCATTCAAAACCCTCTCAGCCTCTTCGTGAGTTAAACAACGTCGAAAAACTAAGTCTGCCCCCCGGCGATAAAGTGTATCTCCAATAATTTTGTATTGCTGGGATTGAAACCGAATTTTTCGACGTTCCGCCTTGGAAGCTTCAGGCCGAAAGGTTTGGGTTTGGAGATAGATGATTATATCCCCGTACCACGGATCTAAAGTACTGATAAGAAACAAAGATTCGTCCGCAATGGACTCCTCTGCCACAGTCTCTGTGTCAGTACGCGGGAAATCACACATCAATTCCGCAAAAACTAAGGATTTCTTAGACTTGGACTTTTCGAACTCCAAGTCGAACTCTTGCAGGATAACGATCCATTTAGAGTACTTGCCCCCTAGCAGTTGTTTTGTCAAAATGTAAATCATAGGGTTGCAATCCGAAATAACTGTAGTTTTACGGAGAAGAATGTAGTGACGAAAACGGTGGACAGCTTGAACGGCTGCCAGGGCCAATTTCTCCACATGCGAATATTTTAGCTCAGTGGGATTTAAGGTTCTACTGAGATAATATATCACATGTTATGCTCCGAATTCATCTTCTTGAACTAACACCATTCCAATGGTGGAATGCGAAGCCGCGAGGTATAAGAAGTAATCCTGGTTGTAGTTGGGAGGATGCAACAACGGTGTATGGGTCAACGCGTGTTTAAGTGCATCAAAAGATTGTTGGGCAATCTCGTCCCAGTAGAATTGAACGTTCTGTTTCAACAACCGTGTAAAACCTTTAGTGACCTCGGCGTAGTTTGGGATGAATCGGCGTAAAAAGTTCGCTTTCCCTTGCAAACTTTGGAGTTGGCGCAAACTCGAAGGAGGAGGCAATTTGATGATAGCTTCGACTTTCGAGGGATCGACGCGAATGCCAGCTTTTGAAACAACAAATCCCAGCAATCGACTTGTTTCTATACAGAAAACACATTTGTGGGGATTCAACCGAATTCGATAATGCCTACACCTCATAAAGATTGCTCGTAGGTGGACAAGGTGATCAGCTCGATGGAATGAATGAGCAGGCAAATCATCGAGATACGGTTGCACAATGTGCTTGATATCATGAAATGCGTAAGACATCGCCCGTTGAAAAGTGGCCCCGACATTCTTAAGCCCAAAAGGTAATTTGCAATAAGCAAATGTCCCCCATGGACAAATGAATGCCGTTTTTGGTTGGTCGGCAGGTAGAATATTGATTTGATTATAGCCCGAAAAACCATCCATGAAGGAAAACATTTCACTTCCGGCACAATCATCAATAATTTGATCGATATAAGGCGTAGGATTGTTGTCTTTTCGACAAGCTCGATTGATATCCCTATAGTCGATACAGATTCTTATTGTTCCTTGTTTCTTATTGACCGGAACAATATTCGATACCCAATCCGTTAACGGGATCGGATAAATGAAACCTACTTTCAACAGCTTTTCGACTTCTGCTTTAATCGCAGCCGCTTTTCGAGGGTGAATCTGACGCAACCGTTGCCGGACGGGTTTAGCATCCAGGTAGGTCTTTATTTCATGAACAACAATGGCAGGATCGATTCCCGGCATTTCCTCGTAAGACCAGGAAAACACATCGCGGAATTCTTAGAATAGGGCCTTGTAAGTGTGGATTTCATCTTCTGTACATGCGGCACCTATATGAATGTTCTCCTCAATTCCGGCCTTCACTGAAATATCAATGGGAATAGTACGAGAAATATTCCCTAAATTCAACTCTGAATCAGAATGTTTCGTTGGATCCTGAGCGTCTTTGACATATTCAGCGGTAAAGATAGATGAAAAATCATTTTCAAATTCATCGTCCTTAGGTAAAAACAAAGATCTGTGATGGAGATCTTCCCATGGTAGATCGTCTACACTTACGATTTCGCGAAGTTGTTCGTCATATGACACGACTTCGGGAAATGCTATCCGTTCTAAGGTTGAGGTGAAAAGTGATTCTTCACTGACCACATTCATTGGTCGATTTCGGTTGAATGAGAGTCGGTAAAAGACATGACAACTTCATAAGCAATTTCATATGGACTCAAAGGCATAGCATCACCGAACGAGTCTATCTCAGAGTCAGATGGGACAATCCAAGGATCATCATAGATAATGTTTTCTGATGTAATCATATGAATTGTTGCGAATGAAGGTTGTACGTTGAGTGGAGGGAGAGGAAAAGCTCCCAGTAAACCGGAATCCTTAACTAAACCTACACCAACGTCCCTATAAGGGATTGTCGTCTTACCGACATGCTGGATACTCTTTGAAGAGGCTGGGTCGGATGAAAAGTATGTCAGCTGATCAATAGTCACGATCTTACCGTTATGTGGAAACTTAATTACTCTGAAGACCGATGAAATGACCGCCGTCATAGCATATGACCAACTTCGACCCAAAAGAAGGTTGTAGTCTAGAGGGGCATCAACCACTTCCACATCCAGACTAACGGTTTTACCTTCTACCCCTATAGGCAATTCCTATAGAATACCAAACGGACGGAACCCACGGCCATCAAAGGCCTTAAGGATGGTGGGGGATTGGTTCAACGAAGGAGAACCAAGGGATCTCCAACATTGAATTGACATAATACACGTAGAAGCTCCCTCATCAATCACAGTCCTATGAATAGGTCTGTTTTTTACTATCACTGGAATTTGGAAAGCCATTTGATGGGGGAGACGCGGTGTACTATTTTCTAGATCGAAGATTATTAGATTCGGGTCCTGAACATCAACAGCTCCTATAGCCGACAAAAGCAATTTTCGTTGTGCTGGGCATGATTGCAGCACTTCTAACGTCGACATTGCTGAGGGTGAAACAACTAAGTCCTCAACAATGTTGTAATTCTGGGCCGCTCTCGCATGTGGATTGAAAGCAGACCTTCGAAGTACACCCTTGGTGGGCGGTTTAATTACTAAGTCCGGGTTAGGTTTCTCGATCTGTAGTGGATCGGAACCAGGAGCTGAGGTTGATGGGTTAGAGTGAGAAGATTCTGCTTCCTTACCATCAACAGGACTCTTACTACCATAATCTTGCGATCGAGTCGCAATCCTCACATGAGACATCATCAAAATGGGTTCTTCACTGGCATTCGAGGAAGAACCTATCATCTTATTCTCCTGCTCCGGAAATGGATTTTTTAACATAGCAGGAGTGGGAGAACCTTTGACGATTTTCACAACCTCGGCCCGATGAGGGAAATCTCTCGTAAAATGATCCTCTTCACAAATAAGACAAGGATATCGAGGTTTGCGCTTTTCGTCATTGGTTTCCGACTTTTCCATTTTCTCCTTCGGAGCCTTGTCTGCTTTAGCCTTCTTCTTTCCTTTCTTCTTTCCGCCATTTTTTTATTTGGTCGTAGATGACTCTACAGCGTGAATATCGGCGGTAAGTTCAGGAGAAGACTCTCCTGTCGGGGAATCGGGCAAAGAGATAATAGGAGTAGTTGAAGCCTTGGAAGACTTCTTCTTTCTCTTTGTATTCATGATACCGATCATACCATCAGCGGCATGAGATCCCGAAGGAGCAGCAGCGATTTGATTCGACTTTGGAAGATCCGGAACTTCTCGTGTAATGTACCCGACTGAGTGTAAACTAAGTCAAGGTATTGCGCTTGAGCAATGACTTGCTCCTCAGTAACTACTCCGACCTTAGCTACATCTTCAGTAATCTTCGGTAATAATGATTTAACAAACCATTCAGCTAAGATTTGGTCCGGGATAAAAACTTTCACTAGCCTTCTTCGACGTCTCCACTCATGAATGTGATCAGAAATATACGTGGACATTGATTGTTTTAGTGAAGTTAATAACTTCGTGCCGTTATCGTATCTGACCGGCAACTGAAAGTGAGTTAAGAACGAGGTAGCTAACTGGCTAAAATTGTAAAAAGAGGCATGTGGTAACTCAATGTACCACTTGGCCGCGAGACCAATGAGTGTACGCTGGAAAAGACGTAAGCGGATCGAATCATCCGAGATAGAATTTGAAGCACACCAGAGGTGGTAAGTCATCACGTGATTGGACGGATCCTCTCCAGACTTACCTTCGAACTTGGGTATATCGCTAGGCAACTTATTTGGCATTGGCGGCTAGAACGGAAGATATTGAATTGGATCGTTCGTTAGGCGCGTCAAGTCTGGTAAATCCAAACTTGCGATAAACGGTAATTGCCGGTTAGGATCTCTAAAACTTTGGGTCACAATACCAGCCCCAGGAGGAGGATATCTAGGATAACTAGGAACAGGAGTCACATTTGGGATATTATATCTTCCTGGAAAACCAGGATTAACCGGACCGTACTGGGGTTGTTGAGGTTGTTGATAAGTGTACCCAGGATACGGTTGATACTGGTAAACCGGTTGTTGGACAGCTTGCCCAGGTTGGTACTGTCCCTGGTACGGTTGGTGAACAAATTGAGGGTGAGTAGTGACAACCGTACTTATACCAGGCTGACCTGCAGGCATCTGGACCGTGGTTTGAATCGTAGATCCCGACAACGGTAAAGATGTCTGAGGAGTGGTTACAGAGACAGTAGAAACCAGAGCCGTCGATACTCCAGAAGTAAGTATGGTAGATGTGGCGGTAGTTGCAGCAGCCGTTTGAGATGGAGTACTAGGTGCAATTGGTGGCTGAGTAACTACCGAAGTTACAGAAGTTTGAACATTTGACTAGACAGGTTGCGGTTGCTGGGGTGGACCAGAAACTACGGGTTGTCCAGCTTGAGGTGCCAACTGTATACTTGGCTGCAACACCTGTTGACCCTGTGACGGATCCCACACTAACATTCCAGGGTATTGACCCATAACAGGTTGAGGATATTGAGATCCATAGCCGGATTGAGGATAGGATTGATAATTGTAAGGTGCAGTTCCCATACCTTGACCATATGATTGACCTTGAGGTGGTTGATAACCTTGACCTGAGTATTGACCTTGAGGTTGATAACCTTGAGGTAAATACGGATACTGGGGTTGACCTTGACCTTGAGGTTGGTACCCTTGAGGTTGATACCCTTGGGGTTGATACCCTTGGGGTTGCCATCCTTGAGGTTGCCATCCTTGAGGTTGATATTGATACTGAGGTTGACCTTGGGGTACATATTGAGGCTGGGGTTGACCTTGAGGTATGTGTTGCCCCATAGGCGCGTACTAACCTTGAGGTTTCCCCCCAAACACAAATGATGTACCTTGAGGTTGCCCTCCAGGCATTAACTGAGGCTGCCCCCCAGGCGGTAATTGGCCACCTTGAGGTTGGGAAACGGGAATTGAACCTGACATCATGTAAATGTCTCCTACACCCAATGGTACATTACCACTGTTTCCAACTAATAACCCATGATCAACGGGTTGAGGAGATGCCCCCGCAAAAGTACCAGAAAGAGATTGATACCCATTGGGAACAGAAGGACCACCATGTAAAAAAGATTCAGAACTTTGAGAAAACACGGACGACGGACCAGCCATATTTATAGGAGTGTGAATACCTCCAGGTGGAAAAGGAGTATGAGGTGTAGAAAAACCTAGCCCAAGGTTGTCTAAATAATTGGTTAACGAAAGGTAGCAAGTAGTACTTCTAGGAGGACTGTAAAGGATAGATTCACGCTCCCTTTGATCAATAGTAAGTTGATCTTCAAGGTTAGAGACGCTTATTTCTTCCTCTGGAGCAAGTTCTTCGATAGCAATCAAACCAGTAGGAAGATTTTCGGTGATAATTCTTTCTATTCTCGGTGAATCAGGAACACTAGAAGTCAGAGTAACAGGTTCAGATATTTCTGGTTCTTCGCCTGTATCACTAGCAGACGAAAAACTACCAACAAGCTCAAAAACTGTAACAGCTTCGAGATTATAACCTGTCTCTCAGCTTTGGTAATCTGGATGGACTACCAAGGAAGATTCTCCTTCTTCAGGTGAACCTACTCTACTGCCACTAGGAGGAGTTACAAGGACCTTCAACCCTTCGTACTGACCCGGAACGTCTTCAGGAGATTCACCCCGCGATCTACGGAGTTTTCTTAACAAATCTGTTCCGGTAACAATTTCAGGTGACTTGCCCCGAAGTCTACGGGACTGTCTCGGTAATTCCGCCACAGCTAAAACTTTTAACTACTACACACGAAAACAAAATAAAATTTCAAATCAAACCACTTAAAGTCTCTAAAGAACCAAACAAATTTGAATCACACGCCTAAAGAATCTAGAGCGTCAAACCAAGCACAAATAGCAGCCTTCCAGACCGAAAGCGCTAGTTGGTGATGAAGCCCAACATCGCTGGATTCAGTACAGAAGTGGCGGGTGGAACAGTTACCCCGGCAACCTGCTTAATGAATAGACTGGACCAAGTTCCTCCACTTTAACCGTCTCGAGTGAAGTGAACCCCCCAGAAAATCCAAGTGAGTCTAGCCGACGTCTGCTCCAGGTACAGTGGGACCTTCCCTCCACCGTCACCTCGGTAGAATCCTAAAGATAATGGTCACTAAGGTTACCAACCACAACAAATGCACCTGGGGGAACAATATAAACTCCGACAGCACGCAAGGGCAGAGTAGCAAGCTCAATCCCCTTGCCAGCTCCTTGACAATAATCCAAGGTTTACCGACAACTGACCCCTGGCTCCTCGACAATGGTTAATCCGAGGTTTACCGTTTGTAATACGTGCGTGTCTGGCGTCGTTCCCAACGAGGGGGGATTGATCCCCTCACTGGTTCGGACACGAGCTCGTGCTTCTCCTTTAAGAGGAGCTTTCCCAGAGTACAAGTGAGACAATTGGATTTATTCTATCACAAGATAAGCTACTTGTTTGGTTTTGTTGTCTTGGAGAGTTAATTACTCACCTACTCCAAGACACTAGCCTGATCTAAATTGGTGTTTCAGAGCCCTAGTAAATAAAAGTTACTACGTCGATTTTACTTTAAGCGTTAATTTTATGGTTTTTCTTAAAGACAAGAGGTAGCGGAAGTGAAACCAATGGTGTGTAGACTCGACTCAAACCACTACAAAGATGCACCTAAGATGATTTACGCTACTTTCCTTTTTCAATGAAATTCTTAACTAAGAGAGTTGAGAGATGCAAATTTTATAGAAAACCACTTCCTTAGAAAAGACAATCAAAGAAACAATTCTCTTTATCTTTTCAAGCATACAAACATGACCACTCCTTACGTGCACGAAAAAACTCTTTTTCTTTCAAAACTTTTCAAAGCTACTTGAAACAAAACTTTTCAAAGGAGATGTTTTTTGTATTTTCTCTTTTTAATAAAGCATATAAACCTATCTTAACAAAAAACAATTTCAAAAGCTACAAAATCTATGAAAACTTGACTCGCAAGAAAATCAAAAGGGAAATTACTCTAAGCAAACCTAACAAGGCAAAAGCTCACAAATATGATTCTAGGTTGTTTTACTTGACCAAAATCAAATCAAGGACCAGCTAATGCAGAATCAAAAGACTAGTCAAAACAAAAACTCAAATCTTTTTGTTCTTTTTGTAAAATGGAATTCAAGACTTAATCAACAAGCACTTCGAAATTTTCCCAAAAAGACAACTCAATGGTAAGTTGCTCTCACAGGTAGACTTTAGGACAGGTCTGACTTCTTAGAATGCTGACAAAACCAGAGAGATCTAAGGCTTGACAACTTCTACCGCCAAAGTCACTACAAGACCTACTCAAAAATCAAACCGTAGGGCTTAAACTTCGATGAAATCCACTAAAACACTCAATGCTATCGAAACAAGTTCAGGTGAAGATCTTTGACAAGGGACTAATGAATCTGGGCAGTAAAAACTAAGAAAAAACAAAATCTAAGAGCGAAAATGCAAAAAATGGAATTTTCTCAAATTTTAGCAGGGGACGCAGGCGACCCGTTAGCACAGGTGCGGGCCCGCTCTGTGCACACAGCGACAGTGCGTCCAGAGACGCACTGTGCAACACTCAGAGGGTGCGTCCTACTGAAAAACTCAAGAAAAACCAAAATGAATCTAATCCTAAGCTAACCCACCCAAAGACAAAGTCACAGAGCCAAAACCAGAAAAATAAACCAATTTTCTCAGAGCAAAGTTCACACAAAGGAAAAGACTTTTCACATCAATGGAATCCCCAGTAGAGTCGCCAATTTGTCAGGCGGAAAGAGTCATTTGTGTGGACACAACCAACCTCCCTAGGAGCCTAAGACTCTCTAGTGACAAACAAGACAAACAAGAGCAATCCTTCTCTAAACATGCATTTACTATACGGGAAATCAAGTGTTTAGATCCTACCTGTAATCCAACGCTGTTGTAGCAGTCCAGCTCCACTGATTCGGATGAGGTCCTCCTTCACCTTGAAACCTGCATACACTAACAATCAAACGATTAAATATCACTTGATAATCTCATAGAATAAAACATATTTAACACATAGACCAAGGAGTACATGAAACAACTCATAAATAACAAGTTATTGAGAAGAATGGACTCATTTTCATTAATAGGTAACAAAAGGAACAAATACAACCTGAGCCTTGGTGTTGTGCAAGTCCCTCCCAGGGTCCATCAAGAGTTCTCCTTTACTTTGACAAAGCTCACCCACTTCCAAATAGAACAAGCAAAGATGGCAATCTCTCCTCACAAGCTTCTAAATGGGAGTCCTAATTCCTCCAGCATTTACCCTTAGAAATGTATAGCTTTCAACCTCCTCTCCTTCTGGCCCAATGGCTGTACTTATAGTGCTCAAGAGGAAGTTAATCAGGTCCACCATCAATGGGATAATCCCCTCTTTGGATGGGATAGCTCCCCTATTGATGGGATAAGTTCCTCTTTGGTAGGAGTGCATGAACCATCTGGAGGCGCTCAGTACACGTCGAACAACCTTCTAGAATGCTCTAGAAATGACCACAAGTGACTTTTTAAAGATGAAACTTGCGCATTTTAACCTTTTCAGGGGGACGCACCTGCACCTTTACATACAGAGTGTCCAAAGACACAGTTTTTGTGAACATTGGGTGCGTCCCCGCAGGTAAGGTTGAGAGAACCTGTGTCCCCAGAGATAAATACATTTAGAAAGACATTCTCTCTTTTTTGGAGTTTGACATGGAGAGCAGAGGCATAAGACTTGCCTAAGAGGGTAGCATGACTGTTGATAGAGCCATCCTAACTGTGAATAGTCATGGTGACATTTTTTAGTGTAACAAGGTGGAGTAAACACAAAATAAGCTCATTAAGATGTGCTAACAGTTAGCAGAAAATTACTACTATTTTGCTACAAGATACTTGCAAAAATTCTGGAATTGTGAACTAGTAAAACAATCCAAGTAGCTCAATTATGAATATGTCCTTGAAAAGATGATATGAATATGAATCACACTTTTAAATATATAAATTACTTGAAAAACCACTTGTTTGAATCATTTAACCAATCTAACTTACAACAAATGAAACATGAATATGAAGTGCAGATATAGGAAATGTAAGAAGAAGACATGCAAGTGAATAAGAAGTGTAAAGAAGATAACAAAATTGTAAAACATGGCTCTGAGGCTCCTATGATGGCCAAGCCCAAGGATTCTCATATTCCTATGAAGGAAACAAAGCTTTAGAAGCTAAAAATGGCACCAAACTTCATTATTAGAGTCTATCCAAGTACATCCCTACTTGAAATCAAAGTAGAGCCACTAAATGATAAGTTATCTTCAAACCAAGGCTAATAAAATCATACGCATAGAGACAAATTAAAATTGGTACTTATATAAATTGATGGGGGAGAATCCTCCTTTAAAGGAGACAACTTTCCCCTCCAAAATCTCTCAAAACGTGGATCTGGTTCCCAAAAGTAGGAATGTTCATTAAATGACAGGGAGCACATTCCTAGATTTTATCAATCACTTGATCTCTTTGTTTTGTTCAATAATATTATCATATCATGTTCATTTATTATTCAATATTGGTCCATCCTATCGTAAGGAAAATGTCCCTGTATTATATCATTTAGAATTTACTCAATATTCTCTCAAAATTCTGCAAAAATAAATAATATTAGGCACATAATATGCAATTATCTCTAAACCTTCCTAATGAACATATTATAGCTCAAAAACATGTCATCAAATCAAAATATAGAGGTTAAATGTGCTGAAGGATGGTCAAATGGGCCTCAAATTGTATCTAACTTGTAGTCACATCATACCCCCTGACTAAAAGCATTGCTCATCCTCCAAGCAACTTAGTGACCTAGCTATACTTCATTAATGGCCCTGGTGGCCTCTCTCTTGTACATTTCCTATCCTTTACCTTAAGAATATGTTAGGATATTATGACACATAGGAAATAGTTAAGTACAACTTGGTCTAGTATAGAGTTAGGTAAAGTGTGTTTCTTTACTATGTACATTTTGTAACTTACAATCCGACGGTCACGATATGTAGTGATCCGACGGTTCATTCTCTCCTCGGTATTACCAACACTTGATCCGTGGCTTAGCACCCAATTGGTCCATGATTTCTATTTAAAGCGCATGGAGGGTCATTTGTAGGGTAACCCGTCTATGATAGAATCATATGTAAATTTTCATTATTTTATTAATAAATTGCCTGAAGTGGCCGCGTTGGCTCAGGCCGTGGACTGTTTCCCTCTTTGAGGGTTTTAACCATGTCAAAAATACTGGTGTATTGATCTATGATCTGGTTGTGAGCGGTTTCCTTTGGTGTTCTGTCTAAGGAACTTACCCTGTAAATTCCTACATGGTATCAGAGTTGTTCGAGGGTCGCATCTGTTGGTGATCCAAATCTGAAGCTGGTAGAACTGCATCCGCCTGTTGTTTCCCAGATCTACTGTTTCTAACTACTTTCGGGCCGAGAGGACTACTCTATTGTGTTGGGAGCATTTTTTCTAATGAGGAACCCCTTTCGTTTCACGCGAAAAGGTTTCCGGTAGCCCCAGCTGCGTCATTTTTAAGATCTGGAGGTCTACAGTGTTTATTTGCAGTTTACAGTTATTTTCTCTCTATTTATTTCGGTTTCGGTTTATTTAGCCTTTTTTATTACCGGATCTATACCTTTCATTTCTGCGTATGCTCTTTTCCCTGCGACTCTGTGCGATCTAGGAAAATCAGAAACAGAAAGGAAGGATTTTTCTCATGCGTATGCTCTTTTCCCTGCGCCTTAGTGTGATCTCGGAAAATCAGAAAGATTGAGGAAAATATTTAGTTTCCGGCTAAAGCTAACTTTGAGCCGCAAGGTTCATTTTTGAAAATATTTAGTTTTTCAGCTAAAGCTAACTTCGAGCCGTAAGGTTCGTTTTCTTTGCATGTCCGTGTTGGGTTTTGTGTTTTTTGTTTTGTAGGGAAAAAGAACTTTCTCAAAGCAAGCACGCAACCCAAAGCATCAACCCCCCCCCTCTCTCTCTCTCTCTCTCAAATTTTTTGTATAGCTCAATTGGTTCAAAGCTATTTTAAGGGAGTAGAGGTTTTGGGTTCAAATCTCCTTTTTGTGAGGGCGGATTTTTCATTTCCGCACATTCCCGCACTTGGTCGGCATCTTCAACAACGTTTTTTCAAAAAGCCATAACTTCTTCATCCGGAAGTCGTTTTCAGAGCCTTTTTTTTTAAACCAGCCTAATTTTTCGAGATCTATCCATTGGAACACTTAGTCTTAGCATCTTTAGTTTCAGTTTCTATTGAAATGGAAATTCAATACCAAGCTACCCTTGACAGCACCAACTACTTCCAATGGTTGTCCTACATTGAGCATTTACTTAGAAGTAAAGGTCTCTACAGAATATCCTCAGGCCAAGAAAAGAAACCGAAGGATGAAGATAAGGCTGCTAAATGGGAAAATAGGCAAGATCAAACACGTGGATTGATAGGCATGTCTATTTCTCCAGATCTTAGATTCCATATTGCAGAACTTGATACTCCTGATGAAGCAATGAAACAAATCAATAAAGTTTTTGGGATTAAAAATGAACTTAGATCCCATCAACTTGAAAATGAGTTGCTTACATTGGACCCTAATAATTTTTCTTGCATTGAAGATTTCTTGTCAAAGTTCAAGACCCTTAGATATCTCTTGGAAGGTGTTAAGGTTAAGAAAGAAGATAGTAACCTTATCTATTCCATTCTTACTAAGTTGGGACCAGCCTGCTCTGTGTTTGTTTCCACCTTCCATTCTACAAGAGAAGCCTTCATTTCTCAAGGAACAGACTACAAGTCCCCTTCCTTTAACTCTTTTTGTGATTCTTTAATAAGAGAACAAGAAAAACTCTTACACCTTGGTCTTCTTAATCTTGGAAACTCTTCCAAGAAAGCGTTAGCCACCCAGCAGCAACCAAATTCAAAGAATCCTAAGAAGTAATATCCTAAAAAGAATGGTCCTAAACCAAACAAGGGTCCTAAGCAATCTCAGCCTCAAAATGAAAAATCATTTCAACAAAATGATAAGACAAATAAAAACAAATGGAAGAAGACTGATAAACATTGCAACTTTTGTAATCGAGATGGCCACTTAGAATCCAAATGCTTTAAGAAGATGGAAGCCTTGGAAGCAGCGATGAAGAAACATAACATCCGTTTGGAGTATTCTTCACCTTCAACTTCATCTTTAGGAATGGCACTTTCTGCATGTGGTTGTCAATCATCTCGGTCTGGTTATGCATTAAATGTATCTTCTTCTTCTCCTCTTCTTCTTCTCCTTCTCATGAGTCGCTCATTGAATCTGGAGCTTCTTATCACATGGCCAAAAACAAAGCCATGTTTTCTTCTTTAAATGATTGTAACACCAAAAATATATATGTTGGTGATGATAGATCTCTTAGTGTTGTAGGGACTGGAACTGTTCATCTAGACAATGGTCAGTTTAATAATGTATTATGTGTTCCAACCTTATCATTCAACCTTCTATCTGTATATCAGATAACTCATTCAGGTGAACTTAAAATCATTGAATTTTCACCTCACGATGTTGTAATTAAGGACCTAAGAGATCCTAGACAGATTTTAGCTACTGGCATTGCTGATGATTCTACAAGGTTGTATATGTTTCACAACTTTGGGTCATCAAATCTTCCATCAGTATTTGTTGCTCACTGTTAGCGCTCAAATCCGCCTCAGGCTGAGGAAGGCAAAACTCGAGGCCACATCAAACCAAGCTCAGCCTCGTAGCTAGCCCTACGAGGACAGGAGAGGGATCTCTCTAGGTCTATCTCGGCAAAATGTATTCAAAGGGGCTGAGATGAATCAAACTTAATAATGATTTTAGGCTAGTAAAGAGATAGGAAAGTTTGGTTTAGATTTTTAAGTTTTTTTGTTGGAGAAATGGGAAAACCAATTTTGGGTGCGGGGATTGAGGTCATATTTTTGCAGAGATCGAGTTGGGGCGAGGTAGGCAATAGTCTTGATGCCTTTGATCAGGTGTATGGACGGATCAGAATGACAAGGAGTTGAAGAGGGAAAAAAATAATATGGATCCTCTTCAAATCGATGAAAACATGGAAAATCAAACAAACTTAAAGGCAGAGCATAACAATATATGGATTCTACCTTAACACTTCATTTGTTCAATCGCAGAAGATCAAAGAAGGAGAATGATACACATTAACAATGTACAAATTACCAAAAGGAAACACACCATCAACACACAAAGCCACAAGGATCCAAAGAGGTGTTGCAAAATCTCTGATTTTCCCTTAGCCAAAATATGAAAATATGTACAATAGTGTCCAAAATCTTCCCAAGAGTCCAACCCTTGCTACTGACTAAAAATTTACATAATATAGACCAATCTAACCCATTCCCTAACCTCTATGGGTCGAGATCCTCCTTCTAGGAGCAGTTTCAACCAATTCTAAACAAGGAACTGAAATCTAGGTAGTCAAACAATTAACCCCTATATGCTAGGAAACTGATTCATTACATTAAATTTTTGCTATTTTGTGGATGAATCATCTAGAATAGGTAAATAAGTACCAAATCTACATCATGTACATTAAATTACATCAATCTGGGTCAAAAATCACATCAAGAGGTGAAACTGGTCATGACTGGCCGAAATCCTGAGCTGGAGGATGAAAACTGGACCAAAAACCCCAATGCGTAGCGCCCTGATCCCAATGCGTAGTGCACCTTTAAGCCTATTTTTGGGGCACTTCCCGACATCAAAATTAAGTTCATGATAGCTCGTTGGAAAGCCTTGGATGTCTACTTTCCAACCCAAGTGGAGTTTTTCAATTTGGAGCTCATTTGCCCCTCCAAAACTGCATTCTCCCAGAAGTACTTCTTGCTGTTGCAAAAGGTGGCAGCAAGGTGGTTTTCATGGTGTTTTTGGGCCTTTTGATCATCCAGAACTTGATGAAATTCTTCGGAAATAATTGAGAATGCATAACTTGCCATGACAAACCCAAAAATACAAAGTTTCCCTCCAGCAAGTGTCCCAATCAAAAGCGAGCGCGCCGACGCGCTACCCATAGAGCGGAAAAAACTGTTTTTGGGACTAAAAATTTCAAAATGACAAAAATTTCTCCGAATTTGCTCAAATTCAAAGCGAAGACCCTCCATCATGTGTCATGCTCAGCCAGCAAAGCCTTGTCCAAAACTCAAAGTGGATCTAGCCTCTTTCGTCGTTTTAGTGCTCTGCTCAACCTCCTTCGCAAAATCTTCATTTTTGCTTTGCCGACATGCATGCAAGCCCAATAATGATTCTTCATGTGATGAAGCATGTCTTTGTTTCTATTGGCCTTCGCCAGAAACTTCTCTAAGTGGATGTTGACCCTCTCAAGCCAAATCTCTCGGTTAGCCTCTACCTCCTGCTCATAAACTGAATCTGTATCTGACATGGCTTAACAAGATGTCTGCAATATGTATGTTGATATAGGTGTAGGTATGGTGAAATCACGATTTCAATGCATATTCCAAAGCTAACCAAAGAATCATAAGAATTATGCCATAATGGTAATACTCTATTTCAGCGTATTGGGCATGAAACAGTGACTAGTTTGATCACAATGACAGTTTTGACAAATAAACAAAAGTATGAAATGTACCCTTTGTGATCTTGGAAAAACTCTTACAAATGAGTATGGGGCTGTGTTTCATCAAGGGAGAATGGAAAAATATTCACCAGCCACCCACATGTCCTTTAAAACCCTAAAGAATGATTTTGGTAGGAGCCTAGGGTTTCATTTTTTTTAAACACCCAATACATCACATTTTCCCCTCAAACACACTACAAACAATTTCAAATTGACTGAGCAGCCATGAAACACCTACTTGCAAGATTTGGAGGTGATTGGATAAGATCCGGTCGCATGAACAAAAATATTTTGGTGCTGTGACTGAGTGCGTAGCGCCTGAACCCAACACGTAGCGCACACCTCCGATGCATAACGCATTTTGTAAGAGGCGTTTGGAGGCCTTCCTGGTGTCAAAATCAGGCACAAGATAGCGCATTGGAAAGGAATCTGAGTCTACTTTCCAATATATTATAATTTTTCAATTTTGAGTTCATTTGCCTTATCAAAAATCAAATCTCCCAAGACTGGTCAAAATGTGCCAAATGAGGCTGCCTCAAGGAAGCATTCTGTTGCAGTCAACTTTTGAATGCCTTCCTCAATTCCAAATTGAGCTCATGATAGCTCATTGGAAAGCGTGTTCTTTCTAGTTATCCTTTGACTTATCAAGAAATTTATTTGGCCAACCAAGCTAGGAGAAAAATTGATTTTCCCAAGTTCACTTCAGAGGTGCATCAATTCTCCCGAGGCGATTTTATTTTTGACATTTATCCAAAACCATTATACCTGTGTAAAAATTGAAGGAGGTTTTTCTTCCTTGGCCTGGTGTGGACAAAAACCTCTCTCAGTTTACCCAAATTCATCTTTTATTGCTCAAAAACATCATTTGAGTAAAACCTACCCCGATGTGTGGAACAAGAGATTTGTCGAAATGAAGCGAAATGAAGGGGATAGGGAGATTCTAAATTCTTGGGGAAATTTTTGGAAGTAGGGAGGGATGTTAGGAAGCAGGGTAAAGTGGAATCTTAGAGATTGAGTGAGGGGAAGGGGTCGAAAAGGGAAAAAAACATGCCCAACCTAGAAAATTGCCAAGTTGTAGCAAGAAACTAGGGTTTGTGGAAAAATGAGGAATTTGGGGAATCTCAGTGATGGGAAGTGTTTAATAAGGTACATTAATGATAGGGGAAGGTGTATGAACATCAGGATAGAAATTTTGCCGATGATTTGACCATCCAAGAGAAATAACCTCCAAAACCCTAGGAGAGGGAAATGGACCTTACCAAGGCACAACTGAAGCAAGAACAAGGTGTAACATGACCCAATGGAACTTGATATGATGGTAAAAACCATATGAATGATTATAGACTCAGCTAAATAATGACATAGACTGACATTTGGGCAACTTTGAAAAGAGTGAAAGCAAACCCTAGACCTAATGCCTAGTGACCAAATGTTGCTTGAAGACTCACTGAAATGACAAAATTTGACCTTGACACTCTGAGACCACTTTGTAAGAGCATATTTGATCACTAGAGGAAGGCTACAAAGGCTGACACTAACACTCACAATGATGAAGTGAGCAAACTTTGGCATGAGCAATTTGGTCACTTAAACTATCGCTCTCTTTAGAATCTATGTAAAGAAAACATGGTGATAGGTCTTCAAATGGTATCTTGTAGAGATTTTGTTCCAGATGTGTACTCGGAAAACATCATCGGGACAGTTTTGAAAAATGTGCCTCTTGGCATGCCTCATCCCCTTTACAGCTCATGCATAGTGATTTATGTGGTCCACTTCCAGTTGCTTCATTCTCTGGCTACAAGTATTTCTTAACTTTCATTGATGATTTCTCCGGACGCACTTGGGTATACTTCTTAAAACTCAAGAGTGAAGTATTTAACACATTTTTGGCCTTCAAGGCCTTTGTTGAAAAACAATCTGGACATCAAATTCTTAAGCTAAGATCTGATAATGGCAGAGAATATGTTAAAAACACATTCATCAACTTCTGCACTGAGAATGGAATTCAAATGCAACATATTCTTCCATATACTCCAGAAAAAAATGGTGTAGTTGAAAGGAAGAATCACACCTTAAAGGAAATGGCTAATTGTATGCTACAATCTAAAGGACTTGGTCTTAGTTTTTGGGAAGAAGTAATTAACTGTGAAAATTACGTAATAAATCGCACTCCTACTAAGGCTTTAAAGAATATCACTCCAGAAGAAGCATGGAGCTCAATCAAACCAGATGTAAGTCACTTTCGTGTTTTTGGAAGTGAAGCGTGGGCCCATATTCCAGATGAAAAGCATAAAGCTTTAGAACCTAAGAGTGAAAAATGTACTTTTGTTGGATATTCTGAAGATTTCAAAGGCTATAGACTTATTCCATTTAAGTCCAAAAATGTTATCACTAGAAGAGATGTAAAATTTGATGAAAATATGTTGGTCTACGAGCCTAGTCCGGCGGATGTGCCACCTGTTGGGGGGAAAAGTATCTAATGCAGAATGCCCCTATCCCACTCTGAAGGTGATAGTACTTCAACAACAACTGAATGCAAAGCTATTCAAAGTTTCTTCTTTATGAGATGAGAGAGGGAAGAAAAGGATGATCTACTAACCGTTATCTTGCGCTAATAGTCGATCCAGTCTTCACTCCTTGCTGCTTGCTCCTAGCTCCTTGCTCTTTCACCGGCCCAGCTGCACAGAGATCCTGTAAAAGCACAAGAAAAGGAAACTACAAGAAGCATACATCCATAATCAATTATAGGATTAGCATAAATCAAATATACAAGCATCTATTCACCATAAAGACACATGCATATAGAAGAACCTCAAATACTTTATTGATAAGAGAAGTAAAGTTCTGAGAGAGTTACAACCATAATAGGCCCAATCCAGCAACACCTCCCAGCTGAAAGAAATCTCCTCTTCACCTCCTTCAAGAAAAACACCCAATAGCTCTATACTCAAACCAACAGCACTTCCTTACTTGCACAAAATTCCAGCCTCCCTAGACCTCATGAGAGAGATCTATATATAGGGTTTTGGAGAAAGGATGAGTCATCTTGAGACTGGCATGAAGATGACTAGTGTCCTCTCCCACTTTAGTTAATCTTCAGTTCTTGAGTCCACTTGGAGATTCTTGCTTCCACTTGGAGATCAAGACCCTCTTACTCATCACTAGATGAATTCCTTCACCCAAGTGTCAGTTTGGAAGCTTCCTGGGCAGTTGACACCTTGCAGAATGACTGTGCCACTTGGCCAATCTCACCCAGCGCAGGTAGCCTT
This sequence comes from Pinus tabuliformis, assembly GCA_031772625.1. Taxonomy (NCBI): domain Eukaryota; kingdom Viridiplantae; phylum Streptophyta; class Pinopsida; order Pinales; family Pinaceae; genus Pinus; species Pinus tabuliformis. Next base: position 133,564,756 of record CM062815.1, read on the forward strand.
CATCAGTTTTGACCTTCAACGCAGGTACAAGGAGGAGCAGTTGACATTCAGCGCAGATGCTCAGTGGAGCAGCTGACATGATCCAGAAATAGCCTGTTTTTGAGTGTTTTCAGGTGGAGAACTGATTTTCAGTGCTGTGGTTTGCAGACCTTGTTCCTCTAAGGGTAAGAACAACATGTTTAGGGACTTTGGATCCCTCAGATTATTGACATTTCATGCTCCATGTTGTTAGGCACAAAAATGTCTATAACAGTTGCCCCCTAAAGTATGAGGTTGTTTATCGGGTGAAATGCTTTATTAGGAGGATCCGAAGTTCATTCAATTGTTGAGAGGTGCCCTGCAATAAAATACAATACAATACATTATTTTTTCATTCTGCTTTCATGATCTAGCTGAGGCAGGCATTCCCATGCTCAGCTTTATAAATTCATTTTGGTACACATAACAGACGACCGTCTGATGATAGACTGATAATTCTCTGCTGAAATTATCATCCTTTGAGTAGGATGATCATCTGTTGCAATAATGTACATATCAAATGTCTTTATATTTCCTGAATATATATCGCAGCCCGGATAGATGAAACTAGATCCGGGGTCTTCAATCTCGTTCGATCTTCACTCTAAGTACAAGTCGATCCATGTGAGAATTGCGCCGAAGTCGAACATGGAAAGACATCGCTTGATTACCGGTCAATAATGTAAACCGTTAACAAGCGCGAGAGGAATCACCAATAATGACAATGACCCTCAAGGTACTACAGTACAATTCACGTGGTGTAAATAAAGGACTTGGCGTCGAACACCACGCAAAATCTTCTGGTCGAAGGTCATTGATGTATACCTGTCGCCGGAAGTGAGAAACTTGCCATTGAGGCATGCAAGCTTCAAAGTACGGGAGGGTTGTTCCTAGATCAACTTCTTGGATAATGAGCTGAAGTCGACAAGAAGTGATCCGTCAAAGGAGGGCCTTAATGAATCCCACATCAGTGACACGGAACGGAGCTAATGACTTTAGTGGAGGTGAAAACAATCTGTGAGATATGATTCAGGGTGGCGATCATGGGTGGATGAAGGATAATGTATGGCAGTGGATGGGACACGGTTGACTCTTTCTGAACACATCTCTTGAACATATAACGACACTAATGTGATGGATCGGTAGCATTACCCCAAATACGGATGGTTTGGCGAGGACCATGGTGATGAGACCGGTGAATGAAACAACCCAACCCGATGTGGTACGGAGGACAAAGTGTCATGTTCAAGAGCGACTTGCTACCATCAAAGCTTCGAGGTTCTCCCAATTTTTCCCCAGTCATTTCTGACCAGTACCTCTTTATTTTTGTCAAGCTTGAGGAGGATAACATATGCTTGTTCTATAACCTGCCCTTTGGGCAAGCCCATCGCTATGTTTTAACGAGCCTAGCGATAGGGAAACTCGTTCTCATCTAAAGACAAGTTTGTCGCTATTTAATCATTTTAACGAGTCTAGCGACAAAGACAACTCGGTCCTTTTCATTTTTAGAGAGTCTGAAAAGGTACAGAAAGTTAACTCCAAAATTCCTTTTTTGTCATCTAATCCCTTAAGTCCGAAAAAGTATAAAACAATATAAAAGGGATGAGTTTTCGATTACTTTAACGAGCCGAATAAAACAAGCGCTCGACCTTTTTGTGCAATAATCCCTCAAGTCCAAAAAGATTAAAATCTAGAGGAGGGATGGCTCTTCCGGTCACTTTAACGAGCTGGAAGGCCAAAACTCGGCAAACTTTTCATATTTTACGAGTCAGGAGAAAATAGCTCAAAGAAGACTCATCTTTTGAGGAACGAGTGATAAACAGGGATAGCAGCAGATTCCAGGTACAGGTTGGAATTTTCCAATCACGGCAGTGTCACAAGGATGGCTAAGTGAAATCACTCTTCGCAGCTGTTCCTCAAAAGGGGTAAACAATCATATGGGGGTGAATGATCAGCCAAATGGAATGGAGGTGGCAGGTGTAAACACGACAAAGGCTTTTATGGCTAATAAATTTACGATCACAATGGTTATTTACCGGGATAGGTTCATTTTTTAATGAGCTTGAACTCTGGTGGAACCCTTGCTCACACTTTTCTATTTTTTAACGAGCATAAATTCCGCGGTAAAACTACTCGATTATATGGTCACATGGCCAATTTTGTCTTGGTTACAGAACATTATGTATGAACTTATATAAACAGCTTATATATTTTGATTTTCGGATTTTATTCTGGTTGATTTACATGATCCATATGTACAATCTTTGATGATGTGTCCTTTTTATAAATGTTGCAAATGTCTATCTAACACATAGTTTGCTAATGAGTCGGTTAATGTGTTTAAATTTCTTGAAATATGTTGATATTGAATCGAATCAAATCGCCTTTCCAAGATCTTAACCCTCAGGAACATGCGATAAATAGCTGGATTGCGAACAGAATATATACCATTGAGTTGTAGTATGACGAGCTGTGAGTCTAGCCTGACAATTAGTCGGTGTATGCCATGTGTGATGGCATCAGAGAGTAGTTCTATCAACGCGCTATACTCAGCGATGTTGTTCGTTGATTGCCCAATACATACACCTCTGAAACTTACTAACTCGCCGCTTGGATCAAAAATGGCCCAGGCTGCGGAGGACAGGTTCCGCGAACTACGAATCGCTCCGTCAGCATATCCAACACATGTCTCCATAAGGTTTGACATCTGCCATCAATGAAAAGGGTGGATCACTCGACCAGAACAAATACTTTAGCGAAAACAAAATACAACAAAAGCATGCAGGTTACTATTTAAGCATAGTAACGCTTGAGGTACAACCCGTTGCAGGGCTGCGCTAGTGGAATTCCATCGTAATCCATTAACTCGTAGGCTCCTTTTGCTAACACCCTTTTAACAATATAGGGGCCCATCCATAAGGACTTGAATTTACCTGCTCCCAATTTATCAGATTCTTGGTCATAAAGCAATACCAAATCGCCTTCTGAGAAGACACGGGGTTTGACATTTTTGTCGAACTGAGCCTTGACTCGTTTCTTATGGGCCTCGTTAGCCAAAGCGGCATCATGACGGGTTTCATCCAACTGGATTAATTACAAGAAACGAGCCTCTTGCTCTGAAGTTCCGGGGAGGAGGTCGATCGCGAGTTTAAGTGACGAAATTTCGCACTGGATTGGCAAGACTGCTTCCAAGCCATACACCAATTGAAAAGGCGTGAATCCGGTTGCGTTCTTTACCGAGGTTCGGTAAGCCCACAAAGCTGAGTACAGGATTAGGTGCCATCTTCTTTTATGAACCCCGATCATCCTTTGCAACATACGCTTCAGGACCTTGTTGATTGCTTCAACTTGTCCGTTGGCTTGCAGATAATATGGGGTAGAGCTGTCGTGAGATAGCCCTAGCTTAGCAGCTAATTCGACCATCATGTGATTGCGAAAATGCGATCCATGATCTGTAACTATAGCTTGTGGTACGCCGAACCTGGCGACTACATGATTGAAAAAGAAAAGGGCAGTTGTTTCACCAGTGTTATCCAATGTAGGCATCGCCTCGGCCCATTTGGTGAAATAGTCGATAGCGACTATTATATACCCATGCCCCCCGGTCGAGTTGGGGTTACATTGCATGAAATCGATGCCCCACTTGGCGAAGGGCCCAACAGTAACTATAGGCTGCAAGGGTGCGGGAGGTCGTCTAGTTTTGCTATCAAAGATTTGACAAGCATGGCAACTTCTGACTGCTGTTATGCAATCTTTGAACATGGTTGGCCAGAAGTATCCTGCTCGTAGGATTCTTTGTGCTGTTGCATATCCAGACTGATGCCCCCCACACGCGCCTGAATGACAATCATTCAGGGCTTTTTCAGCCTCCTCATGGGTAAGGCACCTCCTCAGAACTGTATCGACACCACGACGGTAAAGTGTATCACCGACGATCATGTAGTCTTTTGCTTGGTATCGTATACGTTTTTGTTCTGAGTGAGAGGTATTAGACCTAAATTTTTGGGTTTGGAGATAAACTATGATATCTCCATACCACTCATCGCTTACAGATATCAAAAACAAGCTTTCGTCCATGATTGACTCTTCCGATGTTTCATCGTTGGACGACGACGGGAGATCACATAATAATTCTGCGAAAACTAGAGCTTTCTTTGATTTGGATTTTACAAATTCCAGATCAAACTCTTGAAGGATCGCTATCCATTTTGAATATTTGCCCCCAAGCAACTGTCGCGATAGTATATAAGTCATGGGGTTGCAATCTGACAAGACGGTAGTTTTCCGAAAGAGGACATAATGTCGAAACCTTTGAATCGCTTGAACAACTGCAAGCGCTAGTTTTTCCACATAAGAATATTTACTTTCTGTATTGTTTAAGTTTTTACTTAAATAATAGATAGGATGTTCAATTCCATCGACTTCTTGAACTAAAACCATCGCAATGGTCGTATCCGCTGCAGCCAGATACAGGTTAAAATCTCTTTGATAGTCTGGGGCGTACATTAATGATGCTTTTACTAGACAATCTTTCAGAGCATCAAAGGAAGCTTGCGCCACCTGGTCCCAGACAAAAGGTACATCCTTTTTCAAAAGACGAGTATAACCTTTAGCAAGTTCTGCGTAATTTGGAATGAACCTCCTCAGAAAGTTTTCTTTCCCTTGGAGTTTCTGAATCTGAAGTAAATTTGAAGGTGGAGGCAAATTAATGATTGCCTGAACCTTACAGGAGTCGAGACGAATCCCATCCTTAGAGACTACAAAGCCAAGTAAACGACCAGAACCGATGCAAAACACACATTTTTGTGGGTTGAGTCTTATCTTTTAGTGTCGGCAACGTAGAAATATCGCTCTTAAATGCTGCGGATATTTATTTGATTATACCCGGAGAATCCATCCATAAATGAAAAGATTTCACATCCGACACATTCATCAATTATCTGGTCGATGAAGGGTGTAGGGTAGTTGTCCTTTGGACAAGCATGGTTTACATCCCTATAATCGACACACACTCTAATCGTCCCTTGTTTCTTCATAACAGGGACAATATTCGATACCCAATCGGTTAGAGGAACCGGGTAGATGAATCCAGCATGGAGAAGTTTTTCAACTTCTGCCTTAATGGCAGCGGCTTTCTTCGGGTGCACCTGCCGAAGCCATTGTCTTACTGGTTTGACATCGGGATACATTTTAATTTCATGTTCAACTATACTCGAGTCGATGCCTGGCATTTCATCATATGACCAAGCAAAGACATCTCTAAATTCGCGAAAAAGAGCGTTATATATTTCCAGTTCTGAAGGGGAACAACCTTTGCCGACATAAATATTCTCTACAACATCTGTTTTGGTCGAGATATTTATGGCTATAGTCTCTTCAATATTGGATAGGTTTCTCTCGGAATCCACCGTATTTACAGTATTCGTTAGGAATTCAAATACTGAAGGGTGATAAAGGTCACTTTGAGTATCTTCTTCATATTCTGGAAGAAGGGAACGATGGTGGTGATCATTCCATGGTGTCCCCTCAATCATCATTGATTGTAAGATTCCTTCGTCAGTCCCATGTACTTTCGACCAAGGATCTAGTGGGGTTCCATACTCTCTAGACCTATCTACCCAAACGCTTGACGAGCGTTGATTTGGGCTCGCCTCCCATGCCTGAAACATTGATTGCTACAATATTTCCAAAGGGCTTGGGGACAATACCATTGCATGATCCATGTTGACCTTCGTGGAAGATATCATGTTGCAGGTTGCTACAAACGGTACATTTCCTATATAAATAGGAGGTGGTAGCGTGAAAGTTCCCATCAATGTGGGATCTTTCAATAATCCTACTCCGATATCTTGAATTGAATGGTTACTCTCATGGATCATGGGAATGCTTCCTGTAACTTGTGAACCATTTGGGAGGAAATTCTGTTGGTCGACGATCGTAATCCCTCCTTCAAATGGGAATGTGATCTTCCTAAAATAAGTCGACACGACAGCTGCCATGGCATAAATCCATGGTCTTCCCAGTAGGATGTTATAATCAAGATTTCCATCAATGACTTCAACATCAATTTCTACTGTTTTTCCTCCTAGTGTAACTTTCAAGTTATTAAGGATACCGTAAGGGGTATAAGTCCTTCCGTCGAAAGCCTTTAATGTCGTCGATGATCGAGACAAGGTTGGAGATCCTAAAGTTTTCCAGCAGCTCATCGACATAATACATGTCGATGCCCCCTCATCAATTATCGTTCTGTGAACAGTTTTGTTGAGGGCTTTCACTTGAATAAGGAAAGCTAATTGAGCCGGTAACTGAGGATCATATCCTTTGTGATCAAAGGATACCAGATTTGAATCCTTAGGATCTACTCCACCAATTGCTGATAACAATGCCTGCCTTTGGGTTGGACAATTTTGTAGCACTTCAAGGGTCGACATAGCGGATGGCGATTGGGCCAAATCTTCCACTATATTATAATGCTGCGCCGCTCTGGCACGAGGATTAAATGTCGACTTATGTACTACACCCTTTGGCGGTTTTATTGTTAATTCAGGGATGGTGGGCATTATAACTTCTGTCGAAGTTGTTGTCGAACTAGTTGGTTGATCTTTACCTTTTTCGTTCGACACTTGAGGATTCCCATAATCTTTGTTTCTTGTCGAAATCAAAGCATCATTTTGTTGTTTTGAAACCGACAACATAAGGACTTGCGATGGGGAAGCATTTCCACTATCAACCATATTTTGACCTGGGTTGGGGAACGGATCAGTCAACACAGCCGAGGTTTGGGAACTTTTAAAGAACCTTTTAAGCTCTGCTTTGTAAGGACAATCTCTTGTCCAGTGATCTTCGTCACATATCATACATGGACTGCTTGGTTTCCCTTTTCCAAGAGGGTTTGAAGAATTTTTTCCAGGGGACGACTCACCTTGTTTCTTCTTCTTCCCTTTGTTTTGCTTTTTCTTCTTGCTTCCTGGTTGATTGGTTTCTTTGCCTTTATCTTCCGATACGGCATTTACTTCCGAAGCAAGAATTTCTGCTTTTGCATTTTGATCCAAATTATTACGGGCTTTCTTTGCGGAAGCCTTTATCGATTTCGTGTTTGCGGTGCCAATCACGCCATCACCGGCATGAGCGTCACTATTTGATTCGGGAGGGGGAGGAATTGAAAATTCCGGTCTAGGGGAGTTAGGTATTTTGTCATAGAGTGTGCCGGACTGGGTATACACCAAGTCCAAGTACTGTGCACGAGCAATAACTTGCTCCTCTGTTACGACTGCCCCCTTGGCCACATCTTCCGTAATAGCCGGAAGTAACGAATTTATAAACCATTCAGCTAATAGCTGATTGGGAGCATATGTTTTCACCATCCTACGACGACGACGCCACTCATGTATATGATCAGATATATTGGTAGCAGTTGTCTGTTTGAAGTTGGTTGATATTTCTGTTCCCGTTTCATACCTTATCGGTAACTGAAAATGGTTTAAGAAGGTCGTGGCTAGGGAACTAAAGTTGTCGAAAGAGGCTCTCGGAAATTCAATATACCATTTGGCCGCTGGACCTGTCAATGTCCTCTGAAAAAGGCGAAGTCTTATCGAATCATCGTTAAGGGTGTTCGACGAACACCACAGATGAAAGGTCATCACGTGATTCGACGGGTCTTCACCTGGATTTCCATTGAATTTAGGAATGTCAGATGGAAGTTTATGAGGAATCGCTGGCCACCAAGGGGCATAAGCAATCGGATCGTTCGTTAATCGATGTAAATCAGGTAAGTCTAAAGTTGCCACGAATGGTAACTGTTGATTCAGGTTAGGTGAAGCGTAACCAGGGTACGATGGAATCGCTTGAGCAGTGGGTCTTTGCATACCAGCATAATGTAATTGATGTTGGTATGATTGATATGGTTGGTGGACTTGACCACTGTAAAGTGGTTGGTTTTGACCGTTTTGGATATACGGTTGTCCACTATTCGCAAAGATTTGCTGCTCAGAACCTTGGTATACTTGCTGGAACTGTGGTTGTTGGTATTGTACAAGCCATGGTTGTGACACCATGTTCTGTTGTGCTATGCTAACCATTGGACCAAGGTGTGGGGTAATTGTACCCGTTTGTACGTGTGTCGACCCACCAGTTGGCGATTGTGGTTGTGACCCATGGTCAAGCGACTGTTGCATTACAACCTGAGGTTGACATGTAACAGGTATCGCTTGAACTTGCGACACGGTTACAATAGCCGGTGTGGTTGGGATGTTCATCACAGGTACACACTGTTGCATAGAATATACAATCCTTGGTTGTTGAGGTAGCATGGGTACCCAACTACTTGATGCAATTCCAGTATAACCTGAACGTTGTTGTGAACTCACGTATGGATACCCTCCTGGAGGGGGTAATGAAAGGGCATATTGCCCCCCATATGGTAGCAATCCGGAATTAAAAGGGATTGATGGCCCAGATTGTCCTCCATGAGGATCAATCTGTTGAGTCTCAACATAAGAGTTGTCGGGTATTACTCCGGATGAACAAACTGGAGCAGACCATACTGTCGAAATAGTCCCTTGGTGGACTCCTTCTAGCTGTTGAGAACTAGTTGGGACAGCTGGTATGCCGGCAAACATCGTCGGAGTGACGGCAGGAGCTTCTGCTGTCGCTGTGTCATTTGACACAGTCCTAGATGATGACGGTTGTTCAGACATTTTAAGTCTATCCAATAGATTGCCCAGTGATTCTACAGGAACTTCCACTTGTGGTGGATTAACTTCTGATGAAGGAAATAGAGTGACCCCGACTCCTAAATGAGTTGGAGTACTTTCTTGCAGATCCTCCGCAATTTCCTCTATCGCAATCAAACCCGGTGGGTGCCGAAGAAGTGGTTGCTTCGACAGCGACAGTTGTTTGAGGAGCAAAACTCTCTGGACCGGTTACAGATGGAACTGGTTCAGTTACACAAGTATTTGCCCCCGGACTAGGATCAGTATTACTGTCCTTCTGTGGCTGTTGAACTTCTTCTATAGAGGCAGGGTTTCCAGAAATGTTAGGAGTAACCGGAACCTCGGATGTAGTAGGAACACTTGTTCTAACTTTCAAAGGAGATTTTGAACCGGTCAAACGAGTTCGCTTTGCCCGTACTGTTTTCGATTCCATGGACAAAGACGGTTGACTCGCAAGCCTCCGTGAACGACGGGTTTTCAATTGACTTTCTTCCAAGATTGCGGATTACCCGATCAACTAAAATATTAAAAGGGGAAATTTGTGTTTCCAAATTGAACGAATTTTATTAGACGCTTTTAGACACAACTTGCTTTTTCACTTTTTAAGAGTCGAGAAAAAGCTAAAGATGACTCTAGTCTCCTTCGATGTATTAATGAGCCCGAAGTGACAAATGCTCGGTTGGACTTTTTTAGTTATAGAGTTTGAAAAAGGCCAAAAGGAACTGCTCTGGAGATCTAGGCAGAGGGTGTGCCAAACCTTTCGCAAAACCACAGAATACATTTTACGGTACGAGTGGTCGATCTTCGTGAATGCTATGTTCACTGCATTGTGATCAGTAGGGCGGCCGACACGGTTTCCTATGGATAAAGGCTTTGATCCTATAGGGGTCTCCCAATATATACGCGACGGTACGTGGGAGCACAAGTCCGTATTAGTGCCACCGACTCTCAGGATGAATCACCCACCTTCGTCGAGATCGACAGTCACTATGTTTAACGACACCGGAACACGTCTCTAGCTTAGACCTCTAGATGTTTGCGTTATGTTTCAAAGCGTTGTTAGGTTCATTCAATATATTTTAAGTTGATCTTTTTAAAGTTTGCCTTTCAAGGTTCACCACGAGATGTATTGATACAAATTCCTAAATGCAGTCTAAGATGAGAAGCAAGCTTTTCCAATCTTTTCGACTTATGAAAATCTTAACTACTGAGGGAAAAGAGAGATAAAATCCTTTTCACACAGATCAAAGAGCACTCGCTAATGCACTTTTTCCCTAAATCAACATACAAACTTAATGCAAAATGCAAAAATGCAAGTATTTCTTTTCTCTTCCTTAATGTTTGATGAAATACAAAAAGAAAGTTGTTGTATAATTTCGAATTCAATTTCAAGCGAAAGTAAACAAGTTTGTCCAAAATCAAAAGAGACACCTTACGATTTACTTGTTTCGACACTAGAAATATATAAATTCAAACCATATAACGAAAGCGACAAACTCAATCAGCTATGAACAACAAATAAACTAACTCTTAAGATCAGAACGACACTTAATCACAGGTCTAGATCTAAGAGGTCAATGCAAGACAGGTTCACTTTCGTTATGGGAAACTGTAAATGACACAAGAAATACAAAATAAAAAATACAGTTTCTTTATACAACTGAGGTGGAATAATGACAAAGGAAGATGGTTTCAGATAGGCCCACTGACTGGCAACAAACAGCAAAAACAAGAGTGAAAACAAGGCAAGACACAGCAGGAAACCCCAGTAGCTCAAGCCAAGACTGGTCCAGCACAGGTGTAACACTGCCTGTTTGACCTTCAACGCAGGTAGCCCCTTCGGGAACTGCGCTGAAATGCCGATAGCCTTTGTACAACCTGCAATGAAGAACGAGACTTTCGTCCGTCTTGGTTTCCGGGTCACAGATTGCTCAAAAATTCACAGTTTTTGCTCAAATCAGAAGCGATCAGTCAAGGAAACACTAAGGGATGTAAAGGAGGATGAAAATCTATCACTAAGAGCTTATTAGAGTCCTTGTGGATCAGCTCTTCAAATCATAAACTTGCTCAGAAACTGAGCTAGAGTAGCTGCCCTCTACTTTGTATTTGATAGATTCAAACACAGTTCGATTCGGTACTCCCTTTGTTTATGAAATGAATAGCAAGAAACACAAACAACCAACAAGATACGATCCCCAGTGGAGTCGCCAATTTTTTTTGGGGGAAAGTATCTAATGCAGAATGCCCCTATCCCACTCTGAAGGTGATAATACTTCAGCAACAACTGAATGCAAAGCTATTCAAAGTTTCTTCTTTATGAGATGAGAGAGGGAAGAAAAGGATGATCTACTAACCGTTATCTTACGCTAATAGTCGATCCAGTCTTCACTCCTTGCTGCTTGCTCCTAGCTCCTTGCTCTTTCACCGGCCCAGCTGCACACAGATCCTGTAAAAGCACAAGAAAAGGAAACTACAAGAAGCATACATCCATAATCGATTATAGGATTAGCATAAATCAAATATACAAGCATCTATTCACCATAAAGACACATGCATATAGAAGAACCTCAAATACTTTATTGATAAGAGAAGTAAAGTTCTGAGAGAGTTACAACCATAATAGGCCCAATCCAGCAACACCTCCCAGCTGAAAGAAATCTCCTCTTCACCTCCTTCAAGAAAAACACCCAATAGCTCTATACTCAAACCAACAGCACTTCCTTACTTGCACAAAATTCCAGCCTCCCTAGACCTCATGAGAAAGATCTATATATAGGGTTGTGGAGAAAGGATGAGCCATCTTAAGACTGGCATTAAGATGACTAGTGTCCTCTCCCACTTTAGTTAATCTTCAGTTCTTGAGTCCACTTGGAGACTCTTTCTTCCACTTGGAGATCAAGACCCTCTTACTCATCACTAGGCGAATTCCTTGACCCAAGTGTCATTTTGGAAGCTTCCTGGGCAGTTGACACCTTGCAGAATGACTGTGCCACTTGGCCAATCTCGCCCAGCGCAGGTAGCCTTCATCAGTTTTGACCTTCAGCGTAGGTACAAGGAGGAGTAGTTGACATTCAGCGCAGATGCTTAGTGGAGCAGCTGACATGATCCAAAAATAGCCTGTTTTTGAGTGTTTTCAGGTGGAGAACTGATTTTCAGTGCTGTGGTTTGCAGACCTTGTTCCTCTAAGGGTAAGAACAACATGTTTAGGGACTTTGGATCCCTCAGATTATTGACATTTCATGCTCCATGCTGTTAGGCACAAAAATGTCTATAACACCACCTCTCCCTATCTCTTCTACTTTTGAAAACATTTCTTCTTCAGATGATGAAATTGAGGATGAAAATCCTCCCCCACCATCTTAGGATCCTCCTTCAGCTCCTCAGATTCCAAAATGGGTTCGTGCTACTCGGGATGCAGCAGGTGATCTTGCCAGTGATCCTACTGATCAACGTCGTACACGTTCTCAGTTCGAGAGAGCCTCTTCTTTACTGGCTCAAGCTTCAGTGAATTATGATCCTGACACCTTTGCAGAAGCTTCAGGCCATCTAGATTGGGAAGCAGCTATGAATGAAGAATATCATTCATTATTGGCAAATGATACATGGGATCTTGTTCCTCTACCAAAGGGATGAAAACTTGTTAGATGCAAATGGGTTTATAGAACCAAGTATGGACCAGATGGGAAAGTTGATAAACATAAAGCTCGTCTTGTTGCTAAGGGTTTTTCACAAGTTGAAGGCATTGACTACACTGAAAACTTCTCCCCTATTGCCAAAATGAACTCTATCCACCTTGTTCTTTCCCTTGCTGCTTCTTTCAAATGGGAAGTCCATCAGATGGTTGTTAAATCTGCCTTCTTGCATGGGGACTTGCATGAAGAAATATATATGGAACAGCCTATTGGCTTTATACAAACAGACTCCAGCCTTATATGTCAGCTTAAGAAATCCCTTTATGGTCTCAAGCAAGCTCCTCGAGCTTGGTATGCCAAAATGGATAACTTTCTTTTAGAATCTGGCTTCTCTAGGTGTCATTCTGACAATACTGTCTACACCAAGAAAGTGGGCAAGTCTGTTATCATTCTTGTTCTTTAAGTTGATGATCTTATCCTGACTGGTAGTGATCCTCCTTTAAAGGAGACAACTTTCCCCTCCAAAATCTCTCAAAACGTGGATATGGTTCCCAAAAGTAGGAATGTTCATTAAATGATAGGGAGCACATTCCTAGATTTTATCAATCAGTTGATCTCTTTGTTTTGTTCAATAATATTATCATATCATGTTCATTTATTATTCAATATTGGTCAATCCTATAGTAAGGAAAATGTCCCTGTATTATATCATTTAGAATTTACTCAATATTCTCTCAAACTTCTGCAAAAATAAATAATATTAGGCACATAATATGCAATTATCTCTAAACCTTCCTAATGCACATATTATAGCTCAAAAACATGTCATCAAACCAAAATATAGAGGTTAAATGTGCTGAAGGATGGTCAAATGGGCCTCAAATTGTATCTAATTTGTAGTCACATCATACCCCCTGACTAAAAGTGTTGCTCATCCTCCAAGCAACTTAGTGACCTAGCTATACCTCATTAATGGCCCTGGTGGCCTCTCTCTTGTACATTTTCCAGTCCTTTACCTTATGATGGCCAAGCCCAAGGATTCTCATATTCCTATGAAGGAACCAAGCTTTAGAAGCTAAAAATGGCACCAAACTTCATTATTAGAGTCTATCCAAGTACATCCCTACTTGAAATCAAAGTAGAGCCACTAAATGATAAGTTATCTTCAAACCAAGGCTAATAAAATCATACGCATAGAGACAAATTAAAATTGGTACTTATATAAATTGATGGGGGAGAATCCTCCTTTAAAGGAGACAACTTTCCCCTCCAAAATCTCTCAAAACGTGGATCTGGTTCCCAAAAGTAGGAATGTTCATTAAATGATAGGGAGCACATTCCTAGATTTTATCAATCACTTGATCTCTTTGTTTTTTTCAATAATATTATCATATCATGTTCATTTATTATTCAATATTGGTCCATCCTATAGTAAGGAAAATGTCTCTGTATTATATCATTTAGAATTTACTCAATATTCTCTCAAAATTCTGCAAAAATAAATAATATTAGGCACATAATATGCAATTATCTCTAAACCTTCCTAATGAACATATTATAGCTCAAAAACATGTCATCAAATCAAAATATAGAGGTTAAATGTGCTGAAGGATGGTCAAATGGGCCTCAAATTGTATCTAATTTGTAGTCACATCATACCCCCTGACTAAAAGCGTTGCTCATCCTCCAAGCAACTTAGTGACCTAGCTATACCTCATTAATGGCCCTGGTGGCCTCTCTCTTGTACATTTCCCAGTCCTTTACCTTAAGAATATTGGTTGTAGGTTCGGCAAGGACAAACAAAAACTATAGTTGTTCTTTCCATGCATTTATTTAATTGTCTTTTCAAGCACAACATGTAACTTTTCTCTTTGCAAGTGAACTTTGTTGGCTTGTAGGGAAAAGTGACATCATCTCCATTACATTCACACCATCTCCCTTGACACCCTCATTATATTTTTACTCATTCTTCTAAATTGCCTATGCAATAGAGTAAATTTCAGCCTAAAAGTTCCCATGAAAGTTTCATGTACATATTGTATAAACCAATCAAAATTCTTTAAATCTTGAAAGAGTTACGTGTAAATGTTTTGGAGGGAAAATTAAAAAAAATAATTTGTTCACTGTATTTTTGGCTTACCTCCTTATAGGTTTATTTAAATTTCAAGTGTAGACATTCATTGGATGTGAAATTAATTTTAACATCCAACGAGTATGCAATATGCATACTTTTGAGAAGACCCACATCAATAAAATTTGAATATACAAAAAAATGTTTTACACTTTTTTTTAATGTATATTATTTTTTATTGATGTGAGTCTTCTCAAAAGTATGCATAGTGGGTGATTGTTGGATGTGAAATTTAATTCCACATCCAATGATTGTCTACACTTGAAATTTGACTGAACCTATAAGGAAATAAGCCAAAAGTATGATTAAAAAAAGTAATTTTTTTATTTTCCTTCTAAAATTCATAACTCTTACTTTATTATTTTTCCTGAGGAGGCCACTTTTAGGTTGAAATTTCCTCTAATACATGGAAAACTCATAGTTTTATTAGAGGGTGCTAGGTTCTTGAAGGGTTCTAGGCTTGGAAAGGTCCTCCACATCCTTTTCCAATGTCTTGCTACCCTTTTCCACCATTTCGCCTCCTTTATAACCCTCAAAATTCGTTCTGATGAAAATTGCAGAAATAGAGATCATCCTATAACATCTTCTAGCACACTTGTAGCATCCTATATCACATCACAAAATTTATTAGATCTTAACCAGAATTGCACCTCATGCCTAATTGTTTCCTCTTAGATTTATATATCATCTTGTAGGTTGTGGACACAAACTAGAAGAGATCAGAGGCCTCTTCAAAATCCTCTTTTCATCACTATGGTTTGAGTTATATTTTGATGGTGAGTATCTTGGTTACTTTTTCTATCTTCTTATTCTCTTTAGTTTCATAGAAAATTTGGTTAGGTCTTTCTTAGGCACTGTTGATTTAGTGTTTAGCACAATTTGTTCCTCTACTTATCATTCTTCCTCGTTAAATTTTTTCTTTTCCCATATCCCCCTCTTATCCATCATCTTATGCTTCTTCATTAGCTTCTTCTTCTCCTTCTTATTTGTGGGTTCTTCTATGGTTAAATCCACCCACCCATGTGCCCTACTGTAACTTCTTCAAAATTTTAAAAGTTTTTTATATTAATTATTGTTTTCTAAGTAGTTTAGTGTTTCAAGACAAAGGTGAGATGGGTGGTGTTCTTCTTCTGGACGAAGGGAGTAAAATTACATGCCAAATTCAAAGCAAATTAATCATGCTACTACCTTGCTTGTCTCACATGGCAAAAAAATCAAAAGAAAAAAAAATCAATTACTAAGCGTTTTCTATAAGATGTTTGTACATGTAGAAATTGACCAAATTATCTAACTCTTTGTGCATGGTAGGTGAGGAAAATATGCTACTTACCCCTCCCTATGATACTCCTTCATGGTTGTGGGGGTCTATAGGAAAAATCAAAGCAATTCGAACCTTTTTACACCTCTCAGATCGATCCTATAACATTGTGTACAATCCTGTAGCAGTGGTCCGCAATCCTATAACAATAGTCTGTACTCCTATAGAATTTGTATTCAATCTTGTAGCATTTTTTTTTCATCTCTGTGGCTTCTATGTAAAACCCTCGGGGACCCTTAATCATTTCTAGCTCAACTCTCGATGTCTTAGTGAGTTTCTCTTAACCATAATATGCTCAAGAGAAGAGATGAAGAAAAATGCATACCTTTGCCTACATGATGATCTTCGGTTTCCTTGATGTTTGCATGCTGATTTGAAAATTTTGTTTGATATGCTGATTGATTGAAGTGTTATTTTCCATGCTAGTTGCTTCATCCTCTAGCCCTTGTTTTGAACAAAATATTTTTGTAGATATTTTTTGATAGGTGCCTAACTAAGTGAAGTATGCTAATGTAGGTCCTTCAAATTGTGGATCGATATGCTAGTAGTGCAGATGAAAAATGACCCTGTAGCAACTCCTCAAGAGTTGTGTGGCTGCCCAAGATCACAAACATTGACCTTCAATTCTTCAGGATGGCTAAGTTTTCACTTCGTTGTTAAGTGTCTCCAATTGTGGTTCTATGGGGTTTGTGCTGGTTGTTACATGACTGGATTATTTCTTGTAGTGGTCAAACATGCCCCTCCAAGACCACAATAATCTTAATGCAATGCATTCAACAACTCTGATAATTCATGGTGAATTCATGGATAGGAACTAGAAACTTTTGTGGTGGTGAAAATTGTGGAAGAAGGGGTGAAAATGGGTTTTCCTCATGGATAAATATGAATTTTTGTATGAATAAGTAGTTAAATGTTGTGGAGGATGGATAGTGGAGGTGTGGTAGACTTGTTTGTTAATTCCCCCAAGGAAAACATAATATCTGGCCCCTCTTTTTATGTTGATCAAAATCGTGTAGCAATTATGGGAAAATCCTATAGCACTATAGGACAATCCTGTAACATATTTGTTTTATCCATATCTCTCAAAAAGCATATTGAATTCACCTAAAATTTGGAAGCATGTTTCCATCATACTCATGGATATACCCATAAAAAATATTATCTAGTGGATACATGAATATCAAGAAAAATGGAAAGTGGATATAGGTGATGGTGGTTGATTTCTCAAAAAGTATGCATTGGAATTTGCTAAAAGTTTTTAAGCATGTATCATCCTTATGCATCTCCCATGAAATAGTTTGACAAAAATATGCATGGCTTTTAAGATATGGTCAAAAAAATTTATGCCCCATGTTTTTCTATAATCTTGTTCCTTTAACACTTTAGAAAAATGAGGAAAATGAATGGGAAATGATTGGGAATGCTGGGTAGATTTTGGAAATAGATGAGGGGTGATGGATTGAAATGGCTAGTCCTGTTGGAGCATCTCGGAAAAGGAGGAAAAAACTCAAGCTTATTCTTATGGTACTAACTTGTTGTTGTTCCTTACACAAGTTGGATGGAGGAAAGAATATTTTTAATTTTATCTTTTTTTCCTTTTTTCTTAGGTCTACTAGGTGCCTCAATGAGGTTTTCAACTAGCAAGCCTACCTAAGCACCTCAAAGGAAGTTTACACCTTGGATTGTTTTTCCTCTTTTTTTTAATTTTCTCCAACCCATTGACTACCTCATAGAGGTTTTCACTTGATATTTATTTTTTATTTTTTGCTTCTTTTTTTTTTGTTTTTTTTTTTGTTTTAGATTTGTATTCCTCTATCCTACTTTAATTTTAAAAATAAAATTTCTTTCAAGTATAGAAATAGTTCCAATGAAGCCATGTGTATAACAAGATGAAATATAAACTCATGTCTAAGCTTGAAAGATATGCTTCGACATGTACTTGAATATGAGAGACTAACTACTTTGACTTTGATAATGTCAAACATTGTTAAAGAGAGTTGTGTTCCTACTTAGTGATCGTTAGGAACCAAATTTTAATATGATGTGATCCCCTTAGTTCACTTTCTCATCTGGAGCATTTTGTATGTCCTCTTCTTCCATGTCATTCAAATATTCTACTATTTTCTAATTAGTCCCTTGAACACATAAAGGATCAAATGATAAGCATAGTAGAAATTATTTAATCTAAGGCTCTGTTGGTTTCTCTCCATCAAATGTAGTACATGATTCTTCTATATCTTCCTCTTTTGGATTTTGTTCTTGAATAATATTAGGGGAATCTCTTTTTTGCAATATTTTTCCTAATCTAATATGAATACCATTTATATCAAGAGGAGTTGTTCGGAATTGTTGTACGTCATAATTATAAGTGGGTTGAGTTACTTTACTGTTTGGGTTTGGAAATGGTTCTACAAGTAGTTGAGTGGGAGTGGATATTTAATATGGATGTAGTTGAGGTTGCTGGTTGTGAAAGATCTGGATTGCATGGATAGCATGGAGTTGGGTATGGAGGACATTGAGGAAGAATTTGAGGACATTATGGATTTCTCCCATAAATCCCTTCCCATCCTTATTGCTAAGATCGGTTTTGGGGCTGAGATGACCAAGGTTTCCAAACAAATGCTGCATTCGAGTTATTTTGAGATGGCTGTGCATAACCTTGGAATTTTGAATCACATTCTTGCTTCATACTAGGTTGACTAGGCTGACATTGTCTTGTTGGAGCTACATAACAAAGTTGCTTTGATGATCAACTTGCTCCACTGTCCTCCTGGTAAGCTTTGCTCAACCTTGGTGTTGGCTTAGGGGGTCCTGACCTAGGTTCAGCGTTAAGTTAGCCAAGAAAATCCTTAAACTACTGGCCCTTTTGGCATCAATCCATGGAGAATGGATTGAAGTCTCACCTGAAGTAGTATGGCGAGGGTGCTGGAACCAAGTTTTTGCACCCAAAGATGTTAGTGATGTTGTTTTATGCCTTAATTTTTCCTTTGTGTAGATCGATAAACCTTTTAGGGCTTATCAATATAATTCTATAATCGACCTATAAACCTTTGCAAAGGTCTACGACTATCGTTCCCATACCCTAACCAGGTGAATCAACCACTTAAGCGCTTCTGTAACTACTCTTACTTCCGTATTTACCTAGATCGACTTAAGTATCTAATAACTTCAATATGCATTAATATGTTCTTTGCGTAAATAGATATTATTAGTTACGTTTAGATAACAATGTAAAACATATAGATTTACGCATCAATATAGCATTAAATCATGAACCCATTATTAATCATAACATAACCGCATTTATTCATAACAGAAGTAAAGAGATCAAATACAAATATTTTTAGAGTAATCTTCCTTATTATTACTTCAGATCTTCTTATAGGCTCTAAGTACCTTGCGCACTCAGTTGCAGGGGCACGCACACTCAGTTGCAGACTTCTACCATAGGCTTATGCACACATAGTTGTAGAGCCTCTCTTCTAATCTAAAACTCTTCACTCTTTTCACTACTGACGCATTACATTCATCATCATTACTACTACTTCTGTCTTAGACTCTCCTAAGGCTTTTCTATTTATACAATCCCTGGTACACAGACCATGGGTAGGTCTTCTAAAGTCAACACAACTTACATACAAAAAGGGTGGAAACCATTTATGAAACATTACATGTACGCACTTTGCGACCATAAATTGCGAAGACTTTACACTTTACATACGAAAAATTGGGCTTTTATCTCGAAAATTAACCCTAGGGGACCCTGTCCCAACAGTCCCCCAAAAAAAATATGGTGGCTCGCCCCCGAGTCACTCTGCTCCCATAGAGATCTTACTGTGAAGACCTCCAAGCTCCACTTGCACCACTGCAACTTTAGTTGTACACTGTGTAGCTACCTACTTGACCTGCTCCACTAGTTTCTCCATTGTTGGTCCTGTGTTCTCTACTTGGATATTATGATGTGTTGTCTACAGGCTGGAGAGCTTCTCCCCAATGGTGGAAGAGAGCACAAAGCCCTCATCTGGAAAAGGCCCTAATCTGGCCTTAAGGACTACCGCTTTTTGCTAGTTCCTTTACCTCCTGCAGCTTCTCTAATCTCTATATGATGGTGACGGTGCGAGCCGTCACTCTGGCTTCGTCATTTTTCTACTGTAATTCCCTTGCCTCAGTATTCAACCTCTACTAGTTGCGATCTTCCTGTAGACTCGTGAGGACCTTCATCAATTGCTCGAAGAGCACAGTACATTCTGCCACCGCGACATCTATTGCAGTGACTGCATTCTTGACAGCTGCCTCAAGTTGTTCCCTGACCTGTGGTGGAGTTGAAGGTTGTACCTTCAACTTGAGCTTTGTAATCTTGAAGTTTAGCTCAAACTAAACCTTGGCCATATTGGTTCGAGCATCGCGCACACTAGTAGCCAACTTCTGAATCTTGGCCTCCAATGTCGCCTCTTCTGCGATGTGCAGTTCTGGAATGGTTCTGCAGGCTTCTACTACTACTATTTTGGTTTTCTCATTCTTCCCCTGGACCTTCTTCCAGGTGTCTATTGTTGTTGTTTTCTCAACAAGCATCTATTCATTGTTAACCGTTTGCTCGCTGATCACGCTCAACACGCACTACTCTTGGGGCCTAACTTCTGCAATCACACCTACTTGCAGCATGTGAAGGAATTCACTTCGGAGCATGGCCAAGTTGAGACCAATGTTCCTTAAAGAAACCTCTTCAGCATCTGTCTCCATGCTTAGGGCTCCATGAGGCAGCGCGACGACCCAAGGATCTAAAGAGAAAACCATCTTCGTGGCTTCAGTCGTTCCCAGTGCTAAACTAGTTGACGTCACGCTGCTCTGCCCTACTCCTGCCTGTAGTTGAGTAGATTGGATCTGCAGCTCACATAGACCCATCTAAATGGCAACCAAATCTTGCTTCTGTTACTACATAAGTTGCTGCAGCAGTTTCACTATTGTGTCCCTTACCTTATCCCCAATGTCATCTAAGTTGCCCTTTGTCAAGGTGACTGGGTCTAGGGATGACTTAGTGGCCTTGGTCTTTTTGTGTGGCCCTTGCTTCTCCTGTTCCCAATTCCTATTCACCCATAAGGGAGTGCTTTCTAGATCTCCACCACCTTGCTCTGATCACTCTTCTTCTCCCGTCTGTGGTGAAGGGGATTTCTTACTTCTGCCAGAATCACGCTCTTCCTCCCATTCCTTCATGGCGCACTCCACTTCTACTCTGGATTTTTTCCAGCCTCCTTCTTTTGCTTTTTAGCCAACTGTTGAATCTTTAACTAGGCCTCTTCCTTCTTCTTCTTTCCCGTGGACTTACTAGACCCGACAGAAAAATCTAATGTTCTGAGCCACTTGGCTGGAAAACGATTGAGGACCACTACTATGGCATCATCTGTCGTGAGGTATGGTAGATCATACCACTTCTGTCCTAGGTCCTTGTGGGCCTGGATGGAGATACAGTGGAAGTCCCCTTTGAACTCTGCATATCTTGACAACTACTCAAAGATAGTTGGTGACAATTGCAGCTTGCGGTTGACGGTTGCGCGGATGCTTGACTCCATCAACACCCAAAATATTTTACTGTCCTGGACCTACCCAAAGTCCTTCATGGCCTTAAAGAAGCAAACTTCATTGCTTCTGGAAGATCATTTGCGATCGGAGGAAACTGGCTATCCTACAACAATTTCCACGCAACCAACACAATAAAAAAGAACAACAATCAGTAGTGGAATGTTTTTTTGTGGTCTTGTGCCTCCTTGTAGCTCACGAGGAACTTGTTGCATAGGTAGTGTGAACAATTGAATTATACACCCTCCGCGCATTGGGCCTCTAATGAAAAAACTGGAGCCGACACCTCAGCTACGTGACACATCCTCATTACCTTCCCAACCATGATTTGGGTAGCCACCTTCACTGTGGGGTCTGTAATACTCGAAATTGAATATCCACGCCACTTCTTGACAAGCTTAAACTTATCCCTCATCCTTTCAGCGAGGTCATGCTCACCCATCTTTCTGCCAAATTCCATGGATGATTCAGCCCTGAATGGGGTAGTAGGATGAGCCTATGGATACGCATGTCAGTTATAGGGATAGGCTATCCCAACCACAGGCACCTGTTGTGCACCAGGCGCAGCAACTGTTTGATAACTATCAAATTTATGGGAGCGCGGTGGTAATGTGATACCCATAGAAGATTCAACAATCCTACATTTTCCACCCCATGAATCCACTTCAACGACTCCAACGAGTTGACACTCGAGTCCTTGTAGAATACACTTTGCATGAAATTATCAATATCTAGGTGGGGGAACTGCTCATTTTCCCCCAAGTCCCAATCCTCCAATTTTAGATGTGGGACGCGTGCGAAGCACGAGCCGTCAAATGTTATGTTTTCTGGTAGTAGGGGTGTATTAAGGAGAAAATTTCCTTCGTCAAGGTCCTTTGGGACCTTTACGTTTCCCTGGTGCGAAGGGATGTATTATGGCAGCTTTGAGATAGGGTCTACTCCCTCAATATCAATTTCATCTGCACCCATGGATATCAGTTTCCTCTGTGCCCTCGTTGGCCTCTAGGTTTACCACCTTGCCTTTCTCCGGCATGGCGGGCTTCTCCTTTCTCTGATGCTTCCTTGGCGACTTGCACACTGGCTATGTCGCCTTCTATTTATCCTTCTTCATCTTGGAAGCCTCTCCTGTCGGCATAGGCTTCGCCCTACATGACCTTCGTAATTTTGGCACCACTGCAGGAAACTCCACACTTACTACCTCAAGGGCATCTCCCTAAGAGGCCATAGATCCTCCAACACTTGCAGTTTCCACGGGCGTCAACATGAGGCTATTAAGGTGCTCCTGGGTTTCCTTAGGTAACTTGTCAAACACTGAACTGACCATCAAATCATAAAAAATCGCAAGATTCATGCAAAACTGATAACACGACACGTCAACTCTCCAAATGGAAAGTGTTTTTCATTGGGTGGTCATCTGTAATTTATACGGAAATTTGAATTCAAATCCGACCATTCCCCCCAAAATCCGCTCATAAATTCTAGATTGGCGGTAGATTTTAAAAGATCTTGCTCTTAATTTTAGCCTTAAATGTGCCCCCCGCTCCTCTTAGTCGTTTTCTCACTATCAAATCATGAGCAATGACAATATCAGTCACTTTCTGGCTGCCCTGCACGACTTCTTCTTCTATAGCACAACTCCCATCGCACTTCTATTGATGTTGTGACATTCTTCCATCCCAGGCAGTCCCTAGTCACACATCTCTATAATCCAGGCAGTGTAGCTTATAGTCTATCACCTCATTTCAGCTTCCTGGAGAGCTAAGACTGTGCTTCCATCATATAGTCATCTGGTCAGATCCTGATATATGGCTTCAATTGGCTTCCATTTACCTTTCCGGGAAATGGATCTCCATTCAGTTTCACCGACAACGGAACTATTTGTTAGCTTAGGGGGCCCTAACCCAAGTTCAACATTAATTTAGCCAAGAAAATCCCTGCACTACTGGCTCTTTCAGCATTAATCCGCAGAGCGCGGACTGAAGTTTCACCTAAAGGAGTATCGGGGGATGCTGGAATGAAGTTTCCGCATCCAGGGATGGTAGTGATGTTGTTTTATGCCTTTATTGTGCCCTCGTGTGGATCAATAATGCTTTTAGGGCTTGTCGATATACTTCTCTTAATCGGTCTCTAGACCTTCATGAAGGTCTACGATTGTCGTTTGCGGGCCCTAACCAGCCAAATCAACCACTTACACAATTCCATAATTACTCTTACTTCAGTATTTACCCAGCTCAACTTAAGTATCTGATAACTTCAATATGCATTAATATGTTCTTCGCATAAACGGATATTATTACTTTCATTTAGATAACAATGTAAAACATATATATTCATGCATCAATATAGAGTTAAATCATTAACCCATTATTCAGCATAACATAACTGCATTTATTCATAACAGAAGTAAATAGATCAAACGCATATATTTCCAGAGTAATCTTCTTTATTAGTACTTTAGATCTTCTTAAAGACTCTAGCTACCTTGCACACTCAGCCACAGGGGTCTACGCACTCAGCTATGGACTTTTACCCTAGGCCTCTGTGCACACAGCTACAAATCCTCTCTTTTACTCTAAAACTCTTCGCTCTTTTTGCTAATGACTCATTACATTCATCATCATTACCACTACTTCTGCCTTAGACTCTTCTAAGACTATTGTTTTTATACAATCCCATGGTCAGCGGACTAGGGGTAGATCTTCTAAAGCTGACACAACTTACATACAAGAAGGGCAGAAATCCTTTATGGCACTTTACATCTATGTGCTCCACAACCATAAATTGCGGACACTTTACACTTACATACAAAAACTTGGGCTTTCTGCCCCACAACTTGGGCTATTAGCCCCAAAATTAACCCTAGGGGACCTTGTCCCAACACTTGGTAATGATGGGAATATTTAGTAGCATGTGATTCTGCATGGATAACACAAATATCAACATCCTTCTTTTGTTGATTTTTCATTCTTAACATATCTACTTGTTCACTTAGATTGCTAAAAAGTTCAGTTTTAAAGTTATCTAGAAAATTTCCAAGTTTAACTTGACTTACCAATCTCGATGTTGATTTTCTTACTCTTGCTCTTCCTCTTGATACGTGCTTGCATATTTCACAATTTTTTTTCAAATTATAATTGGTATAAATCACCTCTACTCATAAGATTAAGGAAATCAATCCACTCATCCCTATTTGTTCTACGTAAGAGGGATTTTAGTGTGTCAAATTCTAAATGATGTAATTTTTCCCTCTTAACATTATACGTAAATCTCCCTATTATATCCTCAAGGTTCTCATCTTATTTTCAAACCATTCTAAATATTTCTTCATATAAATATCCTTTGCATATCAATCCATGACCTTATTGAATTAGTCCCTAAACTCATGAACCATTTTAAGAGCTCTATCCTTCAATGTTGTCGAAAACAATCTCAATTTTTTAGTGTTTAATAAGTAGCCATAAAATGTAAAAATTATTTCACATTCAAAGAGAAAGGATTTTGAATCCTCTGACCTCATACCATGGAAGTTGGGAAGGAAATATGGAGGGATGTTCTTCATACTAAAGATGATATCAATATCGTGAATGGGAAATCCAAGAGGATCTTCTTCATTGTCATCATCTCCATCCATTTCTTCTACCTTCTCTGCTACCTCTTCTTCTTATACCTACAAAATTGGATGGTGATGTGGTTCTCAGTGCTTCATGTGGTCAAATGGGGGGTTGTGGTATTGAAGAAATATATATATTTTTTGTTTTTATAAGAAAACTTTAATGATAATGCTAATGCATATTTTTTTGTTTTTATTCAGCAAATATGAATGTAGAAAAGAAATAAGGAATAATTCCAAGAACAAGAGAGTGCTTGCTTTTACACCCTCCCTAAAAATGAAACCAAAATTTGATAAGCCTCAATATTGCAACAAGAATGTTGCAACTCCTAATCCTACCAACTTAAATTATCAACTTGGGGTTTGTAAAAACATAAGAGGGGATGACACTATATGCGTAACAAACACCTTCCTCTTCCTACTTTGAACCCCTTTGATGAAAGTGAAAGAACGAAAGGAAACAAATTAAAATGAGAAGATATATAGGTAAGCCGATAATCCTACATTTAAAAAGGTTACTATAAATAATAAAATCTATTCTACTTTTGCTGGAAAGTAAATCTAGACTAATTACAGAAATCAACATTCAAGAAGCAAAAAATGTAAGAGATAAATGGTGACTTGACCAAGCCTCAGCTCAACCAAATTGGTATAAGAGAAATCATGGGCTATAAATATACCTCTACCATGAGTTTGGAGTGAATCTCGGCAAGGAAGATCTACAAAACAATTTTCTATAACATTGTTACATGATTGTTATAAGATTGTTGTTTCTTGAGTTAAATTTATAAATGCCCAAAAAATCAAATGGTAATGATATTAGGTGAATTTATTTTTAATTATGATTTCCTAGGACTACAATCCAAGTGGAATCGCTCAAAAATACCCTTGCTAACATGTGTTAAAAATTAGTAGAATATTACTACTCTAAAAATCAGAAATTCTGGAACTAGTGAGCTAGTTAACTTATCAAATGCCTAACCTGACCAAATGAAACTTCTATGGGGTAAAGTTTTTTATTAATTAGAACTATTTGAGGACTCAATCGAAGTGGAACAAACTCAAAATAGGTTTTTTAACATGTGCTAAAATACAAAATAAAATTACTACTAAAAACCAAAAAGTTCAGAGCAATGAACCAGTGAGTTGATCTAAGTACCCAAATGCCTAAGCTAATCAAGTGAAAATGTTGTGGGGTAGTTTTTTTTATTAATTTTTAATTTTTTAAGCTTAAATCCAAGTGGAATAAAATCAAAATAATCTCATTAACATGTGCCAAAATTTAGAAAAAAATTACTACTATTTTGCTACAGGTTACTTCCAAAAATTCTGGAATTGTAAACTAGTAAACTAATCCAAGTAATATTTTAGATTTAAACGTTGGTACAAAAATGTTAAAACTGTGGATTCTCCAGTCAATGATTCAAAAGATTCAAGCCACAGATCTCTGAAATCCATAATCCAAGTAGCTTAATGATGAATATGCCTATGAAAATATGATAAGAAGATGTGTTTTACTTATAACTGTATAAATAAACTACAAAACAAATTATTTCAATCATTAAACCAATATAACCTACAACAAATGAAACATGAATATTAATTGCAGAAATAAGAAATGCAAGCGAATAACAAGTGCAAAGAAAATAAAAAATCTATATAGAAGCGATTTGAGGCTCCTGGAATGTCCAAGACCAAGGAAAATTATATTCATATGAACAAAATGAAGCTTTAGAAGATAAAAATGGAACCAAACTTCATTATTAGAGTTAATCCAAGTACATCCCTGCTAGAAATGAAAGTAGAGCTACTAAATGACAAGTTTTCTTCACAAGAAGACTAAGAAAATCATGTCCCTAGAGGAAAATTCAAATTTTTACTTATAAAAATTGATCGTGGAGCTTCCTCCTTGAAAGGAGTCTACATTCCCCTCCAAAATCCCTCAAAAAGTGGATCTGGTTCCCAACGGTAGGAATCTTCATTAAATGACAAGGAGCACATTCTTAGATTTTATCAATCACTAGATCTCCATGTTTTGTTCAATATTTTCATAATATCATATTCATTTTTTATTCAATATTGGTCCATCCTGTATCAGGGAGCAAGCACCTATACTATCTCATTCAAAATCTACTTAATATTCTGCAAAAATAAATAATATTAAGCACATAAGATGCAATTATCTCTAAACCTTCCTAATGAACAAATTATAGCTCAAAAACATGTCATCAAACACAAAAGAGAGGTTAAATATGCTAAAGGATGGTCATATGGGGCTTAAATTGTATCTAATTTCTAGGCCCATCGCCTGGTTCACATCTATGGATTGAAGGAAAAACCCCTATTACTTCCAAAGTTTGTATTGGGTAGGCAATTCATTGTTGAAGTATATAGGTAATATCATTTGTGTTTAATTCTATTTGAAAGAAATAATAAGAAGTAGTTTATTTCTTTTACCTTTATTGTGGGAGAATTAAGTGTGAGAAACAAAATCCACCTAGTGGAATTTTTTTAATCATTAACTATTTTCAATTTAATTAAAGAAGAAACAATTCAAGAATTTGACCCATAGGGAATTTTCTCAAGGAATCTAGCTATAGTCAGATATGGAAATTTGTTTATAATAATTACTGAAGAAAGAAGAGAAATTCACATCACTCCATCAAGAGAAAGAGAAACACCAACCCCTAATGAAGAATTTACTTAAGAAACCAACATTGATTTATGAGGACAAAATAGAGGAAAAGGCAGAAAGCCTACAAACACCCCTCCAACTTCGACACCTCATGCTTGCCCAATTTCATCATCAAGTAAAATAAGGAAGGGAACTAATGTGACTAGAATAACGAGTAATCATAGGTCCTCAAGTGGAGGAGATGGAGAGGAGTCACCTCCCGATGTGATCTTCGCAAATCACAAACTATTGAATCATCGAAGAGTAAAAATTCTAAGGAGGCTAAACTTATAGAAGATCTAGTTAATATGGAAGTTGATATCACCACACTACCTAATTGGGATGCATCCCACATGGTTGAAACCTAGAGAATGATTCAAGAAATTGTTGAGGAACTGGTCATCTTTGATGACCATCCATAGACCATGAAAGATGTATACTATGACAATAGTAATAAGAAACAAAGAATCGAAAGAGTAAAGGTTCAAACTAAAAGGGTCATTAATAATCCAAGAATGGAAGTGTATATCTATAAAGTAGGATCTATTGGGCTCCTAAATCTATACCAATTTACTAGTGACGATTTAGCACACTCTATTACGGAACATGAGACAAAAAATCTAAGACTAAAAAAGAGAAAAAATGAGCTGGAACAAGCTCCCAATCCAATACCTTTGTTTATGACCCCTTTCGCTATGGAAGCACCCAAGGCTATGAAAACCACACTAGACACACCCCATTGAATAAGAAAAATGACACATATTCTGACTAGAATAAGCTCACTCAACGAATTACTAAGGATAGAACAGAGTCTCCTAGACTTTAAAGATATTAAGAAGATCAATATTGGTTGTTCTGCTAGAATTAAATGTTGGAAGAGGTTGTTGATGACTATTAAAATATTGATGAGAAAATGATTGGTTCCTTTATTTAGGCCATTAAACCTTTCAAGGACCTATAGACCCCATAAATGATTAGAGACTCTATGCTCATTTCCAATGATATACTACAAGAAGATGTAGAGTTTATTAAGACATCAATAGGCTCTGAATTAGACAACTTAACTAGTTTCCTAGAAACTAAATTAAAAAATGGTTAGTTACATATAATGAAGAAATATTAGATACAACTACAGAGTTTTGAGTATATGCCCAAGATATCAAGGAGGAAATATTCAACCTACGTGTCAAATAAGACATAATGGTTCCTCCGATGAAGGAATATATCAAATATTAGCTGAAGAAATCACTACAAAAAATCATTAATATTCAATACTTGTTAAACTTTAGATTAATGACATCACTTTAGTCATATAAACAAGCTTCTTCTTCAACATCAGGGATGGATCCTTCCACATCATTTTCGTGAATATCGAAATCCATTAAAGGAATTTCCCTCCTTCTTCTCAGTCTTTGGTCATCCAATTTTCTTGATTGTTTTTGTACATTATTTAAGTTGATCCCTGATTGTAGTTCTCATTTTCTTTTAGGTATGTTAATATTTACTGGTCCATATTAGCCCAATCCCAATCCCCTTATGGTATGAATGCACTTACTTTTACAATATCCATATTTTGAAGATCACTTTACGCACTTTACTTTTCCAAAAATTTGAATTTGTAAAATTACTTTTTTCTCTCACAAAGAGCTCCCTTTTGAGAAAGTGATTCATTTGTGATTTTGAGACCTATTTAAAGCAGTATGAATATCGAGAATGTGTTTCTAGACCCTTTGTGAATGTAATAAAATAAAATATACCATGGCTCTCCAAATATCTAGATGATTCTTCTTTTGTCTTTGTTTATTGTCTTGATTCAGTGATACTTACTTAACAAATGATGAATGGAGTGATTATGATCAATTAAAATTCATATATTTATTTATAATATATGTTCTTATTACAAAACTTGGTTCACTCACATGTGCATGATATGAATGTATATTATTTCTTAGGATATATTTAAAATCTGAGTGTGCATTGGTAGAGGAGTGCCACCTCTCAAAAAATGTAGAGAGACATGTATTCGGGCCCTATGAGGTTGACTTCTTTCTTGATAGGAAAAAATATCAAGATATGTATTTCATTTTATTATGTGAGTTATATGAATATTTAAAATGCTTCAAAGTGTAATCATTTAAATGTCACAAGCTATTGAAATTAGGGTGATAGCAAATGTCATCAACATAAAGGAAGATTGATGATTTCGATAATCTTAACACGAAAACATCCTCCCTATCTAAAACATAGCCCAATTCCATCGATGTAAATGCCATAAAGAGTGGAAGAAAGGGGTTACCTTTACTTTATGCCAATATTATAGTTGATATTAGTAAAATGCCCATTATCACATTGTATTTTTACAATAACATATTCTTATATCCAATGAAACTTAACCTACAAAAGAGCTAGCTAATATGGAATTGATAGCACCACACTACCTAATTGGGTTACAACCTTCATGGATGAAACCCAAATATTGATTGAAGAAATTGTTGAGGAACTAGCCTTCTTTGATTACCATCTTTTTACTATGAAAGATTTAGACTATCATAGTAGTAATAAGAAACTAAGAGTGGAAAGAGTAAAGGTTCAGACTAAAAGGGCCATTAATAATCCAAGAATAGAAGTGGACATCAGTTAAGTAGGAGCTAATGGACTCCTAAAGCTATACCAAATTACTAATGAAGCATTATCACACTTTGTTATAGAACATGAGACAAGAAATCTAAGACTTAAATAGAGAACAAATGAGCTTGAGCAAGTGCCCAATCCAACCCCCTTTTTAATGATCAATTTGGCTATTGAAGCACCTGAGGCTATGAAAACTAGACCAGACACACCCCATCGAATACCCAAATTGACACATCTTCTAACTAGAATAATGTCACTCAATGAATTCCAAAGGACACAACAAAGTCTCCCATGCCCTAAAAGACTTAAGCACACAAAATTTGGTTGGCTTGCTAGAATCAAAATGTTAGAAGAGGTTGTTGATTACTATTAAAATATTGATTAGAAAAGGACCAATTCCTTTCTTGAGGCCTTTAAATTTGTCGAGGACCTATAGATCCCATATATGATTAGAGACTCTATGCTCGTTTCCAACGATATACTACAAGAAGATCTAGAGGTTATTAAGACATCAATGGGTTCTGAATTAGACAACTTAATTGGTTTCCTAGAAACTAAAATTAAAAAATGGTTAGTTACATATAATGAAGACCTATTAGCTACAAATATAGAGTTGAAAGTAGATGCCCAAGATGTAAAGGAGTAAATAGTCAACCTAAATGTCAAACATGACATAATGGTTCCTTCAATGAAGGAATATATCAAAGACTAGTTGAGGAAACCACAACAAGAAATCATTATTCTTCAATAATTGTTAAATAGCTAGATTAATGACGTTCCTGTAGTCATATAAACAAGATTTTTCTTCAACATCGAGGATGTGTCCTTCGACATCATTTTCATGAGTATCCAAATCCATTGAAGCAATTACCCTGTTTCTTCCGAGTGACTCTTTGGTCATCTATCTTTGTTGATTGTTTTTGTACATGACTTAAGTTGATCCTCAACTATAGTTCTTCTTTTCTTTGAGGTAAGTTAATATTTACCGGTCCACATAAGCCGAATCCCAATCCCATTAGGGGACGAATGCACTTCCTTTTATAACCTTAGGAATTTGAAGAGCACTTTAGGCACTTGATTTTTCTAAAATTTTGAATTTGTAAAAAAAGCAATTTCTCTTGCAAAGAGATCCCTTTTGAGAAAGCGATTTATTTGTGATTCTGAGACTTATGTTAAAGTTGTATGAATGTTGTGAATTTTTTTTAAATCCTTTGTGAAGACTTATGTTAAAGTTGTATGAATATCGTGAATGTTTTTCTTCACCCTTTGTGAATCTATTGTAGCGGCTACAACCACCCTCCAAAATTTTGGCTTGCATGCAAATTTTAGAGACTACCTTGGATCTTATGATCGATTGTCCTTGGTCACTTGTTGGTAAGTTGATCATCTCAAGCCTCTCCTCCTTTATCTTAAGATTTGTTCATGTTCTCATCTTCATGCAACATATATCATTTTTGGCAATAAGTATTGTTGTTTGTAATATAAAGGGAATGTTGTTTTTCTTCAAGGGAATTATGTGTGTAGGAGTGGTTGTCATCACATAGACATGTTTCACACTAAATTTATTCACTCTTGTCATGAAGGTTGTTGCATCAAGAAAAGTATGTCTTATGCATTCTGGATGGTCTACGTTTTGTCACTAATTGTTCGTGTGCGATCACAGTCGAGTCCTATCATTGTTTACATCTGTGTCACTAATCTCACATGTAGCCCTTTCCTAAGCAACCTAGCCTCATCTAGCTTCCTAGAACTTTGCACTTTTTTTCTACAGCGATCAAGCTTCTTCCCTTGCTTGCTGAAACCCCATAGTGCGAAGATACCCCAACATACCTTGACATCCAAAACTATGTAGTCGTTTATTCCCATGTCCTTCCTGAGCCGGAACCCACTATCAACATAAATTGCGCAGTATTGTCCCTCGGCTTCTCAGTCTACCTTGCAATCAGAAACTCCATAGTATTGCCTCTTAGCTACTCGGGTTGCACTGCACTCAGAAATTGAACAAAGGTGTCCTCCCAGGACCCGCATCCTGCGGAAATGTCTTGTGCCTCAAAAATGTGTAGTGTTGTCCAAGATGCCCTATTGGTCTTGCATTCAGAAACTGCGCAAAGGGGCCTCCCATGGCCTTGTATCGACAATAATCACTTCCTGTTGAAACCGCATCATTCCATCGCTCAATGACTATGGGAAAATGTGACATGCTGAGATCATTCCCAAGGAGTCGAGGAGAAGTACCAAGTGACCAAGTAATGGAAAAATATCAGGACCACATGCAAACTCCATCGGATGCATGATCATCTAGAGGGTAAGTATGCTAAGTAAATAACACCTTTCAAAGTACACCTTTTAGTTGAGTTTTCAGGACTGCTTATCATTTTCATATCATCATGTCCTCAGTATCATGCATATGCGCAAACACAGAAAGTCATTTCATGTGTTTCCTCTACATTTCTTGCTTCCTTTTCACTTATTTCACTAACTGTCATCTTTGGCATGTTCATTTCTATGTCATGCTTGCGGCCATGTTCTGGTGATGTTGAAGGTTTTTATTTGCGTTGTGTTCACTATATAAACATCTACCTCATTCACACATGATGTTGTAATCACTATTGCGCAAGTGTTGTCACTGTCATCCAAAGGTCTATCCAAAGTGTCGCACTTATTGCTTTCCTCATTAGACAGTCTCGTAGTAAGTCACACTTAGCATATGTTGTCCTGTTGGTTCGAGATGTCTTGTCATCAAGTCATGTTGATTGTTTGTTTGCAAGGTCATGTATAAACATAGTTAGTGACCAAACACGAACTATTACCTCAAAATGGGTACTCTAGCCCAAACCCCCAAAAAACAGGAAAAAAATAGGCTGAAAACGAAAAGTGTTGATGTTGGAATAAAAAAATTTTGGGTACATTTTTAAATTTTAAAAAAAAATGGCATTAAAAACCAAATTTTTGTGTGAAAAAAATAGCCTGAAGAAAAATTGTTGATGCTAGAATAAGGAACTTTTTTTAATTTTTTTTCTTGTTAACAAGGTTAATTTTCAACATTTTTTAATAATGACGTTAAAAATAAAATATCATGACTCTAGAAGTCTTTAAATTTCCAACAATTGTCAAGCATGAACTTGAGAAAAAAATACTTATAACTCTTTTCAATCATTGCATTAAGGATAAAATATTCATGACTCAGAAAAACATTAAAATATTGACAACTTTTCAACCATAACCAAATATTATGACAACAACAAAAAATTAAGTTTTCAAAATATTTCAAACATGACATTATGAAAAAAAATGTGATTAAAAGAGCTTAAAAAAGAAAAGAAAAAACAATAAAAAAGTAAAAAAAACTAAAATATCAAATAATTCAAATATTAAAAAAAAACACAAAAAATCATAACAGAAAACAAAATTTGAAATATCGCAAAAGAAATTAAAACACAAAATTTAAAAAATAATAATAAGTAATAAAGCATAAAATAAAAAATAAAAAACATAACAAAAATATATCCGATCTAATATATATATATATATATATATATATAAAAAAAAAATAAAAAGAAATCTATAAAAAGTAAAAAAAATAAAAAACAAAAGAAATTGAATAAATGGAAAATATTTCAAAAATTTAGCATAATTTAAGAAAAAAAAATAAAAAAACATATCTTTTGAAGTTAAAGAATAAAATAAAATAGAATCAAAATAATTAGAAAAAACAAAAATGAAAACAAAAACAATAACAAAATTAAAATATAAAAAACAAAAAAGTTAAAACCAAACAATAAAATAAAAAAAGAAAAAAGAAAAAAATATTATATTATAGTACAAATCATAAAAAAAAAAAACCAAAAAAATGCGCTAGGGTGGCACGGGCCAATTCCCCAAGCCCTTGGGCAAATTCTCAGAATCCGTGCTTTTTTTTATCACATAAACAAGATTTGGAAGAATGACAATTAAACTCTCTTTTCTTGAGGTTTGAATAGACCACATTAATCTTGGTGAATAAATCATCTTCATCATTGTTATATAAAATGAATTAAAATAACATAATATTAAATTTACAACTAAATTAATATTTAATATAATAATTATCATATTGAAAAAACTAATAAATAAATATTCATAAAGATTATATCTTATATAATATTGAAAAAACTAATAAATAAATATTCATAAAGATTATATCTTATATAATAATAATAAAAATAATAGTAATTAAAACTAATTCATATATTAAATATAATTTCAAGGATATACTTCAAAAAATAATCATGAATTAAAAGTAAATAAAATTCATTCACAAACATAATTGCTATACTATACAAAAGAGAATGAATATAATTCATTTATGATATGACATTATTAATTGCCTGCCACGTCGTTTGACTCTGATCACTCATATATATTTTATATCCAGCAAGAAGCACACAGTCTATATTTTTATGTATGGTAAGAGGCACACAGTTTGTATTCTATGCGTGTCAACCAGAACACAGGCTCTATTTATCATGTTTTATACGTTTAAAGATTAAAAATTACGCACTTGTTTATACATATATATTCAAGTTTTCTAGAGAGTGAAATTAATTAAGTGATTTCCTTTTAAATCTCACAAAGAAAATATTAAAAAAAATCTAACATTTAAATAAAGATAATTATTTTTCTAGAATTTCCAATTTTTAAAGATAATTATTCTTCTAGAATTTCCAATTATACAAAAATGGACCCAAAAAATTATTAAGAGTATAAATATGTACATGAAGTCCTTATACAAGCCATATCCAGCTTATTTGTATTCCTCATTGGAAACACACATGTTATCATGAGTAATAGTTGTTATCAGTTTGGTGTCTCTCCTCCCGGTGGCCTCTTCATGGTATGTGGATGCATGGTACTCATTTCAAGTGTGGGTGGATGGGCTAGCCTAACACGCTTGGTGTATGGTATTCATTTTCAAGTGTGGGTGGGTGTGCCAGTGTTGGCCTAGGGTGGCAGGGGACAATTCATGGCTTTTCTCACCGGAAGATTTTTTTTTTTTTTTTTCAATTTTTTTTTTTTTTTTTTTTTTTTTTTTTTTTCCTTTTTCTTTTTTTAAATTATTTATTTATTTATTTTCTAATGTTTCTGTTTAATATTTATTTATTTTTAGGTATTTTTTATTTTAATCTTTAATTTTTAATATCATTTTTTATTTTTTTAAATTATTTCATTTTCAAGTGTGGGTGGGTGTGCCATCCAACAGGCTTAGGGTGGCAGGGGACAATTCATGGCTCTTTCCACCGGAAGACTTTTTTTTTGTTTTTTTCATTTTTATGTCTTTTTTTTCCTTTTTCTTTTTTTTTTAAAATTATTTATTTATTTATTTTCTAATGTGTCTATTTAATATTTATTTATTGTTTAAGTATTTTTTATTTTAATCTTAAATTATTTAATATCATTTTTTATTTTTTTAAATTAGTTTTATTTTATTTTATTTCATTTTATTCTTTTCACTTCAAAAAAATTTGTTTTTTTATTTTTTATTTTTTGTTAATTTTTTTTGTTTTTTTCTTAATTTGTGTTGTATTTTTTGAATATTTTCAATTTTTTTTGTTTTTTATTTTATTTTATTTTTACATTTTATAGTTTTTTGTCTTTTTTATATTTAATTTTTTGGTCATGTTTTTATTTTTTATTTTATGTTTTATTACTTGTATTATTTTTTGTGTTTTTTTATTGTTTTTATTTATTTTTTAATATTTGTTTTCTTTTGCATTATTTTTTGTGTCTTTTTTATTATTTTTATTTTTTTTAATATTTGAATTTTTCGATATTTTTTATTGTTTTTTTTACAAGTTAATTTAGTTTTTTTTACTTTTTTATTGTTTTATTTTTGTTTTTCCTTTTTATATTTTTTTTATATTTGATTTTTTTGTCATGTTTATTTTATTTTATTTTATTTTATTTTTTATGTTTTATTATCAGCATTGAAAAAAATATGTACACTTAACACATTCAAACATTTAAATTGTAAAAAACAAGCCTTCTATACAAAAATGGTTGATATTTTATTAGCATTAAGATGTAAATCATTTACAAAAAAAATGGTCATCTAAATGTATAAAAAAAATTAAAATGTCAAAAATAAACACTCTAAAAAAATTTGTGTTGATGTTGCATCAATACTTTTCAAAATCAAAATGAAAATCAGTAACAAAAAAAAAAATGTTCATACTAGATAAATAAAAAAAATTAAAGTGTCAAAAATAAGTCCTCTAAAAAAATTTGTGTTGATGTTGCATCAACACTTTTCAAAATCAGCATGAGAATCATTAACATTTAAAAAAAAATGTTCATACTTGATACATATGAAAATTTAAAGTGCCAAAAAATATGCTTCAAACTAAAAAATGTTTATTCTGAATCACCACTCTTCAAAATCGAGTGATTTTTTGTTACCTCAAAAAAACAGGTACTAGGCTATTTTCTCGTTTGTTTAGTAACTATGTTTATACACGATTTCACTCGCTCACACACTTAACCATTTTTCCAAAGATCTATTGATGGACCACCCTCCCTCAGGTGAACCTCCATTGTGCTGCACTACATAGTCTCAACCCTCAGTGACCTAGTATTGTTGCTTAGAATTACACAGAGCTTGAGGCTTCCTCCCAGGCAGTCTGCACTACGAAATCCTGGAATTGACATGGTTGATTTCCACCCAAAATAGCACAAAAGTTTCCCAAGAATCCATCTCAATCTGTGTTCCCCACAAGCCAATCCATCAAGCCTCTCGTTGGTCAACTGGAGAGTTTGACTGTTAAGGTACCCCGGGCTTCAATCCTCCCAAATCATGTGCAAAAGTTGTTAGCATATTTACCTTCATTTATTGAAGAAATTTTGTACTCAAGAGGGACAGACACCCACTCTTTGTCACTGCACTATCTGTGAAAATTCTGTAGTTATGTCAGTCAGTCCCCTATCAGTTGCCCTGCTACTCCTTCTGAAAATTGTGAAGTTTTATTGGACTGTCCACCAGCTACCAGACACCTCACTTAGCCTGGAAACTGCACATACATGTTCAGTATGACTACCTACCAGCTCTGCGCATATTTGGTTAAGAACCTCCTGTAGCCGTACTCCAAGCCTCAATTTGTGCAGTTTTCACTTCCAGTGTCTTGTGTTGCTCGCATTGCCTTTCTGGGAAAAATTGTGCAGTTATGCCTCGCAGTTGAGCCAGATCCTACAAAATTTCATTGTATTTCTGGACTGCCCATCCCATCCTCCGAGTGACCTATGCGCAATTTTTCTTGACAGTGCCCTGAAGCCTCGCATCCTGGCTTGACATGTGCTCTGCACTATTTGAGAGCCTTGTCCTCTCTCTCGGTCACCTGCACCAAGAAACGAAAGACTATACATCATGGTAGAGTAGGGGATTTTTGGATTTGATGTTGTCTCATCATGAATGATTGCAGAAATAGGTACATGGATGAGAAGTGGCGTGACAATGAATGGGATGAACAAGGAGCGCATGCTAGAATATTTTCTCATGGTTGTACGAACACACAAAGCATACCAAGTAGAAAATGAAGGAGACACATGCACATGCATCAACTATCAAGTGAACATCATGACCATTGAAGACTTTGCACACTCTGCCATGTGAAGGTGAAGATACGGTACACCATGGACACACTCATCACTCAGCAGCACAACAACTCAACACGAACAACACAACCAACATGTGCATACCTATAGCATCATGTCGAGTTGTGTCATGAGTCGCCTCGGCCACATCAGTACTTTGGGTCATAACTGTGTAATAAATGTAATGTAACGTGGAAATCCAAGAGACCCACGGATGAATTCAAAGAGTCATTTAAGTCTAACAGTCATGAGGGAAATCAACCTTGACTCACTGCATCAGTCACACCCTTGCTACTGATAGAGTTATCTTACTTGCCTCTGTGCGACATCGCGGTCAAGGGATTACCTTACAACCCACTGTTGGGACTCCTACACCAAATGGTCTAAGGTCTAATTGGGACTTCTTGTCAGGGAGATCCCCTTGACATGTTGGCAGGTCCAACACTATCAACACATTCCAAAGAACCCAAAAAACGTTTTAAGAAATTCCACCCATAAGTGATTTTATTAAAATAATTAATATTTTTAATAGGTCTCCTAAGTCTAAACTTAGGAAAATTAAAATATTAATGGGTATTAATCTAATGAGGGGTGAAACTTCTAGAAAAAGACACGGATCAAGACAAAATGATCTGAGCCTTTGATTATGATTTAATCTAGGTTGTTGGTTGTCCAAAAGGAATATATAAGAAGGGGCTTGAGTGTCATTTGGAAAACACACAGAGAGGTTGAGGAAATCGATTTTTTGAAGTGAGAAGTTCTCAGGAGGAAAAATCAATTAAGGAGATCTCTTGCAATTGAGGAGCAGGGATAGCAGCTTCCTGAGAGAGAGATTCTCAGCTAGAGATACATTAGCAGAGAGAGGCAGAAAATGATCTAGAAGCCTTGATGCAGAGGCTGATGTAGGGCCAAAAGGGTCACACAAAAGCAGCGAGGGAGAAAGAGAAAGTAAAATTTTAGAGCAGAGGGTCAGTTTCAGTAGCTGGAAGCCTGGGTGTGAGACCGGGAGGCTAAGAGAGTGACTCTGGGCTTCTGATCGATTCCCCAGTTGGGTGATGTAGTGCCTACAAGGGTTGACGCTGGGATAGCGTAGAGGTAGCGCAGGGCCTGCCACGTCACAAGGGTCAGTTTCGTCTTCGGCTATATATAGCCCTCATTTGTACATGCAAAGGACTTTTTCATCTTGGCTCCTCCCACATTGCCTTGAGAGTCTGTACTCTTTTCTTTTAAGAGCGAGCAATGGCTCCAACACCCCACTATCAAGGTTAGCAATGTAATGGTGTATGAATGTGTGTTGGAACTTTCACTTAATTCAGAAGTCTGTTAATAGGCTAGCACGTTTTCACAAATGTATTGTATTCGTTTGTAAAACTATTCTTTGAATGCTTGTAATTCATCTTGCTTTAACCTGTATTAAGACAGTTGAACTATTTTGGTAGTTTTAGTACATATCCTGTTGGAAATGTTTTATATCATTTGTTAACACTATCTCGCCAGTGTGGACTATTCCACTAGACACTTGATAGATTCAATCTCCTAAGCTTGTTATAGCAACTGTCATGCTCATCTGGAATATTTCGTTGGGTGTTCCACATGTTATCTCTTCACTTTGTGTTTGTGACTTCCGCATCTGTGTGGACTACTCCACCGAGAGCTATGCATGTCCTGTTGTGTTGTATGTCTCTAACACAGTTGGGACTATTCCCTTTCGACTTGAGACTCACTCTCATGCTCTCCCTGTTTAATGAAAGAACTTAGACACATGTTACACTAAGCACTCACTAGGCACATGAACCTCGTTATTTGAAGACTAAGTAAACCACTCTCATGTGCCGACAAGAAAGATCTAAGGCCTATATTTAAGATAACGACAACTATGCCATCATATCGAATAGGACTCGTGCACGAAACGGTGTGAGGTCTAGTTAGGACTTCATACCAGGGAGATCCCTTGAATGTTGGCGGGTCCAGCACTGTCAATATTTCTTGCACTAGAAGCAGGGCCAAATGACAAGCTGAGTCCTCACAATCTATTTTGAATCTTTGCATACTTATCATGAATAATCACAGAAT
Organism: Pinus tabuliformis; assembly: GCA_031772625.1. Lineage (NCBI taxonomy): Eukaryota > Viridiplantae > Streptophyta > Pinopsida > Pinales > Pinaceae > Pinus > Pinus tabuliformis. The sequence goes on from CM062815.1 coordinate 133,604,751, forward strand.
TTCTCCTCTGGAGTGTATGTCTTATGGAAACGACTTTGAAATCTTGGAGGAGCACTAGAATTTCTTGTCACAATACACATACGATGATGCAAGCCAAGTAGCCTTGGTTAGACATGTGGTTGGCATTGTAGGCTCCTGTAAAATACATGAAATCTATGAATATTACATGACCTATGCGTTGTTCACATATACACTTAAAGGGCACCCACTGCATTGGTGTGCCACGATACCCAAAAAATCTATTCACTCTTTCCATCATCTCATTGTAGAGAGAGTCTGTGCTTTCAATCATTTTAACCGTAAAGCACTCAATAAAGAAATTATGAAATTACGGAAAGCACCTAATGAATCTGTTGAACAATTTTGCATGCGCTATCGTAATCTTGCATATTGATTTCCTGAAAATGAAATTTTTTGGGAATTCCTTGAAGGATGATTTAAGTGTCTTCTTTACATATATAAATATCCATAATTATTAGAATCATTAGAACCCCTCCCATCATACCTCAGTGTTAGAGCTGCTAAATCTAAGATGAACAAGGTCGCTGTCACAAGTGACTAACCATCCTCTTCTCATCAAACATCTCTAGCGCTGTAGTCCAAGGTGGGAGAAGGTGCATGCACATTTGTTGAAATGTCACATCCTCCTACCCCACCTTCTCTTGATATCTGTGAAGATTTGGCTTGCAAGCATGTTGGTTTTAGTATGGAATTTTTACCCCAACCTTCATCCCCACGTTCTCCTGATCCTTCAGATTTTACTGTCTTGTGTTCTCCCGTTTCGGAATCCACGTCTTGTGTTCATGAGGATCAAGTTGTTGACAAAGTTGATGTTGTGAAGCCAGCCTGTGCTATCATTCCCGATGAGTGCGTGTAGGAATATGAAGAAGAACCTGTAGTGAAGGATGACTCTTTTCCATTCGTGCCTCATCCGTTCTATCCTAACATCTGTTTTGATTTTTCCACCTTTGATTTTCCCTCTGAAAGATCATCTTTCGATGTTTCTACTTCTGGAAATTCGTAGGATGCACCAGATGTTAGCCTTTCATTACATTGCAGAGAGGACACATCTTCATCTAAAAATCCATCCCATCTGTCATCTATAATTTTTGAAAACACAGAGGGTGGACTTCCTTGTTTCTCATCAACCCCTCTGAATGATTCATCAAATCACAAGGATGTTGGCGAACATCCTAAATTCTTCGATCATGGTTATCATGATCTATGTACTTCTTCATTTGATCATGATGTTGAATGAGTCGTTGTTAATATTTCTAAGCCACTGGTATCTGATGATCTATCTACTGATGAAGTGGAAACCCCACAGGTTGTCGAGGCACTTCAGCCTGGTCTAATGGTTATGTCGGGTCCTCGATGTCCTGAGGTTGGTTCCACTTCTGATCAAAAAAAATTTGGAACACCCAAGGCTTCTCATCAGTCTATGCTTCACATTGAAGATCAACCCAACACCTAGATTTTGCTTCCTCCACTCGAATCACATGATCCCATAGCTTAGGCCTTGAAGGAATCTTACACAAAGATCGCACTTGCAAAGCATAAGCTGTTATTATTTCTCATGTTTGCCCATATGTCCCATTCCAAAGAATGTATTTTTAGCATCTGCATGCAGTGTACTGCAACACCATAGTACGTCTATAGAATGTTTGTTTTGTGCATTCGGTCTTTTCTCTTCTGTGGATGCTTTAGAACTTAAAGCGTGTTGGTCTTCATTGATCTATATTTCTTATTCACTGGTTTACATGCAGATATTTATTTTTTACCATGCCTTCTCCAACATGGTCCAGCCAATGTGTCAGTGGTTGCATTGGAAATATCACTTCACGTGAGTAGGCCCATGCACTGTTTAGAGTAGGAGTAAGGGTAGTGTTTGCTTTCTTGCTTTTCTTTGCTTTCTGGTTTGCATTTTTGTTTTTTTTGTTGACTTGGTTTGGTTTTATTTCTTTCTTTCTTTCCTTACTTGTCCACTTTCTCTCTACTTTTTCTTTTTCTTTTTGCTTTCTTTGCTTGTTTGTACTCATAGGTTAGCCTCTTGGGAAACCTTGTTTAGCTCCCGAGACAAGCTAGGAAAATCTAAGATGACTTGTACACTATCAACATCTGTTTATCTATTTTCCTCTCTGTTTATGAATAACTTGTTGTCTTCAATCGATAATGCCCTGATGGAAAATGCATTACGTTCAGAGTGAGTCTTGGTGAAAACACAACACTTGCAATGTTAACTAATACCACCTACTCTAATTGGTTCTTTTGGTTTAACCCTTGTGGGCTCAGTGAAGTAGAGTAAGGTGAGGGGGGCAAACTTAACAAGTACGTTAGAGGTATATGTAACATACTTATCTCAAGGAACAACCTCTTATGCTCTCAATAAGTTGGGATCCCTCTTCCACCTTTGAAATAAATAAGTCCCTATGCACAGTTATTTGAAAAATGAGAAAAATGGAAAAATGAAAAAAATGAATAAGCTGAAAGAAAAGAAAGGATTCCTGTGCAGAGAGGTGATGGAAGTAAATCTATTAGGGTACTGACCAAGCTCACTGATAGCGAAGCGATGCTTGTGTTCCTGCGTGACTTCGTCGGGGTATTGTCAAGGTCTACTGGCAATGGCGCAACACCAGAGATGAAACTTAAACTCTAACAGTTATATTACTTGTGCATCAATACACCCCTCATCCCCAATCGAAACAACTAAGTTGGCTTGCCTTCGAATGCATTTTGACTGATCAAGAGAATGGCAAGGACTATATCTTTCACACAAGCTAGTGTGGAAGCCATCATAATCAAAGAATCGAACAATAATTCTGGAAGGGTTAGAGTTGATTTTCACGAAACAAGTTCCATACAGATAGTTGGAGTTCTACGAGTGTGTCACCAATGTTGTAGTAGCTACAACCACCCTCAAAAATTTTGGCTCGCATACATATTTCGGAGCCTACCTTGGATCCTATGATCGATCGTCCTTGGTCACTTGTTGGTAAGTTAATGATCTCAAGCTTCCCCTCCTTGATCTTAGGATTTGTTCATGTTCTCATCTTCATACAACATATGTCATATTTAGCCATAAGGATTGTATTTTTTCATACAAAGGGGATGTTGTTTTGCTTCAAGGGAATTGTGTGTGTAGGAGTGGTTGTCATCACATAGACATGTTTCACGTTAACTTCACACACTCTTGTCACGAAGGTTGTTGCATCAAGAAAAATATGTCTTATGCATTCTGGATGGTCTACGTTGTGTCACTAAGTGTCCATGTGCAATCATAGTCGAGTCTTATCATTGTTTACATATGTGTCATTGGTCTAACACTTAGCAATTTCCCAAGCAACCTAACCTCATATAGCTTCCCAGAAATTTTCACTTTGCTTCTATAACCATCAACATTCCTCCCTTGCCTACTGAAACCCTGCAGTGCGTAGAGACCCCAACATACCTTGACATCAAAAATTGTGCACTAGCTTCCTCCAGTGTCCTTCCCCAATTGGAACCCACTGTCAATAGAAATTTCATAGTATTGCCCCTCAACTTCTCAGTCTACCTTGCACCCAGAAATTGCACAGAATTGCCTCTCAGCAGCCCCTGTTGTTGGCATTATGGCACAGGCTTGGAGCTATGGCACAGGTGTTGTCCTTAATGGCAACTCTCTTTGATAACAGATCTCAGTTCAGGCTTTCAGAATCAAGGAAAGACATATACGTAGGTTCATCTAGACGAATATGTGTATACATGCGGGTTAGACGTTACAAAGGCGCGTATGCGTATACACGCACTTTCACGCAAGGAAAATCGTGTATATGTTGGAAAACTTACCTTTGGTCTGTGGTAGTTAGTCCTTGGTACTTGAACGTATGGTTTTGGACCATGGTATGTCGTCAGAAGTGTTGATCCCAAGTATTGGGCCTGTGATATTGTGTTATTATGGTTTTGGACCGTGGTATTGAGAAAGGCCTAAGACTTTAAAAGGGGAAGGAGACCACTTGGCAAAGTATCTTTGGAATCAATTGAATATCTAACATGTGCTAGATCTAAAACTTTTGTGATTGAGGTTATGGTGCAGATCTGGATCTGAATGAAGGAGGAACCTAAGCGCATAAAGAAGGATAAGATCTATTGATGGGTCATAATCTTTAAATCTTGAATGGTAGTATCTTTGCATGATTTTGATCTGTTCTGTGAGGTGCACACTTGATCTATAAATCTGATAATCTGGGTTATTTAGCATTTGACTGTTTGAAAGAGTAAATTCCCCTTTATAGATCTGTACGCAGGTTCAGTGAAGCGAAGGCGCGTATACACGCAGGTTCAGTAAAGGAAAACTGCGTATACGCAGATTTCTCCACACACAGGAGCGTATGCACGTAGGTTTCAGGTTGTTTAAGTAGCGTATACATATTTTATTGTGATCTAGCTGCCTTTGTTTTTTGCTGCAGTGTTCTGGGTTCAGAATTTGGTATATGGTTACTATTGCTGTGTTCTGGGTACAGCTGTCAGAGAAGTGTTTATTGTGAATCAGTTTTGTTCGGTGGAAAGGAGATTGGTTGAAGCAGAAATCTTGATGATTGATTGATGTTCATGGATCCAGTCTGAAAATTTATGAAACGTGGTCCCTGGAAGAAAGAGAAGGTTGTAGCCTTCAGTAGGCCAACACCTATGTACTAGTATCTTGGCTAGTACAAGAGCTAAGGGGGTTGTAGCTCCCTTCCAGGAGAAGCTGGAAAACGAGAGAGGGTTGTAGCTCTCTGCAGGTTGTAGCCTGCGTACTGGTAAAGAACTGCACCAGTACATTGTAAAAGGAAGTTTCTAATTAAAGAATGATAAAGACGAATTGTAGCAGGTGGTTTTCACCCACATTGGGTTTCCACCTTATATCTTGTGTTCTTGTGTGTGACTGTCTTCTGTTCTGTTTTACTGGTCTGGTTACTGTTTATTTCACTCAGATACACAGATTAATAATCAACATCTGAAAGATAAAGGAAATCATAAGTTTGCATTATATACACGGGTTTCCTTCTAGATAGTTGCGTATATACGCGGGTTTTACTAATTGAAGTAGTGTATATCCTCTGATTTTTAAAAGGGAATATTTCGCTTGATAATATTGATTCACCCCCCCTCTCATTATTATTTCCAACAATTGGAATCAGAGCAGGTCCTTCTTAAGAAGCTTGATCACTTGGAGGAAGATCCATCATCATGAGCAACTACGAGAGAGAAGCATCTATCAGGTCACCGATTTTTGATGGGACAAACTTCGTATATTGGAAGGTAAGAGTTACTGCCTATCTTCAATCTCTTAGTACAAAAGTTTGGGATATCATCGATACAGGGTACACTTTTCCATCGGCAACTCCTACAGATCCGTCTGAGAAGAAGAAATATGAAACAAATGCAAAGGCAGTCAATACCCTATTAGGATGTCTATCTCAATCAGAATTCGTCAAGGTTATGTAGTATAAATCCACAAAGGAAATATGGGACAAGATTGTTCTGAGCTATGAAGGAGATGAACAGGTAAAACGAGCAAAACTTCAAACCCTCAGAATTCAGTATGAAAATCTCAGAATGCACAATGATGAAAGTGTGGCTAACTATTTCCTTCGTGTAGATGAGATTGTTAATTGTATGAAAAACTTGGGTGAAGAAATAAAAGAGGTTGTTGTGGTTGAAAAAGTTCTAAGATCTTTGTCCCCTAGGTTTGAATCTAAAGTTTCTGCAATAGAAGAAAAAGAGAATCTACGAAACCTTACCATTTCACAACTGCACGGGATTCTAACTTCTTATGAAATGAGGAAAGGAGGACCATCCGACAGAAGAGAAGCTGCTTTCAAGGCTTCAGGCAATGGAGACTACTATGAGTGAGGACACGTGTCAGAAGAAGAAGAAGAATCAAATTTTGTCAAGAATCTTCAACGTGGTGCTGGAAGATTCCAAGGTAAGTTACCATTCAAATGCTTTGCTTGTGGAAGAGTCGGTCATTATGTTGCCAAGTGTCCTCATAAGGATATGATTGACAAAGGGAAGGAACCTGTTAGATGGAACAAGAAACATAATGCAACTAAGAAAAGTTACTACACTCATGAAGACAGTGATGGCCTATCAAATAATGACGAAGATGAATGAGGTAATGATTCTAAACTTTTAATGGATTTTGAAGATGATGATTACATGGATGATATAGATGTAGATGGTTTTTATGAAGAGATTTCTAGACTCAAAACATGTTTAGAAGAAAAATATATGATCATTGATACTATACAATTCCAACTTGATGAAAAAGAAAAATTTCTTGAGAAGTTACAATGTGAAATTGTTGGCCTTAGAAAAGAAATTGAGAAAACAAGGGCTCTTAATCTTAAATTTGTTAAAGGATTTGAAACTCTAGATGAGATTATCAATGTACAGTGTTCTCCACTAATCAAGACAGGTCTGGGGTATAATGGAGAAGCATCTCAAGAATCCACCTCAAAGAGTTATCTTGATGCAACAAGGAGGAATCAGCAAAATCCCAATGGAGATCACCAGGTAAAACAGGGACGAATTACATCAAGAATAAACAAGGACTACCAAGTAAATCAGGGTAGTCCATATTAAGGGTGAACGAAAGCTACAACCAGCCACAGGTAAAAAAATTCTCAATTTGCTTCAAGAATGGATGAAAATAGAAACTACAATCATTTGGGTGGTAGATTCGATAATCACAGAAGTTTCTTCAATGGCCAATGTTTCTCTTGCCATAACTTTGGTCACAAAGCAGCTAAATGTGTTGCCTACAAGATAATCATGACTAGAGAAGCTAAAAAACAAAGAAGTATGACTGGGATTACGAAAAGGACCTATAACAACTTTTCGGCCCTTGAAAATGAAATTGAATTTTCTATTTGTAATAACTTTGGTCATGAAGATTTTGAATGCAGGAGAAGGTTTCGGCAGACAAAGGAACAAGCATCAAGCACCAAAACATGGAGAATAAAGGAGCTACAACCAGAAAGATGTGGGATAACTTTTTATTCAGAAGGATAGGAAAATCTATGGTACATCGACAGTGGATGTTCAAAGCATATGACAGGTGATAAAGAAAAACTTGAATCATATAGTGTTTCAGAAAAGGGAAAGAATGTTTCTTTTGGAAATGATACCCCTGCAGTCATAAAAGGAAGAGGCACGACTCAGTTGAAAGAAAAGGTCAAAGCTGGAAATGTTCTATATGTTGATGGCTTGAAGCATAATCTACTGAGTGTCAGTCAGATGTGTGATCAAGGAACTGAGGTAATATTTCGATCAAATGGATGTAGTGTTCGTGATCTTGATACAGGAAAAACAGTGATCAAAGGTAGAAGAACTCCAAATAATTTATACATATTTGAAGAAGGACAACAACAATGCTATTTGAGCAAGGATGATGAACACTGGTTATGGCACCGGAGGTTGGGGCATCTAAGCTTTTCACAAATAAGGAAATCATGCAAATACCAGGCAGTTCGTGGTCTTCCAGATATAAAAATTCCAGAAAACACAATATGCAAATCATGTCAGTTTGGTAAGCAAACCAGAACTAACTTCCCTGAGAAGGAAGGATCAGCTAGCAGGCCTCTTGAGCTAGTCCATATAGATGTATGTGGTCCATTTAGGACAAGGTCACCTTGAGGAGAAGAATACTTTATATTATTCATTGACGACTTCTCCAGGATGGTTTGGTTAGGACTTATGAAGCATAAAGACGAAGCATTCGAAAAATTCAAATCCTTCAAAGCCTTGGCTGAAAACGAATCAGATCACAAAATTAAGTGCCTCAAGTCCGACAGAGGTGGGGAGTTTACCTCAAATGAATTTTTCGATTTCTGTGAAGAACATAGAATAAGAAGGGAATTCTCTACAGCTAGGACTTCTCAGCAAAATGGAGTGGTGGAAAGGATGAATAGAACGGTCCAAAAAATGGCTTGTGCTATGCTTGATGAGTTTGGAACTCCCACAACCTTCTGGGGTGAAGTTGCATTTGTTGCAGTTGTTATTCTCAACAAAACAAATGTCCGAGTGAACAACACTCAAACTCCTCATGAGCTCTGGTATGGTGAGACTCCTTCGGTAAATCATTTCAAAATTTTTGGAAGCAAATGCTATATTAAGAATAATGATGAACAGGTTGGCAAACTTGAACCTAGAGAAGATGAAGGCATTCTCCTTGGTTATTCTCCCCATAGCAAAGCATATAAGTGTTACAATAAAAGACATGGAAGAATTGTTGACAACATTGACGTAGTGGTTGATGAAAAAGGATACATTCCTAGGCAAGTAAATTATGAAAATATCGAAGAGGATGAAGACTACTCTCCAAATCAGACTGATGATGAAGAAGAACCTCAAGAGGCACCAGAGGAACAGATAAGGATAGAAGAGAAGACTCATCCAGGTATGTTTAGAAGAATCATCCAGAATCTCAAATTTTGGGGCAGAAAGAGGTAGGTATACAAACAAGAAGAACAATTGCAGAAGCCTCAATCTATTTGGCTTTGCTCTCCTCCACTGAGCCACAAAATGTAAAAGAGGCATGCAAAGATGAATGCTGGGTCAAGGCAATGGATGAAGAACTTGAGCAGATCGAAAAGAGCAACACTTGGGAGTTGGTCCTAGACCAAAGGATAAGAATGCCATAGGAAGAAAATGGATCTTCAAGAACAAGTTGAATGAAAATGGGGAAGTTATTAGAAACAAGGCTAGACTTGTCTGTAAAGGGTATGCTCAACAAGAAGGAATAGACTTTGAAGAAACTTCTTCTCCCGTTGCTAGACTTGAGACCATACGAATGTTCCTTGCTCTCTCAAGCTTTCAAAAATTCAAAGTATTTCAAATGGGCATGAAATCAACCTTTCTGAATGGAGACTTAGAAGAAGAAGTGTACATTGAGCAAACAGATGGTTTCATTCTTGGGAATGATCCAAATCTTGTATGCAGACTTAAGAAGTCCCTCTATGGTTTTAAACAAGCTCCAAGGGCTTGGTACTATCGTTTGGACAAATACCTTCATCGACAAGGTTTTTCAAAAGGATCAGCAGATAGCAATCTTTATATAAAAATTGAAAATGACAAATTGCTAATACTTGTTGTGTATGTAGATGATATTATCTTTGGCAACAATTAAGAAGCTATGAGTGAAAGCTTTGCCTTGGTGATGCAAAAAGAATTCGAAATGTCTTTGCTTGGAGAACTGACATATTTTCTTGGATTGCAAATCCAACAAAATGAAGGCGATATCTTTTTGTCTTAAACCAAGTATCTCAAGTAGATCTTGAAGAAATATGGCATGGAAGATGCAAAACCAGTATGTACCACCATGGTTACAGGATGCAGCCTCAGTGCAAATGATGAATCAGCAGCAGTGCATCAACTAACCTATAGATCTATGATTGGAAGTCTACTTTATTTGATAGGTACCCGACCAGACATCATGCATGCAGTGGGAATAGTTGGGAGATTTCAAGCAAATCCTAAGGAAACTCATCTTTAGGTAGTTAAGAGAATCTTCAAGTACCTTCAAGGAACTCAAAACTATGGCTTATAGTATCCTAGAGATACAGATCTCACACTTCATGCTTATACAGATGCAGATTGGGCGAGAAGCATGGATGACAGGAAGAGCACAAGTGGTGGTGCATTCTTCATGGGTTCCAGATTAGTATCTTGGTTCAGCAAGAAATAGAGTTCGATTGCTTTATCTACAGGTGGAATATGTGGCTGCTGCATCTTCCTGCACTCAACTTCTTTGGATGATGCAGACCTTGCAGGATTTTCAAATCACTTGTACACCACCTATCTCCATCTTATGTGATAATACAAGTGCAATCAACATTTCAAAGAACCCAGTCATGCATTCAAATACCAAGCACATACCGATCAAGTATCACTTTCTCTGGGAACAAGTGTTGGAACAAAAATTCAAATTGGAGTATGTTCTTTCTAAGGAACAAGTTGCTGATATTCTCACTAAACCACTACCCAGGGAAACTTTTGAATACCTCAGACAGATGCTGGGGGTAGTTGATGCATCATCTTGTTGTTAAATCTTGTCTGGTTCAAAGAAAAATGGGTGTACGCAAGTTGCCTGAGGAGGATCTGCGTACATATGCCGGTTTGTGCAGAGACAGTGGCGTATATAGAGGTTTGATGGATATCAGTAGGGACAGGCTCTGGTTGAAGATATTCTGATATGGGTCTGACAGAGACCATCCAACACAGGTTTAGGGGGAGCAAATAAACTTCTAATGATGCATTGTTGGCATTATCTTAGAAGCTTTTGGTTCTAAGCTATTGTTGAGTTCAGGTGGAACAAAGGCAGAGGGAGAACAGAAGGAAATCTTGGTTGCTGATCTGAATGGTGATTGACAGATGCTACTGCTATCAGTTATTGGTGACTTTCATAAGTATTTCGTCTCTATGTCATGTATCTCTTTTGTGGTATCTCTTTTATGGTGTCAAGGTCATGTAACGACCTATTTTGGTTTCCCCACTATGCCTGGGATGAACATGTAATGAACTTGGTTGTCATATGTAAATTTCTGATGTATCCCCACTTGGCTGGGTGATGGATGTATGTATTGAGTCTTTTGGTGATAGGAAGGTCTTTTATGATGTATAAGTCATGGTTCTTCTTGAAGAACATTTTTTTTGCAGATCTTGCCTACAGTCAGGGGGAGCATGGTTAGCACAGTAGGGTAGAGATTTCAGCATGTACTCAGGGGGAGCACAAGCCTTTGCCCTTGATGACAAAGGGGGAGAATGAATTTGAGGATCTTGGGGTTGCCATCAAGTCCAAAGGGGGAGATTGTTGGCATTATGGCACAGGTGTTGTCCTTGATGGCAACTCTCTTTGATAACAGATCTCAGTTCAGGCTTTCAGAATGAAGGAAAGACATATACGCAGGTTCATCTAGACGAAGATGTATATACACGCGGGTTAGATATTACAAAGGTGCGTATGCATATACATGCACTTTCACACAAGGAAAAGTGCGTATATGTAGGAAAACTTACCTTTGGTCCATGGTAGTTAGTCCTTGGTACTTGAACCTATGGTTTTGCACCATGGTATCTCATCAGAAGTGTTGATCCCAAGTATTGGGCCCGTGATATTGTGTTATTATGGTTTTGGACTGTGGTATTGAGAAAGGCCTAAGACTATAAATGGGGAAGGAGATTATTTGGAAAAGTATCTTTGGAATCAATTGAATATCTAACATGTGCTAGATCTGAAACTTTTGTGATTGAGGTTATGGTGCAGATCTGGATTTGAATGAAGGAGGAACCTAAGCACATAAAGAAGGATAAGATCTATTGATGGGTCATAATATTTAAAGCTTGAATGATAGTATCTTTGTATGATTTTGATCTGTTCTATGAGGTGCACACTTGATCTATAAATCTGATAATCTGGATTATTTACCATTTGACTGTTTGAAAGAGTAAATTCCCCTTTATAGATCTGTATGCAGGTTCACTGAAGCGAAGGCGCGTATACACGCAGGTTCAGTAAAGGAAAATTGCGTATACATAGATTGCTCCACACACAGGAGCGTATGCACGGAGGTTTCAGGTTGTTTAAGTAGCGTATGCATATTTTATTGTGATCTAGCTGCCTCTGTTTGTTGATGTAGTGTTCTGGGTTCAGAATTTGGTAAATGGTTACTGTTGCTGTGTTCTGGGTACAGCTGTCAGAGAAGTGTTTATTGTGAATCAGTTTTGTTCGGTCAAAAGGAGATTGGTTGAAGCAAAAATCTTGATGATTGATTGATGTTCATGGATCCAGTCTGAAAATTTATGAAACGTGGTCCCTGGAAGAAAGAGAAGGTTGTAGCCTTCAGTAGGCCAGCACCTATGTACTAGTATCTTGGCTAGTACAAGAGCTAAGGGGGTTGTAGCTCCCTTCCAGGAGAAGCTGGAGAAAGAGAGAGGGTTGTAGCTCTCTGCAGGTTGTAGCCTACGTACTGGTAAATGACTGCACCAATACATTGTAAAAGGAAGTTTCTAATTAAAGAAAGATAGAGACAAATTGCAGCAGGTGGTTTTCACCCACATTGGGTTTCCACCTTATATCTTGTGTTCTTGTGTGTGACTGTCTTCTATTCTATTTGGTCTGGTTATTGTTTATTTCACTCATATACACAGATTAATAATCAACATCTGAAAGATAAAGTAAATCATAAGTTTGCATTGTATACGCGGGTTTCCTTCTAGATAGTTGCGTATATACCCGGGTTTTACTAATTGAAGTAGCGTATATCCTATGATTTTTAAAAGGGAATATTTGGCTTGATAATACTAATTCACCCCCCTCTCAGTATTATTTCCAACACGTGCTACACTACACTCAGAAATTGCACAGAGGTGTCCTCCTAGGATCCCCATCTCACAGTAGTGTCTTTTGCCTAAAAAATGTGCAGTGTTGTCCAAGCTACCCTATCGGTCTTGCATTGAGAAACTGCACAAATGGGACTTCCATGGCCTCATCCTGGAAATAGTCACTTTCCATTGAAACTGCATTCATCCATCACTTAGTGACTACAGGAAAAGGTGACATGCTGAGATCACTCCCAAGCAGTCGAGGAGAAGAAAAAAGAGACTAAGTAACTGAAAAGGATTTGGACCACATGAAAGTTCCGTTAGATGCATAATCATCTCGAGGGTAAGTATGGTGAGTAAAGAACACCTTTAAAAGTACACCTCTTAGCTAAGTTTGCAAGATTCCTTGTCATTGTCATATCATCATGTCCTTAGTAACATGCATGGGCGCAAACACAAAAAGTCATTTCATAACTTTTGGTGGCTTAGAGGATCCTAATCGAGGTTCAGATTTAATTATGCCGAACAAAACCCTCAACTACTGGCCCTTTTACCATCAACCCATGTAGAACAAGATGAATTTTCACCCGAACCAGTATGGGGGGATGTTGAAACAAAGTTTCTACATCCAAAGATCAGTGTGGTGTCTTTTATCGCCCTAGATCTACCTTTGCGTAGACCTATAAGCCCTTAAGGCTTGGTACTGGAACTTCACTTAAATGGCCCTTAGACCTTCATGAAGGTCTATGATAGGGTTTTGTGGACCCTTAACAGATAGAACATCCACTTACGCGCACCATAAAACAACCCTAGATCTGAGTTCACACAGATATACTTAAGTATTTAATAAACACAACAGAATGTATTATAAGCTTCGTGTAAATACTTAACATACATTGTGTATAGTTAGAAAGAGTTATCCAACAGAGTCATGCATCAATACATTAATATTTCATAAATACATTTGTTCCATCACAGCATATATCAGGAACATAAATAACATAAGTAAATAGATAAACACATGAATTTCTCCAACAGTCTTCTTTATTGATATTCAATATGATGTTACATACTCAAAACTATCCTATGCACTTAGCTGAAGCGGTCTGTGTACTCAGCTGTGGACTCTACTCTAGGCCTTTGCGCACTTACTTGTGGAGCCTTGTCCCTTATACCTACCCGTTGTTATCTTTTTCCTCAGACCTTGACATAAGCATCCATCTATATCTCTTTATCCTTACCTTAGAATCTCTAAGGCACATCTATTTAATGCTTTTTACATACAATCCCATGGTCTGCAGATCACGGGTGGATCTCAAAACTGACTCGTCTTTACATAACCAAGGGGATAAAACCCCTTTTGAATTCTGATTATCTACATGCTCTGCATCCACAAATTGCAGAGACTTCACATATTTTCACAATCTTTACATGAAGACATGGGTTTTTAACCCCAAAAATGACCCAGGGGACCCCATCCCAACAGGCCCCCAACACAAAGGTCATGACTGACCCTCTAGTCACTCAGTTGGTGTGGTGATCTTGCGGTGAAGATCCCCCAGCTCCACCTGCACAATTGCTACCTCAGTAGTGCTCTGCGTACCTACCTTCTTAACTTCTTTGACGAGCTGCTCTGTAGCTGGTCCTTTTGCGACCAGCTTGATCTTTCATTGTGTTTGCTGCAAGCCCGTCAACTTCTCATGAATATGGTTGAGACTTGGTAAGCTTCTTCTAACCAAGGTCCCAACCTGGCCTTAAGTATTGCCTCATTCTTTTGATCTTCTTCCACATGTGTGAGGAGATGCTTCCCCTCCTACAACTTGGTGAGGTGTTTTGTTGTATCAATGGAGTGCGTCATCACCCTTACCTCGTTGTACTACTTTTGGAGCTCGTGAATCTCTGTATTCAAGATCTGCAGGTTTGGGTCTTCCTCAAGAGTCATTACCAACTCCATAACATATTCAAACAAGTTCATGCAGTCAACGACTACGCCATCTAGAGTGGCCATACCCTCCTTAATGGCGGCTATGCGCTCCTCTTTGACTTCGAGCAGAGTCGTAGGCTGTATTTTAAACTAGAGTTCTATAATATTCATATTGAGTTCGAATTGAACTCGCCCGACATTGGCCGTCACTTCACGCACTCCTGCAGCTAATTTTCAGATCTTAGCCTCCAGTTGTGTATCCTTGGGATGTGCAACTCTGGCACTATTCTGCACGCCTCTGCAACTGCAGCCTCCAGCCTGGAACTCTGCACCTGGATAGTATCCTTCTCCTTCAAAGCCTATGTTTTCTCGATGAACATTTGTTCATTGTTCACCCTATACTCACTTATCAGGTTGAGAGCGTGCTTCTCTCGAGCTCGCAGTTCCTCCATTATCCCTGCCTACAACGCATGAAGAAATTCATTGGGGAACACTGCAATGTTCAGCACGATGTCCTTAAGGGTACTTAGTAAGACTTAGTCATCAACAGACTCCGCATGTAGGGACCATTTCGGTAGAGAAAATATTTGAAGGTCCAATTTCCTTACCATTTCTATAGCCTGACTTGTCCTTGGTGCCAGGCTTGTTTGTGCGGCACTCGCTTGACCTACACCCACCCGTGTCTTGCTAGTTTGGATCTGCAGTTCACGTAGATCCTTTTGGACACTCCCTAGCATCTGCATGTACTACTACTTGAACTCTTGTAGCAACTCAGTTGTAGTATCCCCGACTTTGTTGCCGATCTCATCAAGATCACGCTCCATCAAGGTGATGGGATCCACCTAAATTTTATTCGACTTCTGCTCCTTGCAGGAACACTCTTGCTATTGTTCTTTGTGCTTCCTCAACTGAAATGGTATGCTTTGCCCGTCATATCCTTCACCACCCTGTTTAGATTGTTCTTCCTCCTCTATCACGTGCAAAGGAGATTTACGGTTTCTTTGTGATCTGTGTTGTTCTTGCTCAACCCCCTCCTTGGCAGTGCACTCTTGTTCTATACAGGCCTTCTTTGCGGCTTCCTTCTTCCACTACATGGCCAAATTTTGTGTGGCTTGTTTTGCTACATCTTTCCTCTATTTCTTATCTGAGCTTCCCATGCCCTTACTAGTTCCCGCATCCAAGTCTAACGTGGCACGCCATTCTGTTGGCCAGTGCTTGATCACCTCTTGAATTTCATGATCCATGACCAAGTATGGTAAGTCATACCATTCCTATTGCAGGTCTTTGCACGCCTGAATGTAGATGCAGTGGAAATTAGTTTTAAATGTGGAATATGCTCACAACTGCTCATACAAGGTTGAGGAAAACCTTGGCTGCTAATTGATGGCCATGTGGAAACTCATTTCCATGAAGACCCAAAAGAACATTGTTTTTGTGACTCGTGCAGGGTCCCTCATGGCCTAGTGGGAGGCAAACTGCTTGGCCTCTGGCAATTTTTCCTTTAATGAAGGAGATTCGCTACCCTTCGGTAGCTCCCGCGTGACCAGCGCAATGGAGAGCAACATCCATGCATAGTGGAAGGGCTTGCTCTCTCTTGGACCTCGCAACAATTCGTGAGGAATTTGTTGCATAGTTACCTTGAGTAGTTAAACTGCACGCCCTTTGTGCATTTTCCAACTAATGATACCACACATGTCAAAACCTCGTTTGCGTGACACTTCCTCATAACCTTTCCAACTAGTATTTGGGTGGAAATCTATACCGGGGGATTATTGATAGACGTGTTGGAATAGCCCCATGGCTTTTTTACAAGCTCAAACTCCTTTTTCATTCTATTTGCCAAATATTTTTTTCTTGCCTTTCCACCAAACTCCTTGGCCAGATTCAAGCCTTCATGCAGCATGTGCGTGATCATGTGGATGAGCATGTCCATGATGGGTATAGGCGCTCCTAGCTATAAACACCCATCATTCACTAGAGTAAGTAATTGCTACACACAGGTGGTATTAATAGTAGTGCGGTGATAGTGGGGAACCCATAATAGGTTCAACAACCCAGAATTCTCCACTCCATAAATCCATTCCACTGTTTGCAACTCAATGACACCTAAATTTGGGTAGTAAACACACTTCATGTAATTTTTTGTTGCAAGGTGAGGGAACCGTTCATGGTCTGTCAGGTCCTAGTCTTCCATCTTCAGTAGGGGGATCTGCGTGAGGCATGGACCTTCAAAGGGGACCTGCTCTAGTAGCAGGGGTGCAGAGATGACAAATTTTTCAGAATCTGGGTCCTTGGTGACCTTTTTCTTCCCTTTGCGTGGAGGGATGTAATCAGGTAACCTAGTAAAGGGTTTTAATCCCTCGGTGTCTATGTCTTCGGTGCCCTGTCCTTCCTTAGCCTCCAAATCAACAACCATCTCAGGCTGCTTGTCCTTCTACTACTTTTGAGTGGTAGAATCTTTTCTATGTGACTCATGCACTAGTACCGACTTCTTCTACTTAACCTTCTTTGGCTTTTGATTTTCTCTAATAGGAGTAGGCTTTGGCCACGGAAACCTCGGCACTGTAAGGACAGGCGTCTGAGCTTCCACACTCACGACCTTTAGAGCGGCTCCTTCAGATGCGACATATCCCCTAGTGCTCATAGTCTGAGTAGGGCTTGGTCCTAACATGGTTTCAAGGATAAACTTCTGGTTCAACTCTGGTAGATTGGTAAATACGGGGCTTGTGACCAAATCCTCAAAGAATGAGTGGATGATAAGCAACAGACAACACAAATAAAACATTCTAAGTGTGCAAAGTGTTCTCTATTGAACTGGCACACATAATTTATAGGGGTTTTCGAATTCAAATCCAACTGTTCCCCACAAAACTCGATCGTTAATGCTATTTTGGTGGTAGATCTTCAAATGTTTTGGCCTTAAATGCTACCAACCTGCTCCTCTTAACTATCTCCTATCTGTCAAGTCATGAACAATGACTTCAACGATCAATTTCCTACTATGCTGCATGGTACCTTCCTTCGAAGCCCAGCCGCCCTCATGTAGAGTCTTAACCTATGACTGCAAAATTTTACACACAGCCCACCTGCCATGTAGTCCTCCAACTTGGGTAGTGTAGTTTATAGTCCTGCGCTCCATTGCAACTACTTAGAGCACTAAGACTGTCCTTTCATCATATAGTCATTGAGTTGGATCCCCTGTATATGGATTCCATAGGCTTCCATTCACCGTTCTTGCAAAAGGTTCTCCATTCAACTTTGCGAGCTGAACTGCGCCTCCATTTGTAATCTCTTTGATAACATAGGGCCCAATCCAATGCATCTGAAATTTCCCTGAAACTTAGTAAACTTACTATCATACAATAAGACCAAGTCATTTACCTTGAATGTGTGCAACTTGATATGTCGATCATGCCATGCTTTTTCGCGGTCCTTCTATACTTGTTGATTGAATCCAACCAAGGATCTATCTTCTTCAAGCTGCATCAGCTGCATGAGTTGTTCTTCCAAGGCTTCACAATCTTCCATACCTGTGAAATATGTTATGCGTAGACTAGGCATGATATATTCCATAGGCATCACAGCTTCTACGCCATAGAATAATCTAAAAGGTGTCTGACCTATCAGGTTTTTACAAGTAGTCCTATACGCCCATAAAATTGCAGGTACGCACACATTCGAGTCATTATGTTGTGTGTTTCAAATCTTCTACAGCGCATTCTCCAAGATCTTATTAAATATATCAACTGTTCCATTAGCTTGATGATGATACGATGTTCTCTTAT
The DNA here is from genome assembly GCA_031772625.1 of Pinus tabuliformis. Lineage (NCBI taxonomy): Eukaryota > Viridiplantae > Streptophyta > Pinopsida > Pinales > Pinaceae > Pinus > Pinus tabuliformis. The sequence goes on from CM062815.1 coordinate 133,622,805, forward strand.
GATGATAAACCTAGAACTCTTCAGTCAACATGCCGATTGTTTCGTTTAGGAAGTGCATACCCCGATCACTCATCAACACTTTTGGGTTGCCAAATTTGGTCAACACATACTCAAACAAGGACTTTGCAGTTGTAGCCCCTGTACAATCCCTTACCGGCTATGCCTCCACCTATTAGGTCAGATACTTCGTCATGGTGATGATAAAGGGTGCACCTGTCTCCTTTCTTGGGGGCTGAATTGGTCCAACGGAATAAATTGCCCATTTTTCAAATGGCTATAATGATACTTGAGGATTCAATGGCAAATTGTCCCTATGTAATGGTCTGCCCATTCGTTGACATGCAACGCATGCCCTACAATATACTTTAGAATCTTTATACAACGTAGGCCACCACTGCCCTATGCGCAAACTATTCTGCATTGTCACCTTTCCTGCATAATTTCCTCCCCCAGCACCCCCATGAGCTTCAGGGAGGATGCTATTTAGCTCAAAATTTGGCACATTTCATCGTAAGATATCATATGCGCCCATATTATATAAATGTCCTTCAATCACCGAGAAATTCATCGCACACACTACTAACACCTCCTTTTGCTGACTGGTGTATCCTTCAAGTGCCATTCCTGTAGTAAAAAAGTGGATAATATATACAAAGTGGTTATCTGCTACATGCAATACGAAGAGCTACATGTCAGGCAACCCTTCCTCCAAACTAGTAGGCCCCTCTCCTGTTTCAATCCACAAAATATGGTCAGGCCTTACATTCAGCCTACCTGGATTCACAATCACCTTGAAGTCATACTCTTGGAATAGCAACAACCATCGAAAGATCTTCCTACCCCAATACAGGCTTATTGAATAGGTATTTCAAGGTAGAATGATTTGTGTACATTTTGAAATGTCCGCCCAACAAGTAGTGCCTAAAATTTTGAAGCATGTACACCATAGCCAATCCTTCATGCTCTTTCACTGAGTAGTCTTCTCGGGCTTTGATAATTCCCTACTCATGAAGGCTATAGCGTGGTCCATGTCTCCTTCACCAGCCTATGTTAGCACTGCTCCCAAAGCAATGAACGAGGCATCGACATGTACATGAGATTCCTTTTTCCAATCTGAGAAGACCAAAATTAGCGTGATGACCATCTTCTCCTTCAGTACATCCAAACTGCGTTGATGCTCTTCATCCCAGTAGAATGTAGCATCCTTCTTTAGTAGTTTCTCCATGGGCGTGTTAACCTGAGCATAAGCCTCGATGAATTTTCTGTAATATTATCCTGTATGCCCAAGCGTTGTGCACAACTACTTGACACTTCTTGGGGCTTCCAAATTTACTATGACCGCTATCTTTGCGGGGTCCACCATTAGCCCTTGCTTGCACACCACATGACCCAGCGAAATCCTGAAGGGGACACAAAATACACACTTCTTCAAGTTCAACATGATCTGGTATCTGCTACATGTATCCAACATCAAGGAAAGACTTGCTACAAGGCACTTCACTAAGCCGAACATCGTCTAGTAATTGAAATACACCTCCAATAACTTCTGGATGAACTCCTTAAACACTGCTATAATTACGCGAGAGAATATCGCGGGTGCATTCTTGAGTCCAAATGGCATGACAGTGTACTGAAAAAAACCCCATTCAGTCACGAATGTTGTTTTCCTTCTATCCTCTTACGCGATCTTGATCTAATGGTACCTTGAAAATTCATAAGTGAAGGAGTAGGCCTCCTTCCCTCCAACGTTATCCAATACCTCATTAGTAAATGGTGTTGAAAAAGGATCATGGACACAAGCATCATTAATTTTCTTGAGATCTACACAAATCCTTATTTCTCTCTTCTGTTTCTTTTCTTGAACCACCATCGGGCCCACCTAATTAGATTACTCCACAGGTTTGATAATGCCTACCTCAAGCATCTTATCCATCTCAGGCAGACATTTTCCTTGTACTTTGGATTAAGGCAATACACCCTTTGCTTAATACGCTTCGCATCCAATTTCAAAGTAATTTTCATCACACCCAAGTCACCTATGATGCCCTTTAGGTTTGAAAATTTGGTAGGAAAATGATCCTAGTGCTCGGAGTAACTAAGAATCTTTATCTACTGTGGCATCATCCGAGTAGTCTCTGATCCTAACAAATTTTGGCTCTACTTCAGTACCAATGTTTACCTGCTTGGTTTTAAATGGTGCAGTGATGTCCAGGTTATCTATCTGCGGACCTTCAACTTCGCCATAGCCTTCTACCTATGGAATATTGATATTTCTTGGATATTTATCCTCCCCTTCAGCGGTCACATTATAGCATTCTAGGGCATGGCACAACTGGGTGCTCCAATCAGGTTGCACCGACTCCAAAGTATCCCGCAGAATTATGAAGATCGCTATCTTAACTACCTGCAGAGCTTCATCAATGCATTCAAACCCATCTTCAAAACTGAAGGTCATTAAGAATCCTTCCCTTAATATATACCACTATGTAGTGCCATGGCAGAGCTCCGTTTCCAAGTACCAATTCATAGGGATTGTATCCAAAGTATGACAGAATAAGTGCACCCACTCTAGCTGCGCTCCGTTCTATAAACTTTAGTCCACTTCACTAAATGATCGCATGGATCATTTCTCCCATCATACTTCTCAGTCAGTCAAATTTTAGGACAAGCAAATCGCAACCTCATCATCGTTCTGTAATCTCAGCATTCCTTGAAGCTATCCTTGTGTGTATCCCACCACCATGCGGGCTTAGCGCACAGTGACAAATCCAGTGATTGGAAGCGATGATCGTTAGGTACCTCTCGTTAAAAGGAATCTAAAAGCTTATCGATGTCAGTTAAACCATTATAAGAGGGTAAATCTCTTACCTCCCATGACACACAACACAACGATTTAGTCATCATGTTGCAGCGCAGCATGGATACTTCATGCAGCCTATTCTACCAATGCTCTAGTTCTTAATATGAATCTAAGGTACAAGAACTTTCCTGGTCCCATGCAATCCATCTATCAGCTTTTGGATTAATCCAATCATGATATCATGCAGTTATTTTGTAAATCTGATCCAAGTCATCATCACTTTTTGCATAGTCATTGACTGGTTCAGTATAGCACGGTCCTTCTATAGGGTCTAATGGTGCTACAACCTGAAGAAATTTCCTCTCAAATGAAATTTTTCTTTTCTTCAAGTTGATGACTCCATTCATATCAATGGCCTAGTCAATTCCAAGGAGCACAGGGTATGGATTGATATTGTCGACAATTTCTATTACTTCAATTTCAACCAGTGCGCTCACACCTTCTATATCTACGGTGACTCCATGTAGTTTTCCCATATGGAAGATTTTTTGTTGGTTTGCCATCCTTAACTATATCAGAGACCACTGCAGCATAGGTCTCCCCATTCTCTCCCATGTTTGTTTAGGCAAAAAAATTGCGTGAGAACCGATATCCAGAATAACCTGGTCCATCTCATAATCTCTTATTTGCGCGGTGAGCCTCATCTTGTGCCCTCGACTTGTTAGGATATTCCGACACATAGGATATAGTTAAGTTCAACTTGGTCTAGTATAGAGTTAGGTTAGAGTTAGGTAAAGTGTGTTTCTTTACCGTTGTACATTTCGTAACTTACAATCCGACGGTCACGATATGTAGTGATCCGACGGTTCACTCTCACCTCGGTATTACCGACACTTGATCCGTGGCTTGACACCCGATCGGTCCATGAGTTCTATTTAAAGCGCATGGAGGGTCATTGTTCGTGTAATCCGTGCATGAAAGAAGCTTATGTAAATTTTCATTCTTTGATTAATAAATTGCCTGTAGTACCCACGTTGGGACAGGCCGTGGACTGTTTCCCTCCTTGCACTTTGAGGGTTTTAACCACGTCAAAAGTACTGGTGTATTGATTTGAGATATGGTTGTGAGCGGTGTCCTTTTGGTGTTCTTTCTCAGGAACTTACCCTGTAAATTCCTACATGGTATCAGAGCTATTTAAGGGCCGCGTCCGTTGGTGATCCAAATCTGAAGCCGGTAGAACTGCATGCGGCTGTCGTTTCCTAGATCTGTTGTTTTTGACTCCTTTCGGGCCGAGAGGACTGCTCTGTTGCGTTCGGAGCATCTGTTCCAGTGAGGAACCCCTTTCGTTTCACGCGAAAAGGTTTCCAGTAGCCCTAGCTGCGTCATTTTTTAGATCGGGAGGTATACAGTGTTTTTTGCAGTTTACTGTTATTTTCTCTCTACTTATTTCGGTCTCAGTTTATTTAGCTTTTTTTTAACCGGATCTATACCTTTCATTTCTGCGTATGCTCTTTGCCCTGCGACTCTGTGTGATCTGGGCAAATCAGAAACAGAAAGGAAGGATTTTTCTCATGCGTATGCTCTTTTCCCTGCACCTTAGTGTGATCTCGGAAAATCAGAAGCATTGAGAAAAATATTTAGCTTTCGGCTAAAGCTAACTTTGAGATTTTTTTAAAATTTCTAGTTTTTTGGCTAAAGCTAACTTCGAGCCACAAGGTTCGTTTTTCTTTGCATATTCGTGTTGGGTTTTGTGTTTTGTGTTTTGTAGGGAAAAAGAGCTTTCTCAAGGCAAGCACGCAAACCAAGGCCCCCCCCCCCCTCTCTCTCTCTCTCTAATTTTTTGTATAGATCAATTGGTTCAAAGCTATTTTAAGAGAGTAGAGGTCTTGGGTTCAAGTCTCCATTTTGTGGGGGCGGATTTTTTTCATTCCCGCACATTCGCGCACTTTGCCGGCAACGTCAACAATTTTTTTTCAAAAAGCCATAACGTCTTCATCCGGAAGCCTTTTTCAGAGCCGTTTTTTTTAAAACCCCCTATTTTTTCGAGATCTATCAATTGGAACACTTACTTTCAGCATCTTCAGCTTCAGGCTTTTTTTAAAAATGGAAAGTCCATGCCAAGTCATTCTTGGCAGCACTAACTACTTCCAATGGGTAGCCTACATTGAAGATTTACTTAGAAGTAAAGGTCTCTTTAGAATAGCCACAGACCAAGAGAAGAAACCAAAAGATGAAGACAAGGCTGCAAAATAGGAAAATAGACAAGATCAAGCATGTGGTTTGATAGGGATGTCTATTTCTCCTGATCTTAGATTCCACATTGCAGAACTTGAGACTCCTCATGAAGCATTAGAAAAACTCGCTAAAGTTTTTGGGATTAAAAATGAAATTAGAGCCCATCAACTTGAAAACGAGCTGCTTACTTTGGATCCTAATAATTTTTCTTGCATTGAAGATTTCTTGTCCAAATTCAAGACCCTTAGATATCTCTTGGAAGGTGTTAAAGTTAAGAAAGAAGATGGTAACCTTATTTATTCCATCCTTACTAAGTTGGGACCAGCCTACTCTGTATTTGTTTCCACTTTCCATTCTACAAGGGAAGCTTTCATTTGTCAAGGACAAGACTACAAGGCCCCTTCCTTTGACTCCTTTTGTGATTCCTTAATAAGAGAACAAGAAAAACTCTTACACCTTGGTCTTCTTAATCTTGGAAACTCTTCCACGAAAGCGTTAGCTGCCCAGCAGCAACCAAATTCAAAGAATCCTAAGAAGTCATATCCTCAAAAGAATGGTCCTAAACCTTCTCAGCCTCAAAATGAAAGGTCATTTCAGCAAAATGATAAGACCAATAAAAACAAATGGAAGAAGACTGATAGACATTGTAACTTTTGTAATCGAGATGGCCACTTAGAATCTAAATGCTTTAAGAAGATGGAAGCCTTGGAAGCTGCAATGAAGAAACACAACATCCATGTGGAGCCTACTTCAACTTCAACTTCAACTTTCGAAATGGCACTTTCTGCATGTCATTGTCAATCATCTTAGTCTGGTTATGCATTAAATGTATCTTCTTCTTCTTCTCATTCTCATGAGTGGCTCATTGATTCTGGAGCCTCTTGTCACATGGCCAAAAACCAAGCCATGTTTTCTTCTTTAAATGATTGTAACACCAAAATATATATATGTTGGTGATGATAGATCTCTTAATGTTGTAGGGACTGGAACTGTTCATCTAGACAATGGTCAGTTTAATGATGTATTATGTGTTCCAACCTTATCCTCCAACCTTCTATCTGTCTATCAGATAACTCATTCAGGTGAAGGTAAAATTGTTGAATTTTCACCTCATGATGTTGTAATCAAGGATCTAAAAGATCCTAAACAGATTCTAGCTACTGGTCTTGCTGATGATTCCAAAAGGTTGTATAAGTTTCACAACTTTGGGTCATCAAATCTTCCCTCAATATTTATTGCTCATAATGATGAAGTGAGCAAACTTTGGCATGAGCGATTTGGTCACTTAAACTATCGCTCCCTTCAGCATCTATGTAAAGAAAATATGGTGACAGGTCTTCCTATGGTATCTTGCAGAGATGGTGTTTGTTCCGGATGTGTACTCGGAAAACATCATCAGGACAGTTTTGACAAACGTGCCTCTTGGCACGCCTCAGCCCTTTACAGCTTGTGCACAGTGATTTATGTGGTCCTCTTCCTGTTGCTTCATTCTCTGGCTGCAAGTACTTCTTAACTTTCATTGATGATTTCTCCAGACGCACTTGGGTATACTTCTTAAAACTCAAGAGCGAAGTATTTAACACCTTTTTGGCCTTCAAAGCCTTTGTTGAAAAACAATCTGGACATCAAATTCTGAAGCTAAGAACTGATAATGGTGGAGAATATGTTAAAAACACATTCATCAACTTTTGCACCGAAAATGGAATTCAAATGCAACATACTGTTCCATACACTCCACAACAAAATGGTGTAGCTGAAAGGAAAAATCGCACCTTAAAGGAAATGGCTAATTGTATGCTGCAATCTAAAGGACTCAGTCTTAGTTTTTGGGTCGAAGCAATTAATTGTGCAAATTATATAATCAATTGCACTCCTACTAAGGTTCTAGAGAATATCACTCCAGAAGAAGCTTGGAGTTCCATTAAACCAGATGTAAGTCACTTTCGTGTGTTTGGAAGTGAAGCATGGGCCCATATTCCAGATGAAAAGCATAAAGCTTTAGAACCTAAGAGTGAGAAATGTACTTTTGTTGGATATTCTGAAGATGTAAAAGGTTATAGACTTATTCCATTTAAGTCCAAAAATGTTATCATTAGAAGAGATGTAAAGTTTGATGAAAATAAATCGGCCTGCGAGTCTAGTCTGGCGGATGTGCCACCTCTTCCTATCTCTTCTACTTTTGAAAACATTTCTTCTTCAGATGATGAAAGCGAGGATGATAATCCTCCCCCACCTTCTCAGGATCCTCATCTTCCACGATGGGTCCGTGCTACTCGGGATGCAGCAGGTGATCTTGCCGGTGATCCTACAGATCAACGACGTACACGTTCTCTGTTTGAAAGAGCCTCTTCCTTACTGGCTCAAGCTCCAGTAAATCATGATCCTGACACTTTTGCAGAAGCTTCAGGCCATCCACATTGGGAAGCAGCTATGAATGAAGAATATCATTCATTGATGACAAATGAATACATGGATCTTGTTCCTCTACCAAAGGGACGCAAACTTGGTTAGATGTAAATGGGTTTACAGAACCAAATGTGGACCAGATGGGAAAGTTGATAAACATAAAGCTCGTCTCGTTGCTAAGGGATTTTCACAGGTTGAAGGCATTGACTACATTGAAACCTTCTCCCCTGTTGCAAAAATGAACTCTATCCGCCTTGTTCTTTCCCTTGCTGCCTCTTAAAAATTGGAAGTCCATCAGATGGATGTTAAATCTGCCTTCTTGCATGGGGACTTGCAGGAAGAAATCTATATGGAACAACCCATTGGCTTCATACAAACAAACTCCAGCCTTGTTTTTTGACTTAAGAAATCCATTTATGGCCTTAAGCAAGCTCCTCGGGCTTGGTATGCCAAAATGGATAGCTTTCTTTTAGAATCTGGCGTTTCTAGGTGTCATTCTGACAATACTGTCTACACCAAGAAAGTGGCAACTCTCTTTATCATCCTTGTTCTTTATGTTGATGATCTTATTCTTACTGGTAGTGATCCCAACCTTATAAACCATGTGAAGTCGAGCCTTAAAAAGAAATTTTGAAATGACAGACTTAGGACACTTACACTATTTTCTCGGTCTTCAAGTCTTGCAATCCCAGGAGGGTATTTTGCTTTCCCAGTCCAAGTATGCTTGTGATATTCTTCGTCATTTTCACATGGAAGACTGTAAGCCATCCCCCTCTCCCTTTCAGTCTGGAGTCAAACTTTCAGTCTCTTGTACTTCTCCTGAAGTTGATGCTACCTTATACTGTCAACTGTCGGAAAAACTCTTGTAATTTAACCCATACTCGTCCTGATCTTTCTTATTGTTGGCCTTTTGCTTTTTAATGTACCACCCCAAGTCATTGGAAAGCAGCTAA